>CM065920.1:9297023-9629523 GCA_033439105.1 Magallana nippona
CAAAGTACCGTTACATAACCATTTGAAGCTAATAACCCTTAATTGGCTGGGACTGTGTATTGCCTCTCCTGTCACCTTACTATAATTACCGCTCAGGCGTATTAGCATGGACCTACTCATTAAGTCATTACATAACTGTTGTTCATTCTCAGTGTCATCGCACTCAATGCTTCTGTCTTATCATCACAATTTAACATGATGACAGCAGCATTCAAACCATTTAAAAGCTGCTCTCATTCAGCAGTTCAGCACACTCTCACCTCCAGCTCCACTGCAGCAGAAGCTCAGGCACTTCCACTGTCTGCACCCGTCTTGGTTCACGGCCTGTGCTAGTCTCCATCATGCACTAGCACTAGCCTGTGCTGAGATGGGAGCTCAGTCCATGCAACACCAGACTTGGGACACTTGTCGCATCTCTAGATCTACAGTCCTTCCCCTGTACTTGCTACGTGCTGGTGTGCACCTGGTCACTAGCACTAGCCTGTGCTGGGAGAGGAGTCACCTATTCATCAAACAGTTCACAGTCATTAAGGAGCCTTACCCTCACTCTCTGGAGGAACTTGGGCTTCCTGGTACCTGCTATGTGCTCATGGGTCAAAATCATAAGCACTAGCCCGTGCTGGGAAATCCTGTCCTCCCTGCAACAAACACTCAAACAGGTAACAAGTTATTTTCTGCATCAACTCCAGGGACCTCCTATTTCAATTACAATTAACAAAGTACACTAATAAGGAATACTAATATCAAAGTACCGGTACATAACCATTTGAAGCTAATAACCCTTAATTGGCTGGGACTGTGTATTGCCTCTCCTGTCACCTTACTATAATTACCGCTCAGGCGTATTAGCATGGACCTACTCATTAAGTCATTACATAACTGTTGTTCATTCTCAGTGTCATCGCACTCAATGCTTCTGTCTTATCATCACAATTTAACATGATGACAGCAGCATTCAAACCATATAAAAGCTGCTTTCATTCAGCAGTTCAGCACACTCTCACCTCCAGCTCCACTGCAGCAGAAGCTCACTTTTACTATCTGCACCTGTCTTCACTGGTATTAAGCCGATATGTGTACCAAATGGTACGCATATCCTTAAATGGCGACAAGCTCTGCAGGTTCGGAAGTTTACACTGCTCTATTTATTTATCCAGGTGTATTTCAGCTGGTAAAACATAAATGTTTGGAGGGCTACTGAGTCTTCGCATGTAGCGATTTATGAAATAAACCAAAACCGCATATTACTTGACATTTCCTTCATTAATGAAAATCCGGATGATATGCGTACCTACGACATGTTTCATTTTTTGGATATACGTACCATAATTTGATGATATGGGTACCAGCTTATTTCCTATTATATATTGTGTGTTCTTATTTTCATATACATACATACCTACGACATGTTTTATTTTTTGGATATACGTACCATAATTTGATGATATGGGTACCAGCTTATTTCCTATTATATATTGTGTGTTCTTATTTTCATTGAACTGTGCGGTTTTGAGACGTTGAATGCATTTGTATTATATTGTTTTATTAATCGATATCCCCAGAGTGTCAGTATGTTGAAAACTTAGGCATATACTTCATAGTAGCAGGAAATAAATATTCAAATTGTCAATATGTCGTACAAAATCAAAATCATTGTTGAAAAAATCTGTTTTGATAAACGCTTAATACTGATCCTCGATTCTGGCAACACTTCTTTTTCGAAGAGTTTAGAAACAATAATGGATGAATCTCATGTAAGTAGATAATAGTAGTATTAAAATATAGGTGTAAAGAAATAATCCTATTTAATGTCAGATGTTTTAAAATGATAAATACGCTGAGAATTAAATTCTTCATGCTTTATTTACATCAGAATTCCTCATTAAACGGTAGCATATTTTAAATATAGTCTTTAATTTGTTTATTGTTTCATTAGTCATTTTTAAAATTTTGTAACGTATTTTTATTAACAAACTCATTTTTCAAATTTGAGGACTATTTTAGGGAAAGACATTTGAAGGACTCTGCATATCTGTATCATTCGAACTTGAATATTGAAAATAGAATTAAAGTGAGATTTTGGTAATCAGATGATTATATACATGTAGCATGCAATTTGAATCACACATATTTCTCATTTATAGTTTTTATTCAAGTTGGTTTTTTATTTAGAAATGATTTTCGTTTTCTTTTTTCTTAATAATTATCATTAATATGATCTTATTTGAAATTAATTTGGAGTTCTTTCTGGTCTAAAAAGCCAGTGAATTTGATGGATCTCTGATCACTAGCACGCCAAAACAAAAACAACGGGTATGAACATACATATGTATTTCTTTACACTGTACGGTTTTCGTTTAAGAGGGCTCGATGGTTGTCGCAATTTCTAAGACTGTATTGATCTCATTTGAAAGGAGAGCTCTATATAAGAATATAGGACAATGCCTAAATTTAAATGTAAAATATATACTTTTACTAAATAATAGTTTATAGCTAAAGAGATCATATCTTAAAATTTGGGGAGGTTTGATGGCTAATTTGTTGACCACCTAGCCTCCTTAAATAATTACAGGTATATTCCACAATTTAGTATTGATTAGGTTTATTCTGATTTTCAATACATGTTGTCTACACCCTTGTCTACAATACATAGGTATTTTACATGTAAAAAATATCTCTTTAAATATATTTTTTATAAATGATGGCAAGGTATGTGAAGTTTGCGGAAAGTTGTATGGTTCGAAGCAAGGTTTACAAGAACATAAAATATTGGAGCACACAAAGGAATTCATTAACATCAACATTTAACATGTACCGATTAATTTCTCCCCTTTTTCTTAAGAAAAAAAAGAGATTGTGATTCATAGCTCTGAAGAAACTGACAGAACTAAAATCTTCCAAGCCCTGTTTATCGATTGGTCGAAGCTTTAATCGATGTTAGAAAAATCTCATACACTATGATGATATCAGACTCAATTACCGTCGAAGATGATTTGGCTGCTTCTTTTATATACTAGTAACAAACTGATGTACAGTAATAATAAATAAATTAATTTTACTTACTTTTTACGATCAATTTAATAATTTGTTTAAAGAAAGACGTAAATATAACCAAAAAGATGTTATCTTTGATAATCCATGCGGGTTATGAAGGTAGCGATCATTGCAGAAAAAATTTACATAACGGGTTATGGTTTTTTTTTCTGCAACTTCGCCACCTTCACATCCCGCATGGATCACTAAAGAAAGCATTTTATTCTTTAAATAAATTCAGGCATTTTATTGTTTAAATAAGTTCAAGACCAGATTTAAGTCACACCTGATGCTACATCTAAATGTAAGACATTTTTATATCTGTATATTGATGAAGAAATAAGAACATTAGGTATCCACACTCATACACGCATGATGCACGCACACCGCTCACCCACCCACGTAGATCTTACCGATGGTACGTATATCCAGAAATTCTTATTTGTATTATGGTACATATATCTGTTTTTGTAGGTACGCATATCATCAGGATTTTCATTAATGGAGGAAATATCAATTAATATGCGGGTTTAGTTTATTGTATACGTCTCTACATGTGAAGACTCAGTAGCCCTTCAAACATTTATGTTTTACCCGCTGAAATACGACCTAAATAAATATATATAGCAGTGTAAACTTCCGAACCTGCAGAGCTTGTCGCCATGTTATGATATGTGTACTATTTGGTACGCATATCGGCTTAATACCAGTGCTGTCTTGGCTCAAGGCCTGTGCTAGTCTCCATCATGCACTATGGAGCACTAGCCTGTGCTGAGATGGGAGCACAGTCCATGCAACACCAGACTTGGGACACTTGCCGCGTCTCTAGATCTACAGTCCTTCCCTTGTACGTGCTATGTGCTAGTGTGCACCTGGTGTGCTTGGAGAGGAATCACCCAGAGAAGGTTCATCTATTCGTAAATATGCATTTATTTCAACGAAAATTAAAGAGTATAGAAACGCTTTAGAATTTTAAATACCTATAGGTCTTGGATTATGATGGATAATGTTGACTTAAACGAAAAGTATATCAAAGTACGACTGTAAAATACAGGAGTAGAGTTAACGCTTGACAGCAGTTTTTCAATATTAAGTTTTTAATTTCCAAACATCAGATAAATATTCAGTACTTTAATAAGACTAGTTTACACTGAGAAGGGACAATGCATGTTGTCAAAGACATTCTCTTAAACTGAAATGAACAAATATAATGCCTTCAAGGGCACATCCAATGCTTGAAATATAAGAAGATTGAAAAGGCAATTCTTTATTTTCAATGCCTCAAAGGACTATATTTGATATGGTCTAATTTCTGACCCCTATGTTTACAAATTTTAAAACAATGCTCCAAAACAATTTCACATACATTGTTGTTCATATCATTTTGCACATCATATTGACGTTGGAGCAAGCATGAGCTTGATGTTTCCTTTTCAACAAGAGGCCCATAGGCCACTTCACTCAGCCGAACAACAATAGATATAATAAAATCAGCTTTATGAAGTCATATCCCAAATATCAGAACAATGAATGAGTAAAATAGATCCTGTATTAAAAGATTTTGAAAATTTTCTCCAGATGCTCGTATGTTGAGCCCCTTTTGTAACTGGGTGATTTCATAGTTATATCAGATATTGAGCATTGCCATTCTCAAAAAGATCTTAAATAACTTTTCATATAAATATAACCCTACATCAAACTTAATTTGAACACCTTGTGTGGCCAAAGAATTCTATATACTATTTATTTTTGAGAATGATCAATTTTATTTCTTATGTAAAAATTTGAACCCCCTCCCCCCTCCCTCCACATTGTGGTCTCATCCTTCTTTATTTGATTTTAAATTTAAAGATTTTTCTCTATATATTACCAACCTGAGGATGCTTCCACACAAGTTACAGCTTTCCTGGTTAACAAATTTTCGAAAAGCAGATTTTTCTCTATATATTCCTAGTATGTAACAAGAGATGATTGTGAAACACTTATGCCCCCCTCCCTTGAAGACCTCTATGAATAAAATGAAAGGAAACTGCATATAATTGGAATTTTTCAAAGTCCAAGGGGCATAACTCTGTCAAAAATTTCTCGATCGTACCCAATATCAAACTTAACCTAGATATTCTTATGATAAATCTGTATACCAAATTTCATTACAGTAGGTGCAACCTCTGCAAAGAAATTGAATGGAAACTGCAAATAATTGGAATTTTTCGATATCCAAGGAGCATAACTCACTCAAAAATTTCTTGATCGTACCCAAAATCAAACTTGACCTAGATATTCTTATAATAAATCTGTATTCCCTCCCCCCCCCCCCATTGTGGCTCCATACTACAGACAAAAAGTGATCAGTAAAGCTTACTTGAGGTTTACCTGATTCTGTCCATTCTTAAAACAAAGAAGGTAATGTTTTAAGATGGATATTAGCATTACTGATCAGAAATACCTAGTTTTCATTTAAACACTGACTTTTTGTGAAATTATATCATCATCAATATATCATATATCTATGATAACTTTGATCAGACTATTTATCATTACAAATCTGAATTAAACATGTTTTAATCTATCCATCAGCAAATTTCTAAAGCTCTATTCATAATTTTAATTTGGGGGCATAAAAACAGTGTTTCATTATTCTTGCAAGTTGTATTGTTTGAAATAATTCTTAAAATCCTCTTTAGCAATTCAGTTTTTCATTCTAAAAATACTGACACCCCTGTGCATTGTATCATGAGAATAATCTGTATGTTTTTAACTTTTCTGTGCCCTCAGTCCATAGGACAACTATCATTTAAAAAACAGTGTATCAAAACATGGTTTACAGTACAGGATAAAAATAAGATATGGCACTGTTTTACTATCAATTTATTTTTATTTTTCTACTTAATTTTGGAATTAACGTGTAATTAACATGGAATTAACATGTAACGTGTTAATAACCATCATCAATTTTGAAATTTAAAAAATACGAAATAATTTCAGAAACATGGGGTGAATATTCTTTGTTACAAAAAATATCTGCAACTCTGCTTTGAGTGAACTCTGACTGAACTTGCTTCAATAATTTTACAGAGATCTGATAGGACCTTAACCTTTCATCTAGAAATGGTCAAAGTCACTGCACACCTTTTACCCAAGATCAACCTTTGGGTAAAATATGAGCAAGATAGGGTCAAGGGTAGAAAAATTTGCCCCTCACAAGAATTTTACCGAGAAATTTTTTTTCACCTTGACCATTCATCTACAAAATTGTTTCAAGGTCACTGTACATTCCTAAACCTAGTATTCTTGAGTCTCTGGGTGAAGTTATAGCAAGATTTGACCAAAGGGAAAGAAACACATCTGGGACAATTTACACAGAACAGACTGGTCAATATAGGGCTACCACAAAAGATGGGTCTTATTAAAACTTTCCATAAGACTCTACTTTATTTATACTATTATTTCCCTTTGAAATAAGAGAGAGCCTTGCATCTGAACAGCACTCAATCAGGATTACTTGTGCAATGTTCCAAATTGATTCTATAGTTTTAACACTTCAAATATAATACTAGTTTACAAATAACCACTACTAAAAATGAATGTACTACATTCAACAACAAAAAAATTATTGCTATGAAAGTAGCCTATAATGGTTGTTAAACAGATCCATCGTGCCACTGGCTAAGATCAACACTTTAATTGGAAAAAAGCATTTTTTATTGTAGGCATCCATTGCATTCCAAACTATGCGGGTTATATTTTCTGAAAATACATTTCTCAAATAAAGAGGAGCTAAAATGATAGATTAACATGTCTATATACATGCTGATATTCACTTTAAACAGCCTTTCATAAAAGTTGTAGACAGTACATATAAAAACCATTGAAATGAAGTTGACATTTCTTTAATTCAACAATATCACAAGAATTCATCAATAAAATCAACACTGCCTGTCCTCATTGAGGCAATACAGGAATAAAAATTAGGTTTATACATCAATTGCCTTAATGGACAGTTTGTTTGATTCATCTGCAATGATAATCTTCCATTGCTCCTGATGAAAAGGCTTCATCCAGTTAATTTTGCCCGTATGCTCAATTTTAGTAACAAGACATACATCAGTCATTGTTTGGTTTTTGGTTTCCAGAGGATCTACAGCACTGCTGTGTCCATTGGAAGTTCCATTGGCGGCGTGGGCATTTGCAGGTAAAACCAACTCAGGATGATCCTGGGATTTTGACAAGTCCCACAATGCAATGCAACAGTCATTTCCTCCTGAAACAAATTTGTCATCTGACAGAAAGTGAACCTGAGAAACACCTTGCGTATGAGTGTGCAGACTGAAAAGTTCTCTAAGATGTTTCCTTGTCGAATCAAAAACTGCAATCAGTCCATTCTCAAGGGCAGCCACCAAGTATTTCCCATTAGGACTGGCAGACAAGTGATGGACAAAGGGGGGACTCACCATGTAAGAATCTGGTGTTTCGAACGGATTGTTCAACTCGTTCATGTCAAACATGTTCAGACACTTGTGGCGAGAAAAATCCCAGTGAATCACTTTAGAATCCAGACCACCAGTGAAGAGTTCCCATGGCTTTTGAGGACGAAAACAGACTGAGGAACAAATGTTTGTGTGTTTGTTCTTCAGAGTTTTAAACAGTTTCTTTTCAGTCAAGTCAATCACTTGTATTTCTCCAGCATCATCGCTGGCAGCCAGGTATTTTTCTTTCTCGTCCACCGCAATCTGATTAATCTCGTCAGAATTGTAAGTAAAACTATCCAATGGAGCTGACATATCCCCTTGATTGAATACTCTGAGTAGATCATTGAATGCGGCATACACTACGTCCTTTTTCACCAGCGAGAGAAGCACTGAGGTACAGTCGGCACCTTCCTCTCTGTGCTTGTTGAGAAGTTTCCCCTCCAAGTTCCATAAGCACAAATCTCCATTTTCACCACCGGAGACTACGACTTCTTCAGAGACATCTACACACAAAACAGACCCAGTGTGTTCTCCTTGAAAGCCTAGTGACTCCATCTTCAAATAAATAAATCATTCAATTAGTACATGTATTAAAATTCACCTACATGCTATCAATGTGCAAATATATGATTTGATGTTTACTGAAGTAAAAATCATTGACAAGATAATATTTTGAGATAATGAAAATATAATCTCATTTAAAAAGTTAACCAGATGAATGTAATATCTATATAATTATTACTGTGTACCAGTACCATTACCTGTTTGATTTTGATATTGAAATATTTTACGACTGAAACACTTTCAAACTGAACTTCAAAAAACAGTCTTCATAAAACTTTGATGGTCTAAAGACCAATGCAAGTGAATTCTGGGGAAAAATTAAATTTCAAGAAGTCTGATGGACATTGTATATTATTTCATTTGAAAGTCAACAGCACCTAAATTTAATTAAGTACGTTGTAAGTCATAACAAGCTGTATATTAAAGTACCGGTATGATCATAGCTCTACTTGTTAAACAGAATCGGGCATACTTGATTATTTTTTGTTGATGAAACTTTTTAAAATGACTATATTTGTCATATTACTGTACAAATATAAAGAATACATGTAATATATTTTCAAGTCTTTAAAGTTTACATGAAGACTGGTAAACCAAAAGAATGACAATCATCAAAAACAGAGTGAGGTCAGATTTCAGAACTGTCTGACCAATCAGAAGAAAATATTAGTTTGCAAATGCACATGCTGTTAGTAAATGTGGTAAACTCATTTGTACATCTGAAAACCATACAAAGTCAATGACCTTTCAGATACAATGTAATTTAATATGACTGTGCCCAAACATATTAGTCTTTATTACAAAACTGTGTAAATATTTTCTCAAACTAAAATAGAATAGATAGATAAATATATTCTATTTGTTTGGAAGTTAATAACTTAATTCAAATAAAAATCTCCTTTAAATAATTTTTTGACACAAAAAAAAAATACACAATTTACGAAAAACTAAGCCAGAGATCTGTAGCTCTAAGGAAAATTTAGTTAACAGGCCATAGAGATACATTGCCTCAAATACCAAAAAAAAAAATTGCAATTTCAGCGCACAAAAAAACTTGCATTTGATTTGGACTGATAAACCTGATTATCTATGCATGTTTTTTGTACATGAGGCACTGTAGCTCTAGTCAACCCAAACTTCCCCACAGAGCTACAGATCTGCAGCTATTCAAAACTGTAAATGATTATGAATTCAAGAACTGTAACCAGGCAAGAACAGAAATCATAAGAATGGTAAGCTAAATCTGCATTTAAAAAAAAATCAATCAAGGAATAAAGTCAACCATTCAAGATGTTCAACTGTATTAATTAAATGTATTAAAATTAAATTGCTTTAAAAGTATAAGTTTCATACAAGCCTCTATGTAAACATGTACACCATTATTTGTGTCCTGGATGTTGTTGAATCTCACTGAATCAATGCTTCACAAAAATGCCATCCAAATACAATCGACTAAATCGACTTATTAGTTACACATATTTTGAGATTTGAAATGGTTTCACTAATACAAAGAGCTTGGTGGTGTAAAGTCTAAGAAAGATTATCACGAACATATTTCACATGGAAATTAACGGATACCAAAAATTATCGCCAATTTTTAAGACTACGTTTACATTCTAAGCATAACATTTTGTACCGCTTATTTCATATGATTTTTTAAAAATTAGTTCGTCAACATGTATTTTTTTGGTAGAGATTCGGCTCAAGCCCCAATTTAGATCATTTGTTGCAGTTAAAACCTTAATATTCACAGTAACTTTGTAGCTAAAATTATCCTTCTAAATAATCACAGTGAGACATGCGAATATTATGATTTTACAGATATGAATAATGAAGAACTGTCCTTAAATATGATGAAGGTGTCAGTCCATATCCGAGCGTATCCCTACCTAGATTACTTCATATGGTATGACTAGGAGTGAAATCTCAAAAGATTGCAAGATTACAGTAACTACTACACTATCATCTGAATAAATGTTAAACTGGAACAAACTATACTAAACTTGGATGGATTAACAATGCTTACCACCTATCACCCTGACATTCATACAACAGCTACTTCCAAAGAGTCTGATATATTAAATACTTCAGCTAAATGACACTGGATGAGATGATTCATTAAAAGTGTGTCAGTTCTAAATATGATACAGTAAAAGTCAGTTATAGCAAAGTCCTAGGGACCAACTGATTTACTTCAATATATTCGTATTCGTTATATCCGTATAACAAATTAATAATAATAAATATAGCGAATTCCCTATACACATTATTTCTTTCACCAGACTACAATATTTGCTATTTGAGGCTTATAATGAAAATACATTCTTTTGATACCATTAATAATCGAATTTTGATTTGCAGAATTGATGTGAAAATAAATTCATTCAAACTATTATGCTAAATGGTAGTGCTACCTTTTTAAACTGTAAACAAATTCATTATAAAAGTGCTAAACTTCGTAATTATTCACCTTTACAAGACTCAAAATCACTATATTGTTATATTCGAATTCATTTTAACAGTAAATTTTAGAAAAGATTTGTTAAGAATTTTACCAGGGACTTAAAAAAAACTTCGCTATAACCAAGATTTCGTTATATCCATGTTCATACTAAGTGAGTTTTACTGTATATTTATTAATCTATCAGGTTGGGCACAACCCCCCGATTGGTGGTTTAAGTTCCATTTGGTGGTTAAATGCCTAAATGATATACCTATTTTACCTACCAAATGGGACTCGTTTTCCGTTCACTGTTTATCATCGGGGCAAGTACTCTGACATGTTTACTTCATAATAATACATTCGTTTAAAAAATTAATGTGTTGAATTTTCCACACAGGTGTTTAAAAAATCATCTGGGCACGTACAAAACAAATGTATTATTATGAAGTAAACATGTCAGAGTACTTGCCCCGATGGTATTAAACACGATGCGCTTTTTCTTCAGAAAAACGTAATCCGAGATGAACAAAAAATGAGTGTCATCTGATAGGTATTTAGGCATTTAACCACCAAATGGGACTCAAGCCACCAAACGGGGGATTGTGCCCAACTTGTCAATATCAGTATATAGGCATGGGCAAAGGTGTTTAATTATCTGGTTTCGATTTGCATTGATATCAATTATTATCAAACCTTAAGGATAAGAGGTACTCATTCCTTTCTGTTACTGCTATTAACATGATCAAGTATCAATAACACAAAAAGTAAAGAAAAAACAAAATTTCTTACACTTACCCCATAACCTCGTGCAACATTCGGGTCACAGATGACTGCAAAATTGTTCGTGTAATAATTCGATCAATTAATAACTGATGTACAAGTAATCTAATGAATGCTGTAACATTCATCAAAGATTTTCTAATAGTGTTATTTTATTTGCTTTAAGATATTCATTGATTTAAAACATCCTTCAAAAGAATAATTGAGGTTTCGAATCATATAATGGACAAACTAACTAAGTATCCATCATCACCTCTACTGCGCATGGGCAATTGATAACAGAAAAAATGGAACCCAGTTGAGATTCATCATGGTACCAGTTTAGGAAGTATATAATGGCGAATAATTTCACCGGAGGATCAACAGTGTCAGTCTCTAGACCTCTTGATCGAATATTTGATGACGCTCAACACACCGGGGAGGTTATTCTCTGTGGCCGTAAACTAAAGGAGTATCCAAAAATAGCAGGAAAATATGATCTTGTGGACACCGTTTCCATAGGCAAGTGTCAATTCAAAGAAGACTTGATTGGTTTTAACATCAGAAATACACTTTAAAAGATGAATAGTTTTATGTTTGTTTGATGAAAACTAAATGGGGATTTTCTTGATGTAAACTATATCAAAAGTTACGATGATTACAAAGAGCTATAGTCCATAATAAATTAAGAGTGACTAAGAAGGGTTATATACAATGTAATTTTTCTCATGCATGAGTTGGTTAATGTAGTAGATACTCTTTTGTTCAGGTAAAATATAATATGAAAAGAAGTATTTGATAGCATAAGAAATAAAGCTGGTTGACTTTTTGAAAACAATGTGACGTGGTATGCGGATAGAAACTTGATATCATACAGCATGAAACTAGCTCATGACACAATCATTATGTTATGACTACTTGAAATGTTAACAGCAGTTAATGATGACAAAAGATCAACACAGACTAACAATATTTCATTAGACTCTTAAGTTGTTGAAAACATGTTATTGTAACGTCATTGAAATTGCCCTCTGACTGCACAAACATCAATGTGGTAATTAACGAGTACTCGTAATTAACCAGAGTTTATATTATGTTTACAGTGTACTTTTTGGGCCAAGTTAGTACAGTCAAATCTATAACATGGAACCAGGGATTAATCTGGGGCATATTTACTACTGATATTTGGGGGGGGGGGGGGGGGGTTTCCCCAAGAGAAAATTTTCCCTGAATCTTCTCTTTCCCCATTTTGATAAGTAAAATTCCTCCTTTGCTATGATAAAAAGCTCAAATATTTTTTTTTCTTTTTATTGTGCTTATAGCTATTCCAAATGGGGTTAAATATGTAAATTATGTGAGCATTTGAATTGTGTGAGCATTTTATGTCTCTAAATAGTCATAAAAATGGTGAAATTCAATTTCAGCCAGGTATATGGCTTCGACCCTCTGGTCCCCCAAGCAGGGCTCTGACTCCAGGCTGATTTCCCCAATTTCTCTAAAGAGGGTAGTTTCTCCCAAAACCTAGATTAATCCCTGGGAATATGTATACCATTTTTATGTTTACACAGTTAACAATTTTAAAACATATATATTGAAGGTATAATTGGGAGAGTTGGTTTACATTGAACAAACTAGAACTGAGGTCTGTAGTGAAATGCCAGTATCAAAGTTTGATTCACCATTTCCTTTAGTGTAATTAGGGAAATACAACTAATACACTCACAGTGACATCAAATTCATGTGTGAACCTTTTTTTCTTTTAGAAGATAACAGTACATCTTTAAGAAGAATAAAACAAAGAAATAGGTTCATTTTTTTTTCTTGTAGATCTTTCTAAAAACAGATTCACTGAAATTCCACCAGAAATATTTGAGTATCGCTCAGCAGAATGTTTGAACTGTTACTACAATGCCATTAAGTTTGTCCCTGAAGCACTGCTCCAGCTACAGAATCTCACCCATCTGTGTCTCAGGTTTGTTCAACCTCTGTTCCTCAACAATGTTATGAATGAAAGGGTATAAGGAATTGTCACAATTGATATGACTGATATATACTTAAAATATAAATGTTGATAACTGAAGTGGCAACACTAAAATGTAATATTGAAAAAAAAAATTCAACTTGCATATTCTATGTACATGTGGTGGCATGAAAAAGATTTTTTTTTTTGACATTTCATTTTATTGTAAATGGAATTATTCAAACTGTTTAGATTTGCTTTTATACATGTATTTGGATTTGATATCAAACTTCAGAACAAGCATGTTTTATATATGAAATTCAGGTTTTTGTAAATTGGCTACCAGTCAAACTATTTACTAATGTTAAATCTAAGGTACGCCAACTTGTTGCATCTAATTTGCATCACACTTGATAAAACATGCAATGAATTTTAATGGGTCTAAAATAAGGGTTTGGCACAGAACTTTGATTTTAATTTAAAGGCCAAAATACAAGTTCTTTCAACCTGGTTTATTCATCACTTTGAATGTACCGCTGGTATGTTGTCTGTCAATGTTTTAAAGAGAGGAGCAACATTTCTTGAATTAAAAAAAATTCCCTTTCATTCATATTTCAGTCGCAATCAGCTGACAGTCATACCACCGTTTATAAAATGTCTTCAAGCGCTAGAAGTATTTCTGGCCAGTCACAACAAACTGGTTTCCTTGCCAGAGGAAATCGGGGAGCTAAAACGGCTGATGGAGATCGTGAGTTGGCTTTGATATGTAACATAATATCAGACTTGATGTTGCACGTTTTTTTAAGATTTTTGATGAAATATAATTGATGGTGGCAAGGTAATTTGAGGAAATTTAATTTTTTAAAGAAAAAAAGCAAACAATTTTGATAAGTTTATCTGGTTTTCTTCCTTGTGCGAGATTTTACCTTGGCTTGAGTCTTATTACTACACATTTTTATTTTGTTTATTGTAGGATGTAAGCTGTAATGAAATATCCCACTTGCCATCACAAATAGGGGATCTGAAATCTATGCAGTGTCTCAATGTGAGACGAAATTTGCTAATAGAGTTGCCTGTTGGTAAGTGCACAGAAATGGCCAGTGTAAATCACGAAGTTTTTATGTCAAATTAAGACTACTTAATATCATTTGGTTCATCAAACACCCAGGGAGCAATATTAAACTGCATGCTTATTTTCTCCCACACATTTGAACTGCTTTATAGCTGTACACGAATTGCTATAGGCTAGTGGGTTACACATTGAAATAAGATATTTTTGTTGTTTATAAATGAAGAGATTTCTTCAATGAAGAAATGTTTTATTTTCTTTCGTATTAATATAAATACACAATTTAAACATTAATATATATGTAAATACTTTAATTCTGTGCAATATAAAATTTCTTTATTCTATCTTGATTTTTTTGTGTATTTATCTAACAGAGATAAAACCTGTGATGTACACCGATTCATATTTTGATTCTATACTTTTCATTGTGAATTTTTTTCTTTTCATTTTTAGAGTTGAGTAAGTTACATTTACGAACGTTAGATTTCTCTGGCAACAAAATCTCCGTTATACCCACAGCATTTCGTAAAATAGAGACATTAGAGGATATTGTTTTGGACCACAATCCACTAACTATGCCACCCGCTCACGTAAGTTATCCAACATGTCAATAATATAGACACAGAGTATGGTCAACAAAAATTTATCACTTCTACTGATCATTCTATTTCTTGCTAAATGACCAGACAATATCTATACCATAATGTCTTTGATTGGTTTGTGTTCAGACTTCTTTTTTATCCAAATTTTTTTTTTAAATTATCGTTAAATTATTTTTCATATCATGGTCAAGTTTTGTTACTTGTACTTGAAGTCTGTGATTAAAAAAGATCTGTCAATTATTGCTCAAGACAATAATGCATGAAATATTATCTGTACAGGTAGTTATTTTTAAAAATTTTGTTTTCTTTAGCATATAAATGATTTTTAGGGGGTTTACTATGCTTTTAGATTCCCTGTCCATGTGGTAATGTTGCTATGATATATTTGTAGGTTTGTATCAAAGGGAAACGTCACATCATGAAGTTTCTTCAAATGGAGGCCATCAGAGAGGAACAGAAGAGAGACAGCGAAGCGGAAATGAAGAAGCTTGTCCGCAAATCTTTGCCCATACAAAATGCAGTGTATGTGTTCAGACGCTGTTTGTCAATATATAATGTGCTTCTTTTGGTCTGTAGTAACTTAAAAAATTTGACATTGGATAAATATAGATTTGAAAAATTAACAAAAGTGTGCACTGCTTGAAATTTATTTGAGATATTTACATTGTATATTTACCATTGACTATTTCAATCGAATTTCAGTTAATCTAGATGCAAAAGTACATATACATGTACTGGTAAACTTTAAAAAAGACCTTGTGACACCATCAATTTTCAGTTGGAATAATATAGCTATTGATTATGTATTGAATGATAGTCCACTTCAAGAATTGATATTGATTCTATGTTTAGTATGATTCACAGAGAATGAATTTGTAAGAAAACATTTATTATAACTGGTTTGCTCTCTGCAAACTTGAATAACAGATTTAATCACAATAATAAACGAACTAGAGGGTTAATATACAATAATAGGATAGCTTCACATATTTTATTGGTATTGGTGATTTACAACTTTACATGTAAATATTGTGTTTTGTGCAACCACTAGGAAAAGGTTGCAGGTTGTTTGAAATTTGAACAGATCTGTGTTTGAGTTCATTGATGTTTGACTTTGTTTCTTGTAATGATTTTAGAACGGCGGAGGAGTTTTTGACGGACCCGTTACAGGACAAGTGGAAGAGACACACAGTGTTGAGTAACGACTCGGGTTACAGTACCACGGACAGCCTGGAGAAGATTGGCTGGTCCCCCAATGTATCCGAGGTAGGTCTTCACGTCGTGTATGTGTTGTGCTTCTGTGTATTAAGAGTCTGTGCTGATTTGTGGAAGTCGTTTTTTTGTTTTTTGTTTATTCTTGATACTTTTTAAGTTTACTCTTAAAGAAGTCACATTATTAGAAAGACTTATTTCGTTATATGTACCTTTCATTCATAAACTCATGTTGTTATGCTATTACGGTATTTTTTATAGAATTCTAGAATATATATTCTTTTTTTCATTTCAATAGTGTTTCTGACCACAAAGTAAATCTGGAAGGAAAAATGTTGGAGCTTTTTAGAAAGATTTCATTAAAAATTTTATAAATTCTGAAAATAAAGTCATTTGATTATGACAATCTGTAATTTGTGGTCAGTAGACTTCAGAATGGTTTGTACTAGATCTTTCTGCTTTCTTCTTCATTGAGAGTAATTACATAAATTATGCATGGTTTGGTATGCAGATATTGCAAGATTTCTGTCCTCTTTGTTTTCTTCAGTATACTCAGTACTATAGTCACAAACTACACTACTGTATTTTCTGTGGAGCCTCTTTTACATATATTTATACCTTGGTATATTTATATATTTTTTGAACCAAGAGAGATGGATATTTTTTTTGCCTAACTCATAAAAACCCATTGAGAGATTGAATATCACTGCCCTCAGGCTCTATCTCCTCATGAGGGGGGGGGGGGGGGGGTTATCAGGGATTCAGGGATGGACTCTTGAGTCCAAGAGGGAGGGGGGTCTTTATCAGGGATTCAGGGATGGGCTCTTTAGTCTCACTTTGAGAATACCTATCAGTGTAGCTTTGAGAGTATTAAATGTTAAATACTGTATACCAGTACATGTACGGTACATCTTTTTATCTTGAAATCATCTTTTTTTTAGTGATGCAAGAAAAACATAAAAGAAATTCTTTTCCATGCAGAAAAAACAAATAATAGTTTATTCAAATTTGAAATAAAAGGGCATGTGGTATAACTGCAGACTTTTCCAGGATTTAAGATAGAGTTAGAAAGAGCTCATTTTAAAGATTTCTTATTGAAATCCTGTAAGAATGATATATGTCAGAACAGGTTACCAGGTAACAGATAAAATATGTGAAATACAGATATATAGAAGGAGATCCCTTTCACATGTAATGTTTCAATTAATGTCCTTCATATTTTCCTAACATTTTGCTATTTAGTTAGGCATACCCCTCCCCCCCACCCCCCCCCCCCACCCCTTAAAAAAAAATAAAAAAATAAGCAGGGAATACTGGTAATGAATTAAAAATGGTTCATTCATCAAATTAGGAAGGTGAAATATATTGACAGAATTCTTGCAATAGCTGTAGACAAATCAGTTTTTGGCGTGTGTTATGTAGGGTGCATAATCTAACAGCATGTTTCTGGCCTTATCTAGGCGTTAAGTCAGCGTCAGCATGGCGAGTCGTCAGCATATAAAAGTGTCATGGCTAACGGTCCAGAATCAGACCTCCATGTACCGCGGCGAGGCTTTGACTCTCGCCCGCCTCCTATAAACACAGCTTACAGTGGACCAGATACCAATCAGTTCTCACCCAAGACCCCCACCCCAGGGTATCTGCCGACAGAACTGTCCCCACCCCCAGGACACAGCTCACCTCAGTCACCTTTGACCCCTGTAACTCCCAGAATTCCAATTAGCAACAGTGATTCAGCATTTTCAGAAAATGATATTACAAGGGTTAGTTTATTTTTTTTGTATTTTGAAAGTTGGTTTTGATTCGATGATAGAAAATTTAAAAAATGAGAGCTGTCTCAAAATTGGTAAGTCTATGGCTTTTTGTGTTTTGTTTGCTATTCTTCCAAATGAATGTATAATTGTCTTCTGAGTTTTTTCATTGAAATTCTTTATTGATAGTGTACTGATTATTTTATATTTATAGTACATTTATTCAATATTGGTATCCCTTACCTTATATATGCACTTTTTCTCTTTCTTTTAATTGTGATTCTAGTATTATAGGTGTAAGGATGTAACTATGATCGTTGTTGCATGCATGACTTCATTGCTTTATTGATCTGGAATGTATGAAATATGATGCTACAAAGGAAAGTATCAAATTTCTCTGAGAGTTCTTTCCAAGTTGTTAGAATATACAAAATTAATATAGTTTTAATGGTTTCAAGTGATTGACACGTTTTCAACGATATTTGTTTGCAAATTTTTTAAAGAACCCTCTTTTATGTGATAAACTGACAAGTTTTATTTTCAGATAATTACAGTTTGGTGTAATGTGTTTAGTTCGTTTATTTAAAAAAGGGGGGGGGGGAATTGTTGATATTGCTTCTTTTTATAACATACTGGGTCTTGCTTCTTAGGAACTGAATCGACAGAAGGTGGAATATGAGCGGAAGAAGAAGACCGCCGAGCAACTGCGGATCCAGCAAGAGGAAGAGGAGAAGGAGCAGAGACGGAAGGCGGCACAGCGGATTCAGGAGGAGCAGAAAGCCATGCTGGAAAGGCAGTGGCAGGAATCACAGTAAGGCCAACATCAGACATATGTCAAAAATCTATAAAAATACAAAGCACCAAAAGAGAATTTTATGATAGACATGAATTTAACATTTAGTGTTAGCTGTCATATTTCAGGTCAGCATTCCTAGATTTCTTTGTTTTTTCAATCAATGTAAGCTTTTGATGCTGGAATTGAGGTTTTGATAACAATGTTTAAACATACAGAATATGAATGGATTACAATTAACTTAGATTCCTGAAAGTAAATGTTTAAATTTGTATTATTTTGACACGTCCTTGTATTTGATATTAGTTAAGTAAGTTGGCAATATACTCGGGTCAAATAACATATTGTTGCTCAGATGAGCAATGTGGCCCACGGACCTAGGGTTTTTTTTTTTTTCAATATTACACTATCATGGGATACTCCTTATTTTGAAAAGGCCCTGTTGAGAAGTATTTTTTTCTTTTAAGATGGCTCTAGTTTATAAATAGTGTAGGTCAGTTTAATTGAATAAAGTTAATCAAACCAAAATATTTCTGTTATAGGGCTAATGATGCTGCCCGTGCGGAAGAAAGCCGAGGGCTGGACAAGAAACAGGAAGACCCCCGGTCCGAGGTCCCGAGACCTGACCCCGAGGCCAATCGAGGGGAAGACGAGGCCCGAAGATCTGTGCAAAACAAGTATGTTCCTCATCCAAACCAGCTTCTTGTTATTATTTTTTTTTTCCTTCATTATTGCTCTTTCGATTAATATTGAAATCACTTTTCTCTTTTCTGGAGCATATTACATTGATTAATGCTGAATTGCATACTTTGCTTTTGAATAAGATAACAAATTTGTTTATAAATTATTAATAGAGTATAGAATGATATTTTGAATTTGAACTCAAATGAATCGTGATTTGCATGGTTTGTTTTTTGTGTTTTTAGAGTTTCATGTTTATCCATAGTGATTAACCTGTTTATTTAATACAATGTATTTGTACAAGACTCTGTGCATCGTTCCAGCTCATCATCATGTAGAATCAACTTCTCAAACAAAACCACTAAAAATTTACAAAATCTGAAATTCCTATTACATGTATAAGAAATATAAAATTTACTAAAATATGATTGCAAGGGGTCTACTGAAAAACTTACATGTATTTCCTGATTGACAAAATCAAAATATTTGTGTGACATCCCTTATATATGCATCTCAAAGCTGTTCCTGATTTTATGATTTGTTGTTTCAGACTCCTGGCTTCTGTTCTCTGCATTGTTTAATAAAAAGTAATTACAGAATAACTCCTTAAAACTAGGCTCTTTTCTTGACTCCCCATGATATTTCTTGCATGTATAGGTCTACAATTGGAACAAAACAAAATCCCAAACAGCAAGTTTCTATTTCCACTGTGTGGTACAAAACCATACCATGATGTGTCTTACAAATATTGCTGTATCATTAAAAATTAAAAGATATTTTGAGTTTGTGGGGGTGTAGAGCATATTGAGAGGAGGTCAGCAATTGGTCATCCAGTTATTCTGGGGGGGGGGGGGGGGGGGGGGGGGGGGATTATTATCGGATTACTTTCCCTACCAACCAAATGCTTCTCTAAATTATCCATTTCTTATCTAAAATGATCAAACATTGAATTCATCCTTAATCTTCAATAATCTTCAAATATTTATTCCAAAGTTTTTTTTTTCTCTTTCATGCTTTAAATTTACTAAGTTAGTTCAAGGGATTTAAGAACGTCAAGGGTTGGTATTTTAATTTTTTTTTTTAATGCTTACCATAACTAATTTAAAAGAATAAACAAAAAGATATATCCGATAGATAGACAGATAATAGACGCTACACACATATCCTGAAGTTAATATCTTGTCCATTGTCATGTATTTTTCAGATGGACTCTTCGGAGATTCTTCAAGTCAACACAATAATAATTATAGAAATATTTCAAGTCTTTCTCCTTCTTATAATAGTATATAGCATTGCATTCTTCCCTCATTTTCATACCTATCATATATAAATAACAACTTATTAAATAAAGCTCGCTGCAAACGATCATTTTATGTGCATGTGCTTTTGGCATTCAGAATAACTCCATACTTAACTGAATTTTTTGAAACTTTGAGTTCCAAATTCATGCAGATGCGGATTAAAATTGTGAAAAACCACATCCATTCCATAACTCTATGCTGAGTTTGTTCAATGATGGGGCAGCTGACCTTCTCTCAATAATCTTGAAATTTCAATCTTAGCAGGCTTGATTCAATATCAATCAAAGCAATGATTTGGAATAGATTTTATATCAATTCTCTGGTGAATAAAAATCCTGAATGACGGCCTAAATATTGATAGAAAAACAGTTAAAGACAACGTAAAAGTAAACCCAGAATCTAAGATAACATAAATTATGGGTAACACAACAGGTTCGTAACCATTTCTGTTTCCTTCCCCTAACTCTAACCTAAAATACCAAAGTTTAAGAATTAAAAGAATTGAAGATAGTTATAAACCATTCCAAATTTGATTTTAAAAAATAAAATGGAAATTTGAAAAAGAAAATAAAATGAATTTTGATATTTTTTCAGTGTGGTTTATTTTTAAAGGAATTCAAGACCATGGCAAGCACTTGTGTAGAAGTATATCATTTTTGATTGATGTGTTGTATAAGAGAACGATTAATGTTTCGTTTACAGTTACAAGGCTTACCCAAGCCGACACCCGGCGGATTTCAACAGCCCCACCCCCTACGGTTACAAACCCCAGTATAACCACGGACATATGTCCCCTTATTCCCCAGTCTCCCCTGGATCTCCTCCAGGCTACTCCCACGGACAAATGGTTCATTCTCCGAGAGGGAGTGAATATCACAGCCCTCAGGCTCTATCTCCTCATGGGGCATCCCCCTCGGGGGTGTCCCCGAACAGACCCACGTATGCCCCCAGGGCCAATGGGACCCCTCCGCGGACTCTAGCTCTTGACTCTCAGCATTATTCTGGATATGTGCAAGATGCTAGCATGGGATATGGCAGCTCCTCCTATCGCTCCCCTCCCAACGTTCCTCCGCATTCAACAAAGACGTCTATGCCTCACTATGCTGCTCCCTTGCAGCGGAACAGCAGAAATACTGCAATGGATACCTATAGCATGAATTATAGGTACTGTATGAATAACTTCTGCACTTGTGTGATGTGGAAACACTATAAAATCTTTTCTTTTTTTCCCCTTTTTGTGCACGTCTGTATGTTTTAATTGAAATTTTTCTTTTCGTAGTCTTTGCTATATCATAACATTTTAACCTCTTTATAAAGCACAGCAAGAAACTTGTTGTTAAGTTCATTTTGCATCTTGAATCATTGCATCATGTCTTGAACTCCTTTGAGTGTTTTTCATCGTTCTCTGCTTGCTTCAGATTAAGGATAAAGTCATACAGACTCCTTTTTAACATGACAAATACACATTTTATGTCTATACAAATTACGATCCTGTTTTGCAAAGGATTTTATGTAAACAGGTACCGTTTATTTAATATTTTATTTAAAATGATTTTATTGTAATTTGAATTCAAAGAACATGTTCTTAAAATGTTCTAAAAATTTAGGGACTGTATTAAATTTTTAGATATGAATTTGTCATTACTGTGGTATAGTTGCATACTTTTTAAAAAAAAATATTATATATATATATAGTTAACTCATACAAAATTTGTTTAGTATGTCATCATCAAAACCCAATATTTTTCAAATGTATATGATAATCCTTCCATCCATAAAGGCTCTATAGATGGAAAGAAAATTGAAACTTTTTCATAAGTGTTGTCTTTATTAAAATCCACTTTCCATAGAGTAACATTCAATTTAGCAAGAGTGTTACTGAATTTGAAAACGTGTAGCTTACAATTCATTTAGCATAAAAAAGTTATGACTTTGAAACATAGTCACAAAATTGGTAAAATTATGTACCAATTTTTTTAGGACAAATTTGTGTCCTGTTAAGAATTCCACTTACTCAAGTATTATGTTAACTAACAGGAAAGGGCTTATAGTTATATACTTGATATCATGTACTATACTCTGTCCCAAGTTTTTGCTTCCACCACTTTTCGCTTGATATTTCGATAATCATAAATACCTTTGTGCTCAAAGTACGTTCATCCACCAATATGAAAAATGTCGAGATTATCTGTTTTGAAACGCCCCCTCTACCGCTTCAGGTTTCAATACACAACCCAAAATAGAAAGTCTACGGAGATTTTGCATTGCATCTGCCATGAAATAGCCCGGATGATAACGTTAATAATTTGTGCGAGGTATTCCGAGTAATTCCGAATGGAGAAAAAATGTAAACATTTCCCATTATAAATCTCCGTAAGAAATTTGTTTTCGTTCCTGTGAATATTTATGAGTGAAAAATGAAAATGTGTCAATGAAGAAATCTTGGATATTTTCCCTTTTAACGTTTTCAACTGTATTTCTTTCACATGTTTGTGTATTTTTATTAGAAATCATCAAAAAGTGATGTGATGGAAGCAATAACTTGGGACAAACTATAGTAACATGTACTAATTATTTAGTGGAGTATAATCGTGATCTGGCTTAGGAGTGAATGTATTTGGATGTGTGGTGAAGGTATTCAATAAATGGTTGTGTAGCCGCTAGCTGATTTGATATCATATACCAAGGATATAAACACAGTTCTAACCCTATAACTCTGAGATATAACCAGATGCCAATGTTATTGCAGAAACCCGACTCAAACTCCTGCTACTACAACCAACAGTACAAACAAAGAGGAGCAGAAGCCATCAAATGTTCCGTTACGGCGACAGGGTTCAGACTCGCGGCAGTCAAACCCTGCGTCGAATCCTCCTCCTCCGTCGTCGACCGGCAAGTCAGTGGGGGCCAAAACAGGGGCCCCTGGCTCCACGTCGCGAATCAAAACGTAAATATTTCCTCTACTACCTTTCGCATCTTTTGGTGAATGGGTATTACCCCTATCTAGCTTGTGATAGAAGCTTCTTTATTTTTGCCAGGCCCATAATTCACCAATTTTCTTACAAGTAACTGACGTGCATGTTATTTAGATTTGAGAGAAAGAATGTTTTACACTGCGATAGAAAGATGTTTCTTGGCTGCTGCAAGCTGTTAAAAATTTGCACAAAAGATTGAGAATGAAATTTGGAAAGGTAGACAAAAGTAGGCAGACAAAAGGAAATGTGGTTTGATAGCAATGATGTCAATTTAGATTGATTTTTTTTTTCAAATAAAAGAAAAAACATCTTTGTGCAAAATTGACAGAAAATTTAAGTGACTTTGCATCTTGCTACTGGAAAATTTAGGATGTGTGATATTGATTGATTAGAAAAAATTTTCAAGTACCACCATCAGTGCATGAAGAATTGCACAATATCAATTAACATTCACTTGATAATTTAACACCAAAAGATTATTTACTCAGTTAATTTGTTGCCTTGGATCTATTTATTGAATTAAATGAGAGCATACTGAAATGAGAATTATGTATAAACAGTAAATAATATATTCCTCTTTGTATATATATCCTGATATATATATATATATATTGTGCATATTGTTGAATTAATAAGATTGGCTCCCCAGTATATCAAATTAAGACTTGTTCTCTATGATATTGCATGCGTGGGAGTGGATTCCAGTAGGGCGCGTTTTAGACTGTGTGTCAGTGTCTGCTCATTATTCTGTTGGTGATTTGACATTTTCCAGACCCACTAGCAGAGGCATTCCCGTGTTGCAGCACAAACTGGGCAGGTAATATTGGACTGTTAAGGCCATAATATCGGACTGTATGATCATATTAAGGCAGGGCGCTTCTTGTAATCATCATATACAATGTACCGTGCCATTATCATGTATTCATCCAAGCTATCTTTATACATCTACTTCAATCTCCGAAGCCCATATACCACCAGACATCTATCATTATTAATTTTTATTATTCACTGCATCATTTTTATTTTTCGGTGTCTTGTTCATGTTTTTTTTTGAAAGGAAGAGGATGTGTTTAACTTTAAAATGAGTTTGAATTTGCAGAGTAAATCCTGGAGATAATTAACAACCTGGGAGGCAGTTTTAATTACTAAAACGGAAAACATGTTGATTCACAAAAATTACCGCTTTTTTTTTTTTTTTTAATATTAATTGACTTGTCATGCATCATGCAGGCAAACACATGTCATCAATAAAGAGCTAGGACAAAATAACCTGCTTTACAGCACTGCTGGTGATCCCATCGTAAAAACCACAATTAATGCTCAAAACTGACGTACTTCATGCTTTCAATACATCATTGTCCAATTAAAAAATATACATTTATTTAGTAACAAGAATTACAGATTATGTAAAGTAAAACAAAAATAATTATGCTATGGGGAGTTTTCCATCTGAAATATGTGTCCCCTGTACCGGGTACTAATTTGTCTGATAAGAAACAGCTTTTTATTAACGACTTTAAAAGCAGGAATTGAGGAAGCTTGCGGTTTTTAGTAAATATTTTTCCTGTGATTTGGATTAGAGAAGTGGTACTTGTATAAACTAAGTGCATTGGTCTGTAAATGCCAGCATTCCTATTGTCTACATCACTTCATACAAGATTATTTCTACATTCATTTATAACACAAATATACACAGATTATTCTTCAAATGCAGACAGTGATACTCCCAATTTCTGCACACTCGGGCTACTTTTGCTAAGAACTATAGTAAATTGGTTATTATTCACCTCTATACTACATGTACTATATCTGTACATACCAGTACATAGATTATTGTAGTACATGAATTCCATCACTAAGTAAGGTACAGAAATTTATTTCTTTTTTTTTAATGCAAATAGATTATAAGAAATTGTGCAGAATTTGAACATAAGGATATGAAAAATTGATGATACATTTTTTGCCTATAGTAAGTCATTGTGACATAAGTTAAAAAAAAAAAGAAAAAGGTTAAACTTGTAATATAAAATCATTCTCATAGCAAATCAAATTGTGTGTTTGCACCAGAAACTCAATTGCCTATACCTACATGCATATGTTTTAACTGTATATTATATTGAATTATCTCTATTTGTGTCCATCTATACATACATGTATATTCATTTCAGGCATTACACAGTGTTACATGTAATTGTCGTTTGTGGTTCTCTCTCAATTCTTTGTGAAAATGTTTTTTTTTTTTTTCCTTTTTATATATTCAAAAAAGTTTCTATAATTGCACAGTGTTCTTTTAATTATGACAAATCTGTCTGTATAGAGCATGACACATATAATTCTGTGTGTATAATTGTGTAAACATACTTTCCTAATTAGTAGAATTTTCTAAATACTCGTTACTTTTTTTTATAATATAGAGTGTAGTCTCTAATCTGATGGTGAAATATACCAGGGTAGTATATACTTGCAGAGATTTAAAGACTTACACCTCATATGGAATAAAACTAAATACAACATAATCCTACTGTGTCTAAAATGAGTGATATATGCTGCAGAACTATGGTTTATAAAGGGAAATTTTTTGTATTTTGTTAAACTATTATAATGAACAATTGAGAGATAAAAAAAAGTCTTGAAACAATATTTGAATTGATTTAATGAGAACCAATAAAATTTTTAGGGCTGTATAAGATAAATGTTAATTGATCTAGATTCTAAGTTTTAATTTATATATAGAAAAAAAATATTTAATAAATTAAAAGATGGTATAATACATGTATGTTTCAGCCATGTATACATGTGTGGAGAAAACCTGCTGTTTAGTGTCATGTGATTTGATATCTCGGTGGAACTGTGGACTGAATTGACCTTGTTTTTCAGCTCTGTGAATGGTGGGAACAGCCCTGGGATTTCCCCGAGTCCCAGCCCGAGGTCTTCTCTGGGATCAACAGGAACAAACAGCCCGAGTTCTTCCACCTCATCACTGCACAAGGTCGGAGAGAAGGGGACAACCGTCACACGGAGAACCAAACCATCTGCGACCACACCCACCTCTGGTCGGGCCGCAGGGGGCGGAGACAGGGGCAACGTCCCTCCTCCCACACCAGTCAGAACCAGTTCAAACAGGCCATCAACAGGCTCCTCACATGTAGGTTTCATTATTTAAATATCTTAATCAAAAGTTTTAGAAAATGTTGTTGGTTTCAATAGGTCTTGATGGTTTATCTATATTTTGGTCATGACAAATTTGTGGTAACAAACATACAGTACTAAATTTAAGATTTAACACAAGTATCGTGGATTTGATAGCATTTTGTTTTGGACAAAAATTGGCACAAGCCTATGAAATAAAAAGTTAATATCTTGATATAATTGGATGTGAAGAAACCTCAAGATTCAATTCTCTTAATATGTGAACCCTAGGATGATAATAAGCAAAGTCGATCTGGCCGCTCCACTCCAGCAGACGATAAGAGACAGGGACAGAAGAATGCTGTTAACAGTCTGATAGCCAAGGTAAGTCATCCTCAGCATGAAGGAAATAATCTGCTACCTCCCTGGCCTCCCACACTGCAAACTCTGTTCGATGTGTCATGAATTATAAAGTTGCTTCTATTTCATTGTATATAAAATAGTGGTACAATGTACCAGTACTTCCTAAAGCTATGTACATGTACAATATTGGTTCTTCCCACAAAGTCATCAACATGTATAGTGCATATGTATTTATCCAATGATTTTTCTTGTCCATAGAGAGATGACAAGAAGAACCCTCCTCACCCAGCCCACAGAACCAACTATGGAGCTGGAGCTCGCCGATCCGCCGGTTTGTTGAAATTTACTCACTCCACCCCCCTCCCAAAATTGGGGATTAAATTTCAGTATATATCTCTAAATGAATGAATTTTTATTTGTCATTTCTTCCCATCTTAAATATACATGTAGATGAGGCCCCAGTAGGCTGTGGCACTTCTGATAACCAGTTCAATCTATGGCAATTCATATTCACCCATTTTAAATCTGAAGATTATGAAAGTTATGTAATAAATAATTAGCTTAGTACAGCTAAGTCAGGATATTCTAGTGCGGAAGTTTAAATGCTTTAATTCGATACTTGACTTCCCAGGGTCAGGAAGTGCAATGAGAGTGATAGACAGTTACAAGGATGCTGAAACTAATTCTTTTACACTACGCCGACAAGAGGAACGAATGAAGGAAGAAGCCGAACAGTTGAATCGACTCCGAATGGTATGATAGGGATATAAAGCATCTCTGGGCATTGAATTTTGTGCATTTATGCACAACTGAACTACAATATATTCTTCAAATATTTGTTTCTATTTATAGACAATAGAGAAGAGATTAAAGGTGACATTACCGGACAATTTGCCGGAATCTTTACGGGACGGAGTGTTGCTGTGTCAGTTTGCCAACAACATACGACCGCGCTCTGTGCTCAGCATCCATGTTCCCTCCCCTGCCGTGGTAAACATGAGTTTGTTGATACTTTATTTCATTTAATGACAAACAGATAAGAGAGATAACTCTCTGATTGGGATGTATTACAGCTTACTGTAATTTCTATATGAATAAAAAATTCTGACAAATTTTGCCCAACGACATTGAGTGAAATAATTACTTTGTGCATTTTGATGATATGTAAGAACTACATCAAACTTCAGTAGTAGCAGATGACCCCTTTTTAGCTCACCTGAGTCGAAGGCTCAAGTGAGCTTTTCTGATCAGGATTTGTCCGTTGTCTGTCGTTGTCCCATTTTCATCTTCTTCTCCAGAACCACTGGGCCGATTTCAACCAAACTTGGCGCAAAGCATCACTGGGTGAAGGGGATTCAAGTTTGTTCAAATGAAGGGCCACACCCTCTTTAAAGGGGACATAATTAAGAATTATTGAAAAAAATTTGGTATTTTTCAAAAATCTTCTCAAAAACAATTTGTCCAGAAAAGCTCAAATTTGTATGGATTCAAGTTTGTTCAAATCATGATCCCTTTGGGGTAGGGTGGGGCCACAATGTGGGGGATCAAGTTTTACATAGGAATTTATAGAGAAAATCTTTAAAAATCTTCTTCTCAAAAACTATTAGGCAAGAAATGCTCAAATTTGCATTGAAGCATCCTCAGGTAGTGTAGATTCAAGTTTGTTCAAATCATGGTCGCCAGAGTAAGGTGGGGCAACAGGCAACAATAGGGTGGGGGGGGGGGGGATTTTTACATGGGAAGATATAGAGGAAAATCTTTAAAAATCTTCAGGAAAAGCATTCAGCCAAAAAAAAGCTGAAACTTATGTGAAAGCACAGATTGTGCAGATTGAAGTTTGATCATGATTCCCAGGAGAAAAGTGGCACCACAAAGGGGGGGGGTAGGGAATTTTAAAATAGGAATAAAGAAAAATCTCTTTTTTTTTTTTAACTTTTTGTGTTAGATCTACTGTACTTAATTGTCAAGATATTTTGAATTTGATACTATTATGCTCATTTAATCAGAGTTATGGCTATTGTTGCTCAGGTGAGCGATGTGGCCCCTGGCCTCTTGTTGATTTTGCGGTCACAAGGTAAAAGGTCAATCTATTCTGGACTTAGATACTGTCAGCTAGATACCTTTGCTTGTACACTCAGTGTCTTGTGATAAAATAACACTTTCCAATGATGCCACATAAGAGTCTCAAACATTTCCTATTTTAAATACATTGTGCTTTTGTATGCAAAACTATAAAGAGTTCTTCATTACATGTCTACTAGTTTGACATAAGTAACTTGGATTATTTCAATATCTATGACTGTATGTTTTGTTATTTTATTACAGCCAAAACTTACAATGGCAAAATGCCGGAAAAATGTAGAAAATTTCTTAGATGCTTGTCGGAAAGTTGGAGTAGGGAAGGTACAGTATCAAAATAACCTAACTTCTATTTACTGTTTTCATTTTTTGTCTATTCAGACTGCAGTTTATTTAGAATTTAACCATGTGTAATCAGAAGCTGTATTCTCTATTTTGTTACAAGTTAGCATTGTAATCAATTTAATTTACCTGTATTTGAGTCAACACATGTAATTGTTTGGTATTTTCAGGCTTAAACATTTGGGTTTTTATTAACACTAAATAGATTTCTTTTTTATGTGTGTATGCGTAATTTAAATATTATTTTTAACATGTTGCTCTCATATCTTCCAAAAAACTGTATTTGTAGATTCAGCTTAAATAGATTTTAACACACTGTACTGATAAAGATCAAATTTTGTATAAAAAAAAAAACAACCCAGAAACATAACTACTCATGTGACATGTTTTATCCAATGCCATTGCATCCATCTAGTCCTAGGCAATACGAAGAGTCTTGAGCTGAATCTACCCTTTTCTTTTGCTACAAAATTTTTTTTGGATTTATTTAAACCCTTCTCTTTTTTCTTTATTTCATTGTCAATATGAAAGTGTATATCAGTGGTATTAGTACAGTTGATTGTTCAGTGAACTCAGTACTTAGAGAAAGAGGGAGAGAGAGATCTATAACCTTACCCCCCCAGGGAACTCTGTAATCAGGACTGGAGTCAAGATGGAGGAGTTAAGTTTAACAACAAATGTGTAACCAGGCAAGGATCGTCACTAGATGTATATCATACATGTACATGTATCTCACCCACCATTCTGTAACCTCTCCTAGGGTAGATGGTTGACCATGTATCCACCACTACCCCTGTACATGTAATGCACAGCTTATATCAACAGCTCATGGTTTGGGGTTTCTGCGTAACCTAATAGCTTCCGATTGTTCTATCTTGCGTAGTCATGTAGTTCATTATTAACATCAAATTTATGTATGAATGATAACAGTCTTTGATGTATTCGTTCTAAATGATACTTGTAATATTCTTCTTTATGCACTAAAACAATTTTATTAACTAAGGTGGACATGCATGTATATCCTGTATCAGATTAACAGATTTGAATGCACACCTACATGTAACTTCCATAACTTTTGATATGACCACTGCAGCCAATTGCAAGTTAATATGAACTGATAATTTGTGCAAATATTTAGTGAGTATATTGCTAATGGCATCGTTTTATTGTAAAAAAAAAAAAACAAAAAACAAATTAACAGCTAGATAGAATGAGATTGCACTAGCCATAATATTAGAATGATAATGCACAAGCTCTAAAGTCAGAATGAGAATGCAAAAGCTATGAAATGTGGTGCGTAGTGATTGTAGTGATTGGATATGAGTAATAAATTCTATAAGTACTGGAAGGTCTAAAGATGTTACAGTCTTTGATTACTGTGGAATCATCATTGTTCGTGGGGGACCAATGTTCATGGCTTTCGTAGGTAACCCTTGCCCACAAATTTGCATCCCCATGAACGTATATATACAAGTATTTGTTTGATATTTATTAAAATCACCCTGATTACACTACCAACAAAATTACAATCCCACGAACCAGGAAAATTTTGGCTAACCACGAACATTGACCCCCACGAATAAAAATGATTCCACAGTATATGCAAAATCGTCAATAACAAACACCCCCCCCCCCCCCCCCCACCTTATTTTGGAAAGATCACAACTCTTAAGACCAATTTTATTGTTGCTAGCATCAATATGTTGCCATGACCAGTACAGGTAGAGGTACCTGGTATATGAGTGGGGGAATGGTGAACAGAAAGAGTGTTGCACAGTATGATCCTAGATTTTGTTCCAGAGCATGCTGTCTTTGAGTTGTTTCAGTTTCCAATAGCATGCAGGTGGTTGTTTAATGTTTCGATTAAAGCAGTCAAATATTATCTTCATATATACCAGTAATACATGAAAAATTAATACAGCTAACAGAAATATATATACCGGTATTTTAATATATTGAGTGAATATTATTACTGGTACATGTATTAGTCAAGCATGAATGTAAAAGGCGCTCTGTTCTATCTGTAAATTCTGTCAATATATATATATACTGTATATAAACTAAGTAAATTATTGTACATCACATAACTTTTTGATTCCTCTTGTTGAGAGCGATGACTACTTGTGTGTTTCTGTAACTCGTTACAGGAATTCCTGTGTGCATGTGACGATGTAACAGAAGCACTGAGACCGGCTCGCGTCTCTCTCACTGTGCAACACTTAGATCTGTGTCCACGACTAACCCGGCGAGACTTTGCCGTCGCCAAACTCTGTCTTGTTGTCTTTGTGTCCACCTGTCTGGCTGTGCTTTGGGGATATCTGTGATGTTACTAATACTTAGTGCTTGGTTTTTTTTTTCTTTATATATAAAGAACACACGTTTGTCTGTGTCTAAACCATTACTGAGAAGGCTAGGGTGAATACTGTCGACCATCGTTTTTGGACAGGTGTGTTGTGTGAGAAGTATGCTCAAATGTTCAAAACCTCCTAGTCGCAAATATTTGAAATAATGAAAGGCTTTATGAAGAAAAGAATTATTAAAATCATAATGTGTGTCCAAAAACCTCAGTTGCAAAGATTTGTCAACATTTTAAACCATTTTCACATCAGCGAATGATGTAATAAAGTAGTCACTAATAACAGTTTGTTTTCAGTAACTTACGACCTCCAGTTTACCCTGGCCTTTTCTCTTTGTAAATGACATGTCCGTCTGACTTTCAGTTAAGAAGCGATAACTTGCACCATTCCAAAACCCATCAGGATCAAAAGTGAAGGGTTACCCACATTTACCTAGTAAAATGAATGTGTATGTGTTCAGTCCCAAAGAATAGAAAATAGATGAAAGGGTTATGATTCAAAATCTCCCCTCTTATTGTGATATATTTAGTGCTTTGTGATAATTGAACATTTGATATGGACATGATTGTTTTGACATGCTTAAATTTAGTAGCTCAGAGCTCTTATACTTATTAGAAATTAAGATTAATCAATTTCGACAGTAAAAATTGAATGAGCATGTACCTTCCCTAAGTGCTTATAATTCTTTCTCCCAGAACTTGCACATTTTTTGTGTGCATTTTTTATGAATTCACACCAAGCTTTTATACATCACTTTAACATTACTGCTGTGTACTGATTTTTCAGGTGTGCCTTTGATTTTTTTGGCATAATAATGAAATAGTGCTACTATTGTAATGCTGTATTAATGCTACATGTACCAATTCCATATGATGCTATACCAGTCTAAAATCAAGTGATTTATTTCTGCTAGCAGTGCCAATTGCTATATGGGCTATGAACAAATGTTTAATATACATGTATTTAGAAAAAAGTTGATTCAAAGTGAAAGTTCATTGCAAATGTATATATATATATAGAGAGAGAGAGAGAGAGAGAGAGAGAGAGAGAGAGAGAGAGAGAGATTGAAGTTTTACTTTTACAACTGTTGATGAAATTGTGATGAATCTTGTTGTAATCTAGACAATGGCAAATACATGTAGCAGAAATTAGAAGATGAAATTGTTTTATTTTTTGTTATTTTGTTCATTGAGTAGCAATATTGCACACTCAGTTGTGATAATGATACATGTACTTGCAATAATTTTTCTTCAATGGCAATTTGTGATTTATTTTTGTGATGAATTGTATTTTCTAACCGTATCAGAAAGACTAACAGAGATTGACAAATGAAACAAGATTTCTATGATTTTTATGTATGCTTACTATGTTTGTTAAGAACAGGTTCAGTTGTTGTGCAATATCAAGCATTTCAAGGATTTGTTTTGTATAATTAGTTGAAATTCTGAAATAAATGGACAATAATCTGTTTTTCAATTCAAAAACTGGTATGGTTTGCTAACTTGTAACAAAGTAAAGAATGTACTTCTATTAAAAGTATTATTGAAGATACATTGTACTATCATGAATTATCATTTTGTTGTTCAGCACAAATAAAACATCTTTAAAAATGAGAAATAGATAAATTATGAATAGGTTTACAGGTCCAAATCTATGTTGAAACAACAGCCCACATCGAAAAATATGTAAACAATATGAAAAGATTTATTGGTTCACAACATTTATCAATGAAGGTCATCATTTATACTAAAAGAAAATCTCATTTCTTTTCACAGGAGCAGATTTGTAGTTCGCAAGACATTCTGGATGAGAATGGGATTATTCGTGTATCTATAACAGTAGCAGCCTTAGTAGCAGTGTCGACCAATCCCAAGTCGTCAGCTGTATAGTCAGAATCCCAAGATCCCAAAACTTACAGAAACATTTTCTCGTCGAAGTTAGCCTGCACATTTCTTGCCTGTAACCAATGGAGGACAGGATCGGTGTTGCTAGCTTCTGTACCAAGATGAATTTTCTTCAGGGATCAAATACCGAAAGGAATTTTCATCAAAGGATCCATAATCTCTCGGTAATACTTACACAGACAAGATCTGATATCACCATTGTCATCATACCCAAGCAATGGAACATATCTTGAAGAACTCTGAAAATTGATAATTTTCCTCAAAGAAACAACCAAGTTGTTTTCCAGGTTTACTTATTAAAAGTATTGCTGTTGACCTATTTCAGATTTTGAAAAAGAATATTTTCCCCTGGGAAGTTGTGGGAAAATGTTCGGGTCAGGTATATATGCGTTTCTATTTATATCCGGGATTTCTGTAGTCGGCGTGTACCAGGGTTACAGACTGTGATAATACTCAAGTTCACTGTATCAAAATGTGTATCACTAGTGTACTTAATTACTATAGATGTAGGTCAAGGTCGAGTGCATCCTTCAAGATGATTTAGAACCTATTATAGACTTGGTGGGTATTTATGTATATACATATACATATATAAAAACTGATATCAAAGAGCCCTTTGTTCAAATTCCTATTGCCTGCAAATTAGTAATGGGAAAGAAAACTGACCTGAAAGTCAAACATACAAGACTGATTTAAAGATTTTACATGCAGTAGATCCCTGATTATACATGAAGTATGCTGAGGTGCTATATTTCTTATTTTGATATAATAAGTCACATCATTCTGTCATGATGGCTTCTTCTTTTTTTAAAGCTCATTTCATGTAGTCATGGATGGTTCTGTCTTAAGCAGGACCAGTTTACTAAAAAAGCACCAAGATCTGCCTTATCTCCATAAAGAATATTGATTATGGTTAGCATTCTAAGATATACAAGGATATATACAGTAGCTTTGCCTTTACAGACTTATGCATCTTCAATTTCCAACTGTATTCTTCCAAGTGTTGTAAATGCCACAACACTAGTGCTATCAGTGTTTTTTTGTTTTTTTTTAATGTATAGTTTTATTCTAAAATTGCAATTGGAGGACACACAAAAAAAACCTCATTGTATAAAATTTGAAAAATGCTGCTACCAAATCAAATTACTTTAATCTTTCACCTTTTATTGTATTTACTCGCATTTTGCTTTGGCTTCACAAATTCATTGAGGAGAGGTTGAACTGAGCGTAAGCGTTCAAGATCAGTTGTAAAATTTTGACCATGGTTTTTATCCTGTGCCATATTTGTCCTGAAGGCGGTAGCTGACTGATCCATTATACCCTCCCTGTAACACTCACAGCGGTTACCCTGTAGTCCCAACACTTATACATGTACAATGTCCTGGTTAGTATACACATTGGAAAATTAAGGTGAAATGTCTATCTGTTAAGGGAGATAACTCTCATATGGTGAAAATTACCTTTTTTTTTTATAAGCAAAATTTGTCAAGTTTAAAGAGTGATTACGTAATGTAAATTATGGCCTGCATGTTTTTGATGCATTTCAATAACTATTCAAATTTATTTTTGGAAAATCATTGATTACATCAAGCAATAAACAAAAATCAGTATGATTTTACAGAGATGATGAAAAAAAAAATTGTACCATATTTAGAAGAAAAGGAAGAATATATCCTATATATATTCTTCTTTTTGCTCACAGAATAGGTCTCAATTTACTATCAAAAATGCCTTTTAGAAGTTGTATTAATGAAACAGCTATTTCTATAAGATATAAATGTTTGTATTTAAGAAAGAGTACCGGTATTAGAATTCAAAGGTTTTGTTATATATAGAATTTTTATCATCAGCATTCAGTATCATTTTATACATGTACAAAAAAAAATGACTGCCAAGTTAAAACAGTTGTTTTAATTTTATCATTTGATGTGCAATAATTTTGTGTTTGTATGTGATATGATGATCATGATAGTTTAATAAAGCAATTGTTTTTTCTTCTCATGCTTAATACTGCAAGTAAGTATGTGTGTATATATATACAGGAAATACTAATACAATAATGGTACTGGAAATTTGTCTCTGTCTCTATATAAAAATCCATCTCTTAAAGTGGAGTTTTCTCCTCGCAAGCCCTTCCCCTTCCCCACCCGTATTTGTCATGATATGAGCTAGTCTTTGTGATGTAAAATTTCTGTCCATTTGTACTAAAAAAAACTATGCAGTGTTTCTTTTCTTTTTCACAATGTAAGAATTGTGTGGGTATGTAAAGTTTGTAAATATCCATGATGAGATTATGAATGTATAACACCATTGAAACTAGAAACCATTGTAATATGTACCTGCTACTCAAAATATTTAGACTGGCTTTTACACAAACTGTTGGATATTTCTTTCTTTGTTATATTGGCTTTTATATATTAAACAGAATATGATGTCTTGTGTACTGTTTGGGTTAACACATTACATGTATACCTTAATTAATAAGATGCCAGAACTTTAGAAATAATGTTTTTATCATTGCTTTTGTATCTTTCTGGGATTTCAAATAGCCTTTGTTTTTTGTGTTCACTGTTTTCAAAATTATCTATCAAGATTTGTTTTTAATTTATATCTCAACTCTGTTGGTTTTCCTTTTTGTTTTCAAGATTAAAATCAAACAACTTTTCATTTATTTTATACGTTAAAAAAACAATTATGTAATAAATGTGCTTTAATATACTGTAAACGTATCATATTTAGCATGTACGATATTTGGCGGAAAACGATTTTTCAACAAGTTAGCGTGGATTTTATTCAGCACATTTCTGAATGTACCTATTTATCTAATTATATAGTTTACATTTGGCGATATACTTGATTTAGCGGACACCATTTTTCGCCAAAATCTCTAAATAGAATACACAGCAAAATTTAATACGTTTACAGTAATTAAGTTACTCTTTTACAGTCAAGTTGTCAGATTTATAATTGCCTCTGTATGTGTAGTAACAGGGATAAAGAATATGGAATCTAAACACATGTATTAATTGCAATGATTTCACTGTGTTTTGCGACCATTAATTTGCTTTTTAACTGTTTGAAAACCATGTAATTTAAACGTTGCATAGAGTTTAGGTCAAGAAAAGAACAGTTTTAAAAATAAAAAAAATATACTAATTAAAAATGTGTAATGTGGTTTGTTTTCTAGATAGCTGGACCATTGAAATAGGTAACTTGGAAACTGTCTACAAGAAGCTTTAGTTGGACTGTCTAACTTCCTACAATTTGGTTTACTTTTGACTTTTGAAAGTTAATGTCAATGACCCTGTTTAACTAGGAATTTCCATTTGAACAAATGCGTAGTCAAAAGTACAACCAAGTTTGCATTCATAGGTCACCGTAAGAGACAGAACAGTAGTACTTGTTAATGAAGTCTGACACCGAGTTAAGCAAAAACGTATGGAATGAGTAGCATCATCAGTAGTCTTGAAGAAAAGTACATGTATCAGTGCATGTACCAAGCAGCTTTACGACCTTTATTTAAATCTCAGTACTGACAAATGGCAGATGAAGATGAATTTTAATAGATCTCTTCCTTTATAAAATATCCCTTGAGAAAATTATAATATTATTCTAGGTTATATGATTACATGTACTTTTAATGTTTTATCCTCCTCACAATCGCATATGCATGGCACAGCTGTTTTGACTTGATGACTTGGAGGATTCTTGCAATGCCACAGATGATATGTTCCTTGACTGACAACTCTAACGGACACATAACCCCCCCCCCCCCCCCCCCCCCCCACACACACAAATAAACTAAAAGTCATGTTGACATATCCAACTCTAACAGACACATGACCCCCTATAAATAAACTAGTCATATTGACATATCCAAGAAGATGGAAGGAAAATATACAAATCCTAACATTTAATATAGACAGTTTGATTAAGTAAGTAAATCATTTATTAAAGTGACATGTGTTTCAATTGAACATATACAGATTACAATATAACATATAATTGTTACACCCCGCCCATCGGACCTATGCATCACTGTCAAATTTGTAATACATACATAAAATTCAGCGTGAAAGTTTGGTTTGTCTTATCCTGAAAGATTTAAATATGAATTGAGCGCAATGTTGGGAAAAGTTACAAAGTAGTGTTTTAAATAAATCGTCATTAAAAATTGCAGAGCCTATAGTGGTATCTAAAAAAGAGTTGCAGAAGTCGTTATATAATGAGCATTTTAAAAGAAAGTGTTTTTCAGTTTCTATTTCGTTTAAGTTACAAAAGATGCAGATTCTGTCATCGATGGTTCACCACGAAACTGCCCAGTCTCCACGCGAAGGGGAAATATCCCACATCTAAGTTGCGCCATAGTGGATCTCATATTTTGGAATGTCCATCAATACATAGTTTTCAGTTGAGAAGTGTTGTTTTATTAGCCAGTAGGTTGTAAGTTGATATTACCTGTAGTCCATAAGCAAAGAATTCCATTTATAGTTGCTCTGTCCTCAGATATCCTTGCACCACATTTTTCTGATTTATTTGACATTTATAAATACCTCAGGATTCCAGTCATGTTTATTTACCAGTTTGAAAAAATCCCAAGATTTCTTTTTTGAAGCATCTCCTCTACCTTGTTAGGTTGAAGAATGTGGCTAAAAATAAAAAGTCTATGGGGATTGTGCATTGCAAACGACATGATGATGATGACCCACATGATAATGTTTGAAATTGTTGCAAAGAGTACAGAGAGTTTCCAAATAAAAAAAAGATGTCAGATTTTCCCATTATAAATCTCGGTATAAAATCTTTTCATTCTTGTCAATTTCTCTGGTTGTAAAGGGAAATGTCAATGAGAAAATCATGGATTCTCCCCCTTTTATCGATTTCAATTGTGCTCTGACAAGTATGTTTACCAGGTATTTTAGCTAAAAATTGTCACAAAGTGATGGAAATGGTAACCTAGTAAAGTATAGACTATTATTTTTATAGCATCATTCCAACCTAGTAGATATGACCATTCATTAGGTGTATAATCATATTGAACCATTCTCCACTATTATCAGAGTGGCATCACTGTTCTACTCCTGTTGACACACTAGCTTTTTAATCCAAGACTAAACGTTTCAAAGTTCTTTAAACTATCTCAAATGTACTTGAATTTTTCCCAGAACAGTTCATGAAATGAAGGAATTAAATACATCTTGATTGATTGATTTCTTAAATTAAAAAAAAAAAAATTCACAAAGCAGCTACATGTAGGTCTATTTTGCAGACCTTACAGAAAAACTAATGTATGGGGTTGGGGGAGAGAGAGAGAGAGGGAGGGGGAAAGAGAGAGGGGGAAGGGAGAGAGATAGCAAGTGTATGGAGAGAGAGACTATGGAGTGAAAGAGGAAGAAGAGACTCACGAACCAAACACAATGCTAGGAACAATTTTCATTTATTAACCACATAATTTCAACAATGCCATGATTTGAATCAATAACTAATGAATTACAACACATAATTATGTAGTCCTATAATACATCAGCATCACTATGACCACATCAGACAATCAACACCCTGCTTTGTTCTGTATTTATCCATAATGAAAAATATTCAGTGTGTGCATTTGAAAAACAAACATCCCCAAGGCAAATAAATTAAATAACACCTTTAAATCGGTTAAATGAATCTATAATTCATAGAATCAATAATTTGCCTCTGATTTTTCTACAGACTTAATATAAATCTATATTTAAATAAATTACAATTGTGAAAAGTATAACATTACATCACTTATACATGTATAATATATATCATTTCTATTTATCAAAGACTTTAATTTAATAACATCCCCTTTTCATTGTATTTTTCAAAGTTTAAAACACAGACCTAGGGCACAGAAAAAAATGTTACAGCTTCAACTGATACAAGACATTTGAATAAAATTTGTAAAAGACATGTCACACACTATACAGACACTTACTGTCAACCAAATTTAGTTAGCAACTTTATTTCACATTTTGCAGGAGATCAAATGGTTTGGGGCGACTAATTTTGTGATCAAGATTTTGATTGTCTTGAAAATAATATACCAGAGACATTCGAGAACTGATCTGCAGCCAGAAATATTCGCGAAGATGAGGCTTTCGTGAACCTTGCAAAAATTTCGCACACCAGAATAAAAGTTGGTTTACAGTACGGTAATTAAGATTGCCTGAATCGTCATTTTCCTCAATCACTAACACAAGCACTGTATGTTGATATGAAAACAAATATTTGCCATTTTGTGGGATATTCAAATAAAATAATGACAACTATGATATTCATACTGGTGATATGCCATTCAGTTATCAGTTTAACCACAATAAATCTAGAGATCAAATAGTAAAATTTTACAACTACACATCTACAATGAGTTGAAGGGGGGGGGGGGGGGGGGGGGGGGGGGGGGGGGGGTCATGAGATTTGCAGATGCAATAAACAAAGCGACTACAGGTAAATTCAGTCTACCTTACAGCATTGTACAGTTATTACATAAAACAGAATGCATTTTGATAAACAGGAATTTAATTAAATATTCATAAAGATTTTCTATTTAGATATGGGCTTTTGAATAAATTAACGAAATGTGGCAAGCCAGATTATAAAGGGAACATATTGTTGCATTGTGTCATTGCACCAAGAGTATAATAAATATTTTATATGGATTTCCACAATTCCATCTGGTAAAAAGCAAGAAAAAAAAAAAAAAAAAATTAAAAGGATTTAAATTTTGACATTGAATGTCATTAGATAATCAAAACACACAAAAAAGATATTATGGTTACCGTAATATAAATTAGCAATAGGAAACGAGACAGAGATAAATTTGAGACAATTGATCATGCACAAATATGAATACAATTTTTTTTCAAAACCTGCTTTGCTAAACCCTAGATGTAGTTTTTACTAAAAAAATAAACGATCAATTTTTTAAGAAAATATTATTCAGCAATGCTGCTTATGAAAACTGGCCTATGTTTTTTATTCCATGAATACCGCAGTACTTAATTCAAGCTCTATGTATCCATATGTAAATGCCTTTAAGTAGTCCAAGGTGAAACAAGATGTGGGATTTTAATGACTGGAATGTATTTAATCCTATTTCATGATTTAATGACTCCTATGCTGGATGACACCACAATAATTTTTTTAATGATATCCTAGTTCTATGACATCACAAATAACATGATATCTCAATTTGTATGGTTTTCTGTATCGTAATTAGTGTGCATCTTATATATTTGACCCTTATAAAAAATATGACGTATAGTTTCTCGTTTATGATTCTTTGCATGAATGTTAAGTTGAAATTTTTTTTATAAAAGACATCTATACCCGTATTAAACTTTTACGACTATTTGTAAAGAAACTGTTGAATTCCCAATGGTTTATGAGGTAAAATTCTTCAAGCAAGGTCACCTTGTTTTTTATCGCTTCTATAGCTTCACACCCAATATGGTAACACTACAATGTTTTCATGTTATTAAGCTTATTACCTGATTATATTATAATGTAAAAACACTATAAAGTATGAAGCAAAAATCCATATTTTCTTAGCAGTGGACCCTACTAGATTGACATTGGGAATTACTTTAATCAAATTGTAATACAGCATGTCACTTTTTAATGACATTGCTGAGGTATAAGTATGATACAAAAAAAACGTTTATACTCTCATATTAATATCAATCAAATGAACTACATTTACACATGAAATACTTCATGTCAAAAATTCAAATATCGAAAAAGACTACTATGAAATACTTGGTTAATGGAAACTGCAATGTTAATAAGACCAATAGTCAAAACATTTTCTGGACGGAAAGGTTTTGTACGCACACAAAAAAAAGTGTAATTTTTGTTCTCCTCTGTTGTAAAATTGAAAGAAAAAAATCTCTTCACATTTGTACATGCAGTAAATAACAAGAGAAAAAATGTAATGAACAATTTCTGATTTCAAAATAGAAAAGCGTGAGAGTGTTTTGTTGAAAAAAAAAATTCCAAAAACAACCAAAAACTTTAGTTTGTCTCAATTTGTTCTAAATCTAAGTCTTCCTGAAGCGGAAATATTTCTTCCACTTCTCCATGGTCTCCAAGAAGCTTGACTGGTCCATCTTCCTCTTCTTCAAGGTCGTTTGGGTCGCGGTCCAAAAACTCGACGCTGCTGGTTCGTCCCTGCTCCATCTCAGTGATGGGACTCGTTGTGGACTCCATGGCTCGACTCAATGGAACATCTTTGTCCAGGGGAGAGCTGGCTATTGGCATGAGACTCATGACTGTCTCCAATTCTTCATGAAAACGTGATACCCGCTTCTGAAAGATGATAAATAAAATGTTCAAACCATTGTGATGGTAAATCATATTAGAGACTCATAACTTACATTACATTTGAACATTTAAAGAAAACAAACATTTTTGCTCTGCATGCCAGACCCTATAAAAATGGGAATTTTTTTTTCGAAATGAACATTCATGATTTGTTTTGGATTTATTTCCTCAAAATTCATCAACATTCTTATACATGGAACTCATTTTAACAAAAAACAAATTTAAACCTTTGCACCTCATACAAATTTCCAGCTAGTAATAAAAGGTATTTTAAAAACTGAAATTTAACTACCAGTGCTGAATTGAAATAACAAATTACCTCTGTCATCTTTAAGAAATTCAGGGATGGTCTATGATCATGGTCCCTTCGTCGTTTGACCCCGTATTTCCTGTCATGAAGAACGGATGGCTGTGACCGACACCGAGGTATTCTGTGTCGATGGGGCGAGGACTGAGCTGACCCGATAAAGATTGGAACACTGGGCGTGGAGCCCGCCGACGAACTAGATGAGATTTGGTCCTCGTATGAAAGACTACGGTTATCGAAAGCATGAAATTTTTGGTATGATGAAGCATCCTGTCGACCAGAACAGGTCGAAGCGGACGATGGGCGTGGCACTGGCGATTCGGGTGGCGTGAATATATCCGGTGGTATGTGAAACCCGTAACTACTACATCCTCCTGGCTCATAATGAAAATTTCGTGGAACTATACTAATAAAGTTTGAAGTCTGTTGACAATGTGCATTGTCTGTGTGTTGTGACTCTGAAGAGTTTAGGTGACTGGGATTTGAGGACGACAGTTCTTTTTCATGAGATATCACAGCTATTGGCCTCCAAACTCGTGTTTCCTGAGGCTGCCACCTCTGGGGACACATTTTGTCCGGGGGGACAGACAGGGAGCGACAGTGCCTCTTGGACGGGGGGTCCACCTGACTGTTGAAGTTCTTGTCACATAATGACTGCTCCCTGAGATTATCTGGGTAGTCCTCCTGAGGAAATCTGCCCAAGACTCTGTTGGTTTCATTGGGTTTCAACTGAAGTGTGTACACTTTTTTGTCTAGAACAAAATAAACAAAGGTTTACAAGTCAACATTTAAGAATTATTTAAAATGAGTACTTAAACATCCAATAAAATCTTATTTAAAAAGTGAAGACGTGTCTTTCTCAGTTATCAAAAGTGAATTTCAAGCTGGTAAATATAGCGATTTATAAATCAACAACAACACCAACAACAACAACAACCCTTCTTTGGGAAAAAAAAACATCCACACACAGACTTTATAATAATTTAATTTGTGCAAATAATGCATTACTATTTACAGTAAATTTTATTTTGTAAATGGCAATTCACACTTTCATGATCATCAATTCAAAGAACAGTACTGTAAAAGCACATATTTTCGTTGGGTTAAAATTTCGTTTGTTGTTTTTAAACCAAACACAATTTTGTTGGCATTTAATTTCGTCCTATCGTAATCCCTAAAATGTGTCATGTATCAACTCAGTATTTATCAATACTTTGGTTAAAAATTCGTCAGATTTAATTTCGTTGATTTATACTGCCAACGAAAATAACGAAATTAAATCCTCAACGACTATTTCTGCTTCTACAGTATATCTACCAGTAGGACTTCAGTAATTAATACTGATACATTAATGTAATCTCATATTGAGTTTCGCCAACACACACCTTATTATGACCAAAAAGCCCATCAGGAACAAGAATTGTGTAAGCCATGATGCAGTTTGTGGTAATAGGATATGCTGTTTATTGATTTTCCTTCACTGATACCTTAAAGATGCAACTCCTAAAGACATAGCTTTCATCTACTAGACAGTCATATCACCTACCGGTACACTCTAGTAGTCTATCCCAATATAGCACAGATTTATCCAAAATTAAGATTTTATTAAAAAGATTAAAGAGAGAGAAGTTCAGGGCTAAATTTAGCCTTTAAATTAATTCTGACAAGATTGGAAAGTAATGAGGAATGGGAGGGGGTCCTTCTTATTATGCCATTCAGTTATATGGAAAGTGTCTCCTAAAAATTCAATGTGCTCTATTACGCAAAAGTAGTGCATTCTATTTAGCAGCAAAAAAAACCCATTTCCAATGTATTGGTTTAAATAATTAGGTTTCATTTGTATGCATTGTGGTAATTTTTTCCATACAGTTTGAACAAGCTCTTGTTTGGCTCAAATAGGATAGCTAGTTGTACAGGAAATGCAAATTTTCACAGATAATTGATGGTGTCAGGGAATTTTAAGCACGGAACAAAAAAATTCTTCCAAAGTGATCTAGGCTTTTAGAAACACTTTGTGGTTCTTTAAATTTGTTGCCAGTCACTATCTTAAACATAAAGCAACTGCCAAATTTTTTTCAAAATCTTCTTACGAGATCTTCAGACCTTCAGAACCTTAAGTGCCAGTAAAGAATGTTGTTGTTTTAAGCTATTTTAAGGTATTATATGATTATTGTTAATAATTCATTCTTTAAATCTATATACACCTAACAGGCATAAAAAGCCAATTTTCTTTAAAAACAAAAGCTATAGATCATTTCAAAATTCAATGTACTGGGTAGTATCAGGTATTTCACTTACCGGTATCATAAAAAAACTTAAGACAATTGACTTTTTTTTTAAAGCATTATTCGTAATATACATTGACAAAATAGGGATTACACAATCTCTCCTACACACGTTAGCTGGCTATCTATTTGTGTTTCACAAAATCTCAGGAACTTAAGTATATAAATTTTAAGTACAAGGAACTTCTCATGTCAACCAGCCCATGCTCAGATTTCATGTTAGTTTAATATTCATTCCTGATTCTCGATCATCTTTTTTCATACTTGATGTATTATCTTCTCTTTTTTTTTTAAGCTTTGCAATTCAAGCAGGATACATTTATAGAATGATAATGACAATATCTAATCTCACTTTCCTGAGGGCAATGTCCGAGGAAAATGCTACTTGAAATCAGGTTTCTGGTAAATATTTTTTTATTCTAAAGATTAAATGTTAAGATTATATTGATCTGTGAACAAGTCTGAAAATCTCTGGAATTACCTGCCCCTGCCAACTTGGCCTCAGCATTGCGACTTAATTTAAAACCATCTCCTGGACGGATCTAAAATTAAAAAAACATATACAAATACATGTATTAAATATGTATCAATGAAGTCAAATTTCCAAATTCATAAAAGCATGTTGCAATTTAATACCTTCTTTTTATCCATCACACAGTATTTTTAGCAATGTATAATATTGAACAGATCAGACAATAATAATCTTTTAAAAATCTCAAAAAGTTATTTTTATCTATCCGATATTCAGAGTATGGTAAACATGAAGTTTCCTTCCTTTAAACTGACAACAAAATGCCCTTTTTCATCTCCTGATGATAAACAAACTATTTTAGAAAAGTTAAAATGATCAAATTTATATCAAGACTCTTTGCCAATTTTTTTTATTCCCCCCTATACATTTCTTACAACCTCAGGTAATTCAATCATATGGAACACTACATTTCCTTTTTCAGGTGAAAAAGTCAAGGTTAATTGGCTTCGTCAGAGTGGTTGAAATTTTACAGAAAAATCAATAATCTCTATACAACTGACACCAAAAACGTATATTCACATTATACATTTGGAACTGATGTGAATCAGTGATTTTAGTATCAAGCAGTGCCAGTTGGATTAATTTTCATTGTCCCTTCACAGGTTTATGTACATATCTATCAAAACACCACTACAAAGACTTGGAATATAATATCAATACATGGGGTAATCATAAAATTCATACTGTCTGCACAAAGAATATGTAAACTTACGTTAATAGAGATTTTTCCATTTGTAAGAAATTTACTTGACGTTTTTCTACACAAAAAAAAAAAAAACTCTTCCTTACTCCATTTTCAATTAATTGTGGTTTTATATCTAGAGTTTATTTGATATGCTCTAAGACCTGAATCTAAAAATATTTGGGGGAAACAAGGTCAAAGATATATCGGTATCTTAAGAAACTTTTACAAATCAAGCTTGAAAATTTAATCGCTGGTCCTCATAGATATGAAAAGGACTATTTAAAACAACATCCAAACCTTTTTTCAAAATAAAGTAATATGATGTTAGCATCATATATGATACATAATTACATATCACTGGGAAATTAAATAAGAAAAATCTTAATCCGAATATTCAGGTCTATGGAGTCCATGTTTGTGCAAGAACAAATATCAAAATGTCTGCCAAAAAATCTAGGTCCTTGGATTCCTTAGACACACCATGCATATATAAATTCAACACTGGAAAATTCTACAAATGCAAGTGAACAATTCTTGGAAAAGAAATTAAATAGAGTTGACGTAAAGTTACACAGATGAAAGATTTTGAGAGATTTCTTATAAAACTCTGATTTATGACCATTTTTCCCGTCTACTTAGAAATAATTCAATGATATATAAGTGCTCTTTTATGACATTTAGACTTATTTCTCTAGACCTCATGCATTGCTGCAATTAGTGTAATAATGATAGCGAGAGATCAGTTTTGATCAGAGGCTTACTATTAAAATAACACAAGACTTTTTTTTCGCACCCAAAGGTCTTTTTCCATAAAAAAAAAAAATAACAATATACCTTACAACGATTGACAAGTGTAAGACGTCATAGAACCAGATCTTAAATACCCTAAATGTACGTCTGATAATATCCATCTATGCATAAATGATTGTAAAATGAGATAGCCGTATTGAATTCATTAAAATAAGGAGCAGAGAACATGAGTAAGACACCAAATGATTATCTTCCCACTGTTGGAAGCTCTTTCAAAGGGACCCCAAAGGTCTGTTCTAGTCTAAAGCTCCTCTGTGTCTTCATAAAAAGGACAGATCTCTTTAAACATACAAAACAACCCAAGATCCCAGGATCTCCAATTTGTGGGTCACAGCTCATATGCTGAGCAAATATGCTCCTTGAGCGAGTTTTTTGGTTCATTTGGTACATACGCCCAATTCATTGCTATTACACTCAAACATTTTAGAAAGTGACATGTGGATAACGTCAGAGTGAGACATGATTTATTGTGTTTTCAAGTAGAGTATGTCAGAAAAATAAAACTCAGTCCTTCCTACGCAATCTACCCACCATTTTACCCCCACCCACCCAACCATCTTCCAAAGAACAAAATTGATATCTGAATATCAATATAAGGATTTGATGCTAGAAATAAAATAATTTATACAATTCACAAACTAGCATGTCACAGTTTTGCGAGCTATACATGTACCGGTACTTACGAATTTAATTTGAGATGCATTTTGATTGGCCGATTCCTCCAAAGACTGCTCGCAGAACTTTTTGGCCAGAATGTCCATGGCCAGAACTGACCCCCCTTCCACTGGCTTGGGGAACAATTCACGGGCCACAAACGATGACATCGCTCCGAGAGGAAAAAGAATGAAAACTCAGTGATTATCACAGAGACACTTGGGAACAAACCAAGTCATTGTCGATCTAGGCGTCAGGACAGGTAAACATGGAACTCTACCACACTAAAGATGGCAGCTGGAACATGGTCCTCCATAATTCATACTTATAGGTCTTGAATTTGGCCACAATCACACCTAAAACAATAAAACAATAATTTTCAGTAACACTGCATGGGATGATGCGGTTAGCGCGATATTATTAGTTCCGCGGGTCTACTTTTCCAATGTCCCTCAGCTCCAGTACAAAAATATTTCCTGGCCTCAGCAACTAAGAGGAGGATATGAAAAAAAAAAATCAATGTGCCCTGACTGCTTTATTGCAAAGATCAGATTACTGGTTTTTTTTTTCTTTAGTACAATGATGTAAACTACACTCAGAAAACTCCAATCTGTTTGCATTACTGCTAAGAGGTACCTGAAATGCCGTTAAAAACGATGACGTCCGGAGAAAATTCTCCCTCAATCTAACATACTTCATTGATTTCCATGTGTTGAATCAACATTGACAGCCTCCAGCCAAATATGCACAAAATTCTCCACCATAAAAATTCCCAAACCACACTATAAGCTTTTGAGCCTTTGCTGAAGGTGTTTTTGTCGTTGTCAGAATCGACTTCAATAACCAATCGAAGGTCATCAGTCTATAGACAATTTTATATATATATATATATATATATATATATATATATATATATATATATATATATATATATATATATATATATATATATCACTCCTTTATATTCACTTAATCAAATGAGCTGTTGCTTGACTTTTCAGTTCAACACCTTTCGATGTAAAGGAGGTATTTTAAAGCACTACACACACGGTTGTGGGGACCTCTTCACTTCCCAGCACGAAGGATTCACGCAGGGCAATGTGCCAGGGCTTACAAACGTGGTCACAAAAGACAACATTTGCCATGCTAAATACATTGTATTTGCACACATCGCAGAGCCAAAGTGGTCATTCAATGCAATACACAAGGTCGTTTAGTCTGCTAGCTTAGTATTAACAAAGATCCCTTCGAGCACTTACAACAGATTAAGAGAATTACACAAACTTTTTTTTTACTTTATAAAAGATTATTGATTTAAAATAAAATTATGTCACAGTCAGAGCACACGTAAATTTTCGACTTACATTTTACAATCTTGCAGATTTAATTGTTCTGGAATCTAAGTTTTACTCAAATAAAAATTTCCCCCTTCATTCGACAAAATATGTTAATAGATGTACTTATAATAGATTTCATTTTACAGTAACACACATGCTTGAAACCACTATCTGGCAGTGTCAACAATCAAGTCAACCCCAACAGGTACTGAATTTATCAGAACACGTACAGTAGAGCACTTGTGAAAATAACACTTAATTCAAAGAAGCAATATACCCCACAGCTACGGGAGAGGGGTTGTTTTCTATTAAGCCTTACAACCATTACATCATACAACAAAATTACTAAGATCAACATACATACTAAAGAAAGAAAAAAAAACCTGATTAAAAAAACCCTTTTTTCTCCAGAGTAACGCATGATCATTTAAAACGGAGACAGCTGCAAAGAGATTCTGTTTTGAATATAAAATGTCATTGATTTCTTTGTTTTGGGAGATTAAATTCAACCTTGAGTATTAAACAAAAACAAGAAGAAAAAAAAAGTTTGCATATCAAGATAAAGTGGGTGAGCGGTTGAGGCTAGTTGTGTAGTTAAAAAAACATTTATTCATGCCTGTCTGGTGACAAAGCGGTGGAGAGTGATTGTTTCAAAATATTGATATTCTAAGATCTCTGTAAATAGGGTTCAAAGTTTTATTAAGCAAATACACTGACGTTATTAATGATAGCGGTAAAGCATTTCTGAGCGATAGATGGAGGGTTTTTTTTTGCACTGTCTTTCCTTAAGAAGGCTGGTTGGTTGTGGCCATTTTTAGGCTATATTTACTTCCTTTTGAAGAAGAGTGCTAGTGTATAACATGTAAAGATATAGGAAAAAGCTCAAATTTTAAAGTTAAAATATTTCGATTTTTTCTTTTCAAAGTATAAGTTTATGGCCCAAATAATCATATGTCAAAATTTAAAGAAGATCTGATTGTTTATTTGCTGACCACCCAGCCTCCTTCATACACAGCTACTTATTGTACGGTAGCGGAAGTTCTTATATCATAAATTGACCCCGGGAATTTAGGATTTGCTCAACAGAAAAAATAATCTTGGACAAAGTAATCAGTTTATATACACTAATAGATAATCAATGCTAACTCTCCACATACACTGTATCAGTCACTGATAGGATTGGTCCATCAGAATAAAGTAAAAAAAATCTTCCCTTTTTTTTTGGGGGGGGGGGGGGGGTATCTAGATTCTAGAGACTTACCAGTGCGAGAGTGTATTAGAAAAGCAGTAAAAAGAAATAACTTAACAGTTTACATAATAACCACCTTTAATAAATGTAGAACCTGTACCTTTACAATTCAGTTTAGCGAATCAAATATGAATCTTCTACATTTGACAAACAGCTGACAATACATAATGTACAAATGAGCACACACATTTGGTCTGCATACCAAATGTACTTGTGAAACGATTATACAATCCTCTACAGCTTGATCTGACCTAGACAACATTTCAGTATGAAGAATGTTATCAAATACTGAGACCCGAATTCAGACGACAAAAAGAATGCAAAGTTTGCTAAACATGTCGCATGCATTCACTCTTGCCAAGTTCAGATTTGATCTGGCCAATCAATAATAGTAAGCATACTGTAAGTAACAAATCACTTTGAATTCCTGTAGATAAAGTTGTCATCTTGCACACACCAGTGTACTTGTGTGAGAATTAAATGATAAGTGCCATGCATCTACTAACTGATCAAAACTCACTTTAGCTGGCACCTACAGTATTCATCTCACTTTTAGTTTACATACCGGTACTGCATTAAACTTCATTGCAGTGTGAAAGCTACTTTGATGGTCATTATACCAGTATACATTTATCATATTACCAATACATGTATTTACATGTAATATTAATACATGTATTAATATAAAATGTAATAAACAGGATCCACATATAAACACCGAGTTTCACAGGGATTGTTTCAAAACTTTTTGAAGATCGATCTTAACAATTTTCATTTTAAATACATCAAATAATTAGCTTTAAAAATCTTATCAACCTCAAAATGCTCAAATATTTACTTTTTGGAATTTAGATTCTGAGTAACGGTACAATTGTACAGGCGAGACCATTTAAGACAAATTTCCTGTAAACACCCAAAAAACAATCATTTGTACAAATATGGTGAATCCAGTATAAAACGATTTATCCTTAACTGCATCAAACCAACAAAAAGCAGTCAATTCCACCCGTGTTGTGTGACATGTTCATGTTGTTAATTATAAAGAAAGTAAACATGGAACCATTTCTCTTATAGCACATATGCCACTATGGTAACAATCCATTTTAATTCAATTGATAACTCAGTTACAAAGAGCACCAGAATTGACACAATAGTCTATAGATCGCCAAATCCTATCTTCAAATACACAGCATTGGAAGAGAGTAAATATTTTAATTCTCGGTAATCAAACTGGCCTACTTTATCTTTGCCCCCAGCTCTATTGATTGCAATTGATAAAATGCAATAAAAACCAACTTTCATGCTAGTATACAACTCCTATCAATAAAACAAAAATTCTCTCTCCTTTCTTTCTCTCCTCTCTCTCTCTTTCATCTCTCTCCACAAACACAATGTTTGAAAAGGTCTTTAGTCTTAAATAGGTTTTCTCTCTCTCGTCCACACACAACTTACTATGCTTGCAGTTTGAAATCTCTCTCTCCTCTCTCTCTCTCTCTCTCTCTCTCTCTCTCTCTCTCTCTCTCTCTCTCTCTCTCTCTCTCTCTCTCAGCAATGCACTGTTTGAAAAGGCCTTTGCATAGGTTCTCTCTCTCTCCACACACAAACACTTACAGTTTGAAATGTCCTGTTGTATAGGTTTCACTGTTGAGTCATCATCATTATTTCCCAAAAGAGCTTCTTCCAACACTAATTTAATAATATTTCCAACATGTACAGAGGAAATAGACCTGCCAATATTTGCACTGCAGGAAGAGAGATCTGGATGGGGTCCAAATCCCAAACAATGTCGGTCCACATACATACAATTACAGGCCTAACCTCTTATTAAAGGTCATTTATTTCCAATCTTTCACAAAAGCTCCAACTCTAAAGATATTTAAATATGTCAGAAGCAAACAGCCTACTTGATTGAATATGTCAACTATAAAAGTTTGTACACAAGAAAATAGTTTGTTTAAAGCAATCTTTTTTAATATTGTTTATCACATTTTCAAAGAAATCTATCGCAGTTTTAATGACATTTTGCCCACACACTTCAAAAGTTCTTTTCAAAATGCAAATACATATGCATAATCCCTTTTCAATTCAAAAATTAGTTGAATGCGTTTTAGTATTTAGTTTCCATTCAAACTCTACAAACTGAGATATTAATCTTTTGTTACTCATCATATGGCACAGAAACACACACACATTAAAAAAAACTCATTCGAAAAGTTTAACTATACATATGCAGTCCAATATACATTAGCATTGCTTAAAAGACAACATTATTTGTACAGTTTCTATACAAACAAAATATTTAACCTTTGAATTTTTTACTTTCATGCACATCACTTTCCATATACACTGTAATGCCATTGATTTTTTTTCCCCCCTTCAAACATACGGCAGTACACTACACGATTCTTGTGAATTGATGAGAAAACATCTGCATAATGACATGTTATCAATGTCAACAATAGCACTACTGTTTATGTTTAATGTTGTACACCCCACCCTTACAAAAAAATGGAAAAGTGCCAAAATAACATCTTTGTCAATCTAATATAGCTCATCAAACTGTAAATTTTTCATACAAATTTTCAATAATGGACATGTGTCTGTATTAGTCGATGACAAATTATTTTTTGATTTTTAAAAAATAATAAATGTGTATTCAAATATATGAAATCATAGAAAAAAGCCCTGGCAGATTCAAACTCCTGACCAGCAACAATGTTTCAGTGAGGTAATAACCACTAAACCATCAAATTAATTAAAAGATTAATCCATGCATTAAAAATCACCATAATTTTGTGACGTACATTATCGAGGCTGAGAGAAATAGTGAGTCAAAGGACTTTACTTTTAAATTTTTGTGTGCATATTGCATAAACACTATGAGACTATGAAGGCCAAGGGTCTAATTTTGACTTAATTTTGTTTATAAAAACTAAATGTTTAAGCAAAGAAGCAATAAAAATTCTGAAAATTCTCTCATTAACATAAAATGACAGAAGTGTAGATTCAGTCAGAACTTCCAATACCTACAGCTTGTTCCCCTTACTACTCAGCAAATATTTATGCTGGGTTAGTGTTTGGTTGGACAAATCTAATCCCTATGACTCATTGAAGACTGGGAATTAAGTCCCTCTGGTACTTCCACAGTTTTAATCCATTCTCCATTCTCAACTTTTCTTTTTCATTGGAAGATTTTGTATTATATACCAGTATATTTTTTAAGAAAAATTCATTGGAAGATTGTGTACTCTCTCTCTCTCTCTCTCTCTCTCTCTCTCTCTCTCTCTCTCTCTCTCTCTCTCTCTCTCTCTTTATATATATATATATATATTATTTTTTTACGCCAAATCATGCTAGACACAATGGTATAAAATAAGAAAGTGATAATCTAATAAGGCAAGTACACAAATACCTATTGTTAAAGTTTCCACAGAATCCTTTCGTTTTCTAATCTATTCAAATTCAAATTCAAATTCTGTTGAGTATATATTCAAATTGATAATTTGATCAGTTTACCTATATATGTTCTGATATGGTGTCAGCCGGTGTGAATATCATCCTTGTCCATGTTTATATCATCATGATAGCACTTTGAGGCAAAATCAAAAGATTACATCAGAAACATGTGAACCGGATTTCTCACCACCTGTCAATCATCTGATATAATCACTATCAAACTGGGGGATATAGTACTGCGTGAAAAAAAACTCAGAAATAAGCCCCAGCAGTGAACTCATTGTTCAACATATGGATTGTGTAGATCTTGCCTCTGGGTCCAGTAACCATAAATTTTTTGCATACATTACTAATTAATACAAGAACATGAAAAAACGATCTACTAAATGTTTAAGGCAATATACAGTATTGTACATGCATAAAGCCAGAAATACAAAATGAATGTTGTATTCCTGAAATACTTATTTTATCAATACATAATATGGACAAATTAAATAAATGCATTGTATTAGAAAATCTCTATCAAAAATAAGAGGAAGAAACCAAAGTTTTGCAATAACAAGGTTAAATTAGAAAAAAAATAACGTTATTAGAAATAACAGCATACAATTACACAGGATTTTCATTAAGAAGTGTTTAAACAACATAAGCCTTTTTTTGGAGATGTCATTAATTCACTTTTTTTATAACATGGTTGGACGAGTGCAAGCTGTATAATTAGACATAGCATTGGCCATGGGTTTTTCTGATGGACTATAATTTAAAGTAGAATATACAGGTGAATCTCGATAACTCGAACTTGAGGGGACCATGATTAAACTTCGAGAGATCAAGAGTTCGAGAGATCGAAAGTTTAAAAAAATCCGGAAATTTTTGTTCCCGTCATGTTGGTTCTAAAATTATAGTAGCCGGAAGTTTATATTCATACCATGGAATGATAGTCTAACATGGTTTCATTTGTATTTTCTGCTACTTAACATCAAATTCAACAATACAGAAATTAGTTTTGTGTTTATTTATTGTTTTGTTAACTTATAATTTTTTAAAGTACATGTATTTTATGTTTTCTTAATCACAGAATAGTTTAAATAAAGACCGGTTTAATTTACCGTTAATTTCACAAGTTGTTGAAATTAATAGATCAGTTAAAAATTAACTATCTACCCTTTGAAGGAAGCAAGGGGAAGTGTCACTTCCGTAATTAACCAATTAACACTACAACGCTAGCCCCAGGGGTTCACTCGATCATCCAGGTAAGGTCCACGCGGAGCTAATTATACGCTTGATCGGTCGCGTGTGTACACAGCCACCACTTCGAGTTATCAAGAGTCATAAACAATGAAATATGTATAACGGGACCCAGGTTTTACTTCGAGAGATCAAGAACTTCGAGAGATCGGAGTTCGAGAGATCAAGAGTAAATTTGCTTATTTATATAGGGAAAAAAATCGGGACCGTGATTTCACTTCGAGAGATCAAGAACTTCGAGAGATCGAAGTTCGAGCCATCGAGTGTCACCTGTATCATGATTTTACCTGATCAATAACAATTAACTCACTGAAACATTATGCGAACAGAAAATGATGCCTACATTTAGTAACAGCAAACATCAATTCACAAAAGACTAATTTTAATTTACTAGGCCCTGTATCTGTTCAATTGGTTAATTTAAACTAAACTGGGAAATGAAGTGAAAACAAAATAAATCTATTTTTCTGAACATTTCCAATGTATGAAATGTCCAGGAATTATTCAACTTAATGAGGTGATATTTACACTACAGGAATTTTGAGAAAACTCTCTCTCTCTCTCTCTCTCTCTCTCTCTCTCTAAAATACACCATAGTAATACCTAATACCTGTTATGTGGTAATCCTGTTTTCATGTCAATATTCACTACACGCGTGTATGCTATAGATTTCCTACCCGTGTTGCCTTGTCTTATCTCGATTTGAGCTCAAGCGAATCTCAGCCGTTTTTGACTAGCATTGTACCTCAACATGGCGACACCAAAGGGCATAAAAGCCTTATCGACCCAAAACAAAGTGTTAATCAGTCAATAATTACCAACTACATTAATTAGATGGCACCTCTATACACTGTCAGCACTCCGTGAAAAAAAAAGACCGCTGAAGGGGTCAACTCGGGGCTATTATTTACAAAGATAACAGCAAGAAATTTACATAATGTAGACCAGCTCCTAGAAATCGATCTAATGTGTGCGTGTAGTCCAAGCATATAAGATGATACAGATCCCAACAAACACATACCCTGCATCTATCACTCACCGAATCCTCAGCGGAGTCAGCCGTCATCCAGTCAGCTCACTTTCTTTTTGTTTTGACGCAACATCCGGTGCAGTGCAGAGCGGTGTACACGGTATTTGGCGTATAAGAAAATGTGGCTTGATTTTTTTTCTGGGAATGGCAGACTAAACCTCAGAAAGAAGAACTTTCGTTCACATTTTATTCCTTTGTGAAACTCTCCCTTTTCTTTTCTTTTTTCATCTATAGATATAATTGTTGTAAACATGGTAAATAAAACTTTTTGTTTTGCAAACGTTTTATAATTTATTTGATCATTAATCTCACAGAAATATAATAGGCATTATGTGGCATTATGTCAGTCGAAGTTTATTTTTACCAAAGTAACACATTCTTATTCGTAGGAATCACGGGCATCGAACTGACCTCATTAAAGCTTCATTCCAATTTTTTATGCTTGTACATAATGTATGCATATTATTGCAGATAACATCAAATTAATTATCATTTGAAATTTTAATTAATTTGTTATAGTTTAAAATCTCTATTGTTAAAGCCCACAACTCTATATAGAAATTTGGCAAGTTCAAAGTCACCAGCGCATTTTCCAAAATGACTGATATTTTTCCACCAGGATTTGTTTGTAACCAGTGTAAATAATAGTTCATTTTGATATTTCAGTGACGTTTCCAGTATACACGTACAATGTATGTATACATAACATTTCAAATACGATTAGTTCACAGGCACCTGACATTGTATATGAATTTTTCTCATTAAAATATACCTCCTGCCTAAAACTACACTTTATGTAAGGTTAATATCTTGTTTTATTATGAGAATATACGTCAGGTGCCTGTGACAACACTGATTTCGTCATTATGATAATGCCACATGAATGTTTATATAATAGTCAAATATGACAGAAAAGATCACTTTTGACCTATCCGGAGAAAAACCAATCAGTTTTTGATAACTGGAGGAAAAATCAGCAAATTCGGAAAACACGAATTTCTATGATGTTAATCATGCAAGGGGTGACATTTTATCAATTCTTTGAAAAAAGTTGGGTTTCAATGAAAAATATATCACTATATGTAATGAAAAAAAGATAAAAGAAAATGGACATACTTTTGGTTCCTGAGTGTAACAGAAAACTATATCGGATTTTACGGGATGGATAGTTTTGCGAACGCACAGTACTTGCTCCACCGAACAAAAGTAATTTAAATTTATTCTCACTTTTCAATTCTCAATTCAGATTTTAATTGGTTAATTCAGAGTGACAATTAATGAATATTTATTTTATTTAGGGTTTCAAATTTCATTTTTTCTTCAAATTTTAGGTTCGAAATTCAAATATGTTTATTCGTGGATGGATCATTAATTTCATTTAAATAATACTCGGTCAGGAAAATCCAGAGCTTTTAAATCATAGCTCCATCAACAAATTGTTACTAATGAATCCTTTATATGTTGTAATCAAAGTAATGAAAGTACTGGAAAGCGGTTAACAAGCTTGTTGTCAAGTTGTTGGGAATATACTTGCATTAGAATTTTATTTTTGGGTATGGTAGAGTCCCTATACAAGCTCATAAAAATCAACATTTAGTGTAAGACTAGCCAATGTCCTCCCTTGAATACCAAATGTGTTTTATCAAAATAACAAATTAAAACATTAATTTTTCTAATGTTTACCCATTTATAAAACAAGTGCTTTAAGTTTGAACTCACATTGTGGCTAGTATAGAGCTACATTTTGAATTAATCAAATCACCTTTCAGGATGGATAACATAGAAGAAAGGGAGATCCAATACGCCCGCTATTAATACCTTTTCCCGATTTTCAATAAAACGAAAATCAATTACATGTAAGTTTGAACTCACATAGTACCGAGTATAGATCTGCATTAATCAATGAATCTTTCAAGTCGTTTGATATGTATGATTAGGGGGATCCAATCATACTGCTATTATTTTTTTTTCGTGATTTTAGATAAAATAAAAAAGAACAGAAGTCGAGAGTAAAATATATGTATACACCATTCATAAGTAACCACCTCCATTTGAACGCATACAATACACATCTAATTGCATTTTATAAAAGACGTAATAAGGGTACCGGTAGTGTCTACAACTTGGAATCACACAGTTGTTAAGAAAATATATTTAGGATTCTAACGTTAATTATGGTATGTATAATAAATTATACATATATAACGACATATGTTCATCACAAAATTACGGATAGTTTCTTTACGAACCTGTTCTGCATACATAACCAGGTGACGATGTCCTTGTTTGATGTAATGTGCTGCAATATTACCTTTTCTCGAAATGATTTTCTTTCAAACTACTGACTCTGTTATTTTTTTCATCAAATATATCGTTTCACATCCCAACTCTGGATCAAAATTCAGTGAAAGCTTGCTTCATTAAAAAAAACAATCACTATAATATTTATTATTAGTTTAAATACATTGTAGATCATTTGTCATTTCCGTTTTTTAACAAATGTAATATACACACATCAAACTGACACCGTTTTCAGTATTCTCAAAATGCTTTGATTCATCATTGGTAGCGCTTTGACGATCGAAGCATCCGTTTGCGTAATAGTTTTGGTTACCAATCGGAACATCGCTCGGTCTTTTCTGTCAAGTCGAGAAAAAACGAGAAAAAACTTTTCTCGACGATGTTCCGACTGTTTGGTTGCATGACATAAAGCGTTGAACAGCGAACACGCTAACCGCTTAAATAGAAGGATGTATACGTGCGCAGTTCCGCTATAAATTAATTTCCTCGTGCAAAGCAGATTCCCTCTGATGGTTTAACCCCTATATTTATCTATAACTTTAAGACCATTAAATACATATTTTTGTTTTTCTCTAGCAATTAATCAAAAGAAATAGTAAAAACAAAAACAAAAACAAAAAACCACACACACACACACACACACACACACACACACACACAATAAAAAAAACAACAAACAAACAAAAACAAAACACCCACAAACTTCATTTTGTTCCTCTAGGGCCCTTCAGGGACCTCCGCTCGTCCTGGATATCCTGTCTAATCAGATGGGTCCCTTCCTCGATCTCCTGGGAATAGTGTCAAATTTAGTAACTGACAACTATATTTTATCAAATAGACAGGTAGATGGTTTTGGTAACGATATGTTAACGATAATATAATCAGCTCAAATGATGCCTATAATTTTTATCGAAATGTAAATTCAGATATATTTTGTAAAACATTTTGATTATGATATTTTCTGAATCCGCTAACGTTACCTATTGTGTTTAATCCGGAAAACAGCACGCCTTCAGTTAAATTTGAAGTTTAGAGAAGAGTTATCCTAATCCTGTATTGACTTTGGTAAGTATCTTGATGTGTTACTGACAGTTACTCTTATATACAACATTTATCTTAATTTTTGTCGACAGCTTTTCAGCATCTGTGTTTTCTTAGTAGTTTTTGTGATTCTATGTTGCTATTTGAATTGACGTCTTCACTGAATCTCAGAACAGTCATTCATAATTCATGTCTGAAAATTAGGGCCACAAATTGTGCCCATTTTATTTTTTTTGCAGTTCAATCATCTTTCTAAATATTTATTAGAGTTAAATCTGCATTATCCACCTTAACCTAGTGATAGTCCCACAAAAATACTTTTGGAGATTTTTTGAATGATATTATTATTGTTGCAGATCAGAGTATATTTCTCTGACATATTCTCTATTCCACATAGATTGAAATAATTAAATATTTATTTCAGGTAGAAAGTGTATAATTCAAATGACAATGGAACAAGATATGATGACAATGGCATGCACTGTAGAAAATGCAGGCGATGGATGCATTACTGATCCTATTAACACACTAAGTCCTCTGGGAGAGACAGACAAAGGTGATGTTATGCAAACTCCACAGACCGCTTACCTCATAACTGACAGCAATGGTCTTGTTCTTCTGGAAACACAGAGAGGGTAAAAGGGTCATTACAAAATTGTAAAATTTTGATTTGAATTAGGAATAGTACATATATTTACTCTAGGCACCAGTTACATTATTTTGGTGGCCTCTATTAAAATAAAGTTTTTTTGTACCTTTAAACAACTTAAAGTTAAAACAAGTTAATTATTGAATATTATTTTTTTCAGCAATATGTTCCTATCAGTTTCAAATGAAATGAACAATTTAAACTATACTGGTATATCGACAAGCCCCGAGTTACAGGGAAGACAACTGCTTACAACAACAGCTGCAGGTATGTCAAATACAGGTGACACTCGATGGCTCGAACTTCGATCTCTCGAAGTTCTTGATCTCTCGAAGTGAAATCACGGGCCCGATTTTTTTCCCTATATAACTAAGCAAATTTACTCTTGATCTCTCGAACTCCGATCTCTCGAAGTTCTTGATCTCTCGAAGTAAAACCTTGGTCCCATTATACATATTTCATTGTTTTTGACTCTTGATAACTCGAAGTGGTGGCTTTGTGGTGGCTGTGTACACACGCGACCGATCAAGCGTATAATTAGCTCCGCGTGGACCTTACCTGGATGATCGAGTGAACCCTTGGGGCTAGCGTGGAAGTGTTAATTGGTAAATTACCAGTCTTTATTTAAACTATTCTGTGATCAAGAAAACATAAAATACTTTAAAAAAAATTATAAGTTAACAAAACAATAAATAAACACAAAACTAATTTTTGTATTGTTAAATTTGATGTAAAGTAGCAGAAAATACAAATGAAACCATGTTAGACTATCATTCCATGTTATGAATATAAACTTCCGGCTACTATGATTTTAGAACCAACATGACGGGAACAAAAATTTCCGGATTTTTTTTTAACTTTCGATCTCTCGAACTCTTGATCTCTCGAAGTTTAATCATGGTCCCATGAAGTTCGAGTTATCGAGATTCACCTGTATAATTTAAGAACCTCTAATGCAAAGAATGGGCAATTCTCAAAATGTTAATGTTACAAATACATGTAGTGAATATGAAACGATTTTGAATATTGATAATTAGATAATTGAAAAAGGTAATAAATCAAAATACCTCATACTAATACTGTAGATTCATTATTTTTCGAGAGCATTTGATTAAGCAGTTTTGCCATTTTAAATATAAAAATTGAGAGTATAATATCAATTTGAAAAGTTGACGCACATGTGACATCTTTGGGTAGGATCCTTGTTGACGGGGGTGCAGCAGGAGGGGATGGTGGATCCACAAGGAGTGGGTGTGTTACTGGGGGTGCAGACAGACGTGGGAGAGGCACTGGACACTGAAGACATCTCTGCTACCACCACAGAACAGCTACTGAATAACGCAGATAGTATCTCGGTGTCTCCAGCAGGAAAAGAGTCACAGAAGGTTGGACTTGTTTGACCATTTTCTGCTTATTCACAACCTTGTAGATAAAGTGATTTATTTATGGATACTGTTATGCTTTATAATCACTATAGTAACTCTCGAGGCATTGCCATTGAATTACAAATGATGCCTCGAGTGGGTACATGTACTAGTACATGTAATATGTGCACTGGAGAAAGATGGATGTGAATTTTAATGTATTGTCAAAACGCACAAGCACATGGTGTTGGATTGACACAATTATATTTGAATTAATTATTGACAATAGTTCCGTAATTGTTCAAAGAAAAAGAATTGATATTTTGATATCAAAACTAATAAATACACTATCACAGGCTCCAGAGCAGAAGAAACGAGGAGGATGGCCTAAAGGAAAAAGACGTAAAAATGTTCCCAACGTGAATGCACCCAAAGCCCCACTAACTGGGTCGGTACATTGATATAATAAATGATTTCGTGTTTTATTTGAAATTATCCAATAATATAATTTTAATTGCTACAGAGTAAATGTATTAGCACCTGTAGATAATTCACAGTAATCTTGTAATGTGATAAGATGAGATTTTCAATTTTTTTCTTCATGTAGATATGTAATGTACGCCATTGAGAGAAGGCAGGAAATAAAAGCCAGTAACCCTGAACTGTCATTTCCAGAAGTCACTAAAATTCTTGGTAATGAGTGGTCTACATTAGACAGTGAAAAGAAACAGGTAATATAGACACACACACACACACACACTGTGGAATCATTTTTATTCGTGGGGGTCAATGTTCGTGGGTAGCCAAAATTTTCCTGGTTCGTGGGGAATGTAAATTAGTTGGTAACAAGGTTTATTTCATAAATAAATATTAAACAAATGCTTGTATATACGTTAGTGGGGATGTAAATTCGTGGGCTAGGGTTACCCATGAGAGCAACGAACATTGGTCCCGCATGAACATTGATGATTCCACAGTATATATACTGTACATGTATGTCTATTTTTTTTAAACATCAGATATCTACCCCCTTTCCCCCTCCCCCATCTTACACACAAAGAACAAGGTTTACTAGGCATCTAACTTGGCCCTATATTGAAATGTAATTAAAACTGCATTTGTAAAACAGAATTTTAAATATTCCTGTTGATTAAAAGATAAGTTGTTCAAAACCAATTACAACCTTAAACAAGAGGCCCATGGGCCACATTGCTCACCTGAGCAACAACAGACATAATAAAATCAGCTTTATAGAGTCATATACAAAATATCTGAACAATGTCATATAATAGATCCTGTATAAAAAAAAATTCCCCTGCATATTCTTATGTTTATCATTGACCCCTTTTGTAACAGGATGATTTTACAGTCATATCACATATTGAGCATTGCAGTTCTCGAGAAGATGATCAGACCTAAACAACTGTTTATATATGGACTATAAACCTACATCTAACTTTGAACCCCTTTTGATTTGAACAAATATGAATCTACACTACTTGAGGATGCTTCCACACAAGTTTCAGCTTTTCTGGTCAAATGGCTTATAAGAAGAAGATTTTTAAAGATTTACTCTATATATTCCGATGTAAAAATTCAACCCCCCATTGTGGCCCCACCCTACACCAGGGGATCGTGATTTGAACAAACTTAAATTTACACTACCTGAGGATGCTTCCACACAAGTTTCAGCTTTCCTGGCTGATCAGTTTCAGAGAAAAAGATTTTTAAAGATTTACTCTATATATTCCTATGTAAAAAATTCGACCCCCCATTGTGGCCCCACCCTACCCCCAGGGATCATGATTTGAACAAACTTGAATCTACACTACATGAGGATGCTTCCACACAAGTTTCAGCTTTTCTGGCCGAATGGTTTTTGAGGAGAAGATTTTTAAAGATTTACTCTATATATTCCTATGTAAAACATTCGACCCCCCCATTGTGGCCCCACCCTACCCCCTGGGATCATGATTTGAACAAACTTGAATCTACACTACCCAAGAGCTTCCACACAAGTTTCAGCTTTTCTGGCCAAATGGTTTTTGAGAAGAAGATTTTTGAAAAATACCAACAAATTTTCAATGATTTTTAATTATCTCCCCTTGAAAGAGGGTGTGGCCCTTTATTTTAACAAACTTGAATCCCCTTTACCTAAGGATGCTTTGTGCCAAGTTTGGTTGAAATCGGCCCAGTGGTTCTGGAAAAGAAGTCGAAAATGTAAAAAGTTTACGGACAGACAGACAGACGGACGCCGGACAAAAAGTGATCAGAAAAGCTCACTTGAGCTTTCAGCTCAGGTGAGCTAAAAATTAAACACTTCATTTTGTTTCACTTTGTATGATTTCACTTAAAAATTGCATTTCCAACTTATTCTACTTAAATGACCAAAATTTAGCTTTTTCTTGGTCTTTCATCTGTAAGAACCAGGGATCTCATGCATCAACCTGGATGTTTCTAAAACTTTTTTTGGTTTTAAACAGAAATATCTGCTGGCAGCAGAAGAAGATAAGAAGCGTTACATGGAACAATTAAAAACCTTTCAACAGTCTGAGGCTTACCAAAGTGTGATGAAGAAAAAAAAAGGAAAGGGGTTTCTTACTGGTAGGTGGATGACAATTTATGCTTAAAAAATTTGAGAAAATCTTTAAAATGTGAATAGTTCATTTTATTTTTTTTGACAGGAACAGAAGTACATGTAGATGAAACTTTTCCTTACTCACTTGATGAAGATGAGGTATGGTCAATGCTCTAATGTCAATAGAAAATGAAAAAATATGCTTTTTTCATATTTTTTTTGAGAATCTTTAATCATCACTATTGTAACATGAATTCAGACTTGCCAGGGTATATATACAGTATGTCTAGTACGGAATTTTCTTGATGATCATTATTTTTTGCTTTTTACGTGAGAATTTCAATATTTATGCAGAATGATAACAATTGTTATGTAGTATAAAAATGGCAAAAAAATGGCAAAAAATCTTTATGCCTACATTTGATTCATTTTTTGCATAAGGCAAAAAATACCCTGGATATACAATTATAATATCTCTTTCCTTGCAGGGTAGTATGAATGAACTATACTGTCGTGTTTGTGACCAATACTTCAGTTCCCTTCACAATAAAAAGGAACACATGTTTGGAAGACAACACTTACAGAACATCACAGGGGAAATTCAGAAGGACATGCAGTTACAAGCCGAGCAGGAATCTCAGGATCTCGTTGAGTCGTCACTAGTCTCAAGTCACCTAGGCAACGAGAGCAGTCATTCAGGGGATGGCATCTGTGACTCACAGCATGAACTCACAGAGAAAACCTCACCTGTTGATGTTCAAGGATTTATCCATGGGTTTTTACAGGAAAATTTAGGTACACTTTAAGCTTAGAAAACCCCATAGAACTCATAATACATGTATATGAATACGGTAAAACTCGGTCATAGCGAAGTCCTACGGACCAATGGATTAACTTTGTTATATCCGTAATTCATTATATCCGATAGCAAATTCGTAATAATAACTAAAGTGAATTCACTATATACATGCTTTCCTTCACCAGACTACAATTTTTGCTAATTGGGGCTTAGAATGAAAATACATCGTTTTGATACCTTCAATTATCAGATTGGAAATTTAAGAATTTATGCGAAAAAAAAAAATGTTAAATGGTAGTGCTAACTTTTTGAAGTATAAAAAAAATTCGTTATAAAAGTGTTTAATTTCATCATTATTCACTTCTACCAGACTTAAAATCATTTCGCTATATCTGTAAATTCGTTTATCCGAATTCGTTATAACGGTAAAATTTTGCAAAGGTTTGTTAAGAATTTTACCGGGGACTCAAGAAAACTTCGCTATATCCAAGATTTCACTATATCTGTGTTTGTACTAAACGAGTTTTACTGTACATGTAGTGCATCATGTAAGTGTTCTAGTATGCAATATAGTTTGAAGGTTGTAATTGTTGATTTTTTTTGCAGATAGAGAGTTTGAAATTAAACAAATACGGAGACATTTTAAACTGATTCAAGAAGAAAACACCTTTCTAATTAAACAGATTACTGAATTAAAGGTATGAAAATCTATTATCTTGTGCTTTGATTAAGTCTACGGTAGTTACATACATGTATATGTTACCTTTTTAAAACATTTTTGTTCTGCTGATCTATCATTTGATTGAATTCTGGCCACATAATTTTGTTCAAAATTATTTTTCTTGATTGATGATCTACATTATTATATGGAGAAATGAAATGCAATTTGTTCATTTTGTATTGAGGGGTTAGAGGCCAAAGAAAAAATGTGAATTAGATCTTAACAAAACATTGTTATGGGTATCATAAAGTATACATATATTTCTTTTATTTTCATTTAAGAAATAAACAGCAATTGGTACATGATCAAATCTTCTGAGAAGCCCTTTGGGCTTCACAGGATTTGATCATGTGACAAACCAACTTGATATCCCGGTGAACTTTTTAACATTGCTGTTTAATACTTATATTTATGTTTGAGAATGGCAAATTGTCCAGATTCATCAATATAACAATTTTTTTACGTTTACAATATTGCAACCATCAAATGATAAGCGCGCGATTATCATTGTGATGTCATGAAAAAGTTCACACAGAATTGAACATTTTCACTATTCTATAGGTTCATATAAGGATGCATATTTGCAAATGTAAATATTCAATTTTAGCCATAATCTGTCTAACAAAAAAAGTGATTTGAAAGTAACAATATTTTTTAAGTCTTGTTAAAAGGGAGAGAAAAGTAGTAATTTGGTAAATTTTTCGTTTGCAGCATTACCAAAACAAGTTAGAAGACGAGCTTTCACAGTACAAAGAAATAAATACTAATGTAAATAGTCAAATTGACAACTTAAAGATGGTAAATACTTTGTTTGGAGTTATCAATTTTGAGGTTTAGTTATATGATTTTCTTTTCATTCTTTCTTGCCTGTGATATCTGTATTTATCAATAAAGTACTTTAAAATCTAATTCTAAAATGTTTTGGGTTTATTTCTGTTTTTAAAACAGTGTTAGGGGTGTTTCACTGTTTAGCCAGTCTACTGGGAAATTTTCACTGTTTACCCAGTCTACTAAGGGAAAGTCTTGTGGATACCTATTTTCCGAGGGAAAGTCTCACTATTTAGCAAAATGCATCTAATAGTTGACCAGATTACTGTTAGTCTTAATATATATACCTGTGTACAAGAGTTTACTGTTTTCTAGAACTTGAAAGGTCACAAAATAAAAAGTAAACTGCAACAATAAAACAATATTGATTCTCATTTATATAGAGTTAAACAAAAATTAAAACAATGGGAGCATATGTTGAACCACATCAAATTTTTTTTTACTACAAATATGACATAAAAAATGACTTCAGACTTGGTCACACAGTGTCCTTTACATAAATTAAGCAATGATATCCCCCCCCCCCCCCCAAAAAAAAAAAAAATATATATCCATAAATTCAACAGAATTGTTTCAGAAAATATGGTTCCACTGAAATACCAATTTTCAGAAAAACAACAAACAAAATCCTGTGCAGTACAGTAGACATAAATTTCTGGTGTAAAAAGGTGTACATGATATTACATGTTCCTCAAATTTCTGAATGTTAAATCAAGTATTATATGATAAGTACCGGTACATGTACTAATAATAACTTCAGCTACTACAATAATATAAAGTAGAATTTCACATTGCAAAAAATATCATTTGAAATGCAATTCATTCATCAAAAACAGTCTTTCAGCAGTACATGTAATGAGGTTTTGGTAAAGTTACAACCACCGCAATTATGCGCATTGTAATTCAGTAAATCCTATCTTCATCGATTAAATAATGGTGTTATATTTAAATATTAAAACATAATAACTTGTAGGTATTATGTCTGCTCAGAGTTTTCTTTCTTCTTAATCCGTAGTGGTGAGTTACATCCTTCACGATTTCTGGCAACCTCTATGGCTAGGAACTGGGCTCTTACCACTGGAAGTATAATAAAAAAGTGGCATTTGAAAAATGTCAAAATCAAAAACCTTTAACAAACCTAGAGCCTGATGTATTTGAGTAAAAATCAAAATCATGCTGATGTCTGAATTCAATATCTTGGACTGGGCCCTATAGGGTATTTGTATTTTTGTTTGCTTTGGTAAAAAAGAATGGAGGATAAAAACTTAACTACATGTATATTGAAGTTTACTGGAATAAATAATAAGTTAACTGTATCATAGATTACTGAGAATCAGAAATAAAAGCACTGTAGCTTTTATAGAACTGCTTTTAACGTGATTGTCATACATGTATTTATACATACATGTACCTGTATACCCTCTTTGACGCTATCACTGTTTTTAATTCAATTTCAGTGACAGATTCAGTTTAATAAAATGTTCTTTTTAAATGGTGGTTATAAAGAACAGTTCAAAAAATATATAGTAAAACTCAGTTATCACAAAGTCCTAGGGACATATAGATTTTCTTTGCTATATCCATAATCTGTTATATCCATAAAACATAAACATTATAATAAGTATATAGCAAATTTCCTATATACTGTACATAGTTTCTTGTAAAAAAAAAATTGGATTGAAAATTGAAGAAGTTATGTGAAAATAAATTCATTCAAACTTTTATGTCAGTTGGTATTGCTCACTCTTAAAGCTTTAAAGAAATTTGTTATAAACATTTTAAATTTAATTTTTTTTCCCACCCCTATGGGATTCAAAATCACTTTGCTATATCCGTAAACTCGTTACATCTGAAATCGTTATAACTATAAAATAGTGCAAGGATTTGTTAAAGATTATGCCAGGGAGTCTATAAAACTTTGCAATATCCGAGATTTTGCTTTATCTGTGTTCGTATTAATCGAGTTTTACTGTACAGATTTATTAATGAGGTATTCATCTACTCGTGAACAAATAAATAAGTTTAAATGTATAAATGTGGAGGAATGCTTCTCTGTATTTTTTGGGGTAGTGAAAAATATATGTCCTATTTTAAAATGAAAATCTGAAAGATATACTTCGAAAATGTAAGAGTAAACAGGCTTAATTTTCATGTTTATTCATAACTAAAAGGTTGCAATGATGTGACCTATGTGTTGTTTTAAAATGTGTTGGCGTGAATGTTCAGAATGATACATTTAGAGATCAACTAATATTAGTTTTGACTTACATGTACATAGAACTCACCAAGAATACTATTTTCTTCAGAGTAATCCTTGGTACAGTCTATGCGTAGCAGTGTACCGAAATTGAAATCTTCAATTGTCTTTTCAAACCTACTGATAAAAGGGCGCCATTTCTGAAATAAAAATACAAGGTTCATGAAGACACAATATATGTTTGATTATTTTTCATTAAATCTCTATTGCCTGTTGTTTAACTTACCAGTACATGTACTTGCAATTCATATTCATTTATGCCAGACCTATACAGTTCTACACTGGTAATTATTGTAAAGAAAGTAAGATATACCCAAACCTCATCGGACGAAACTTACTGGTAACCATAATTGTATGGAATCGTAAATATAAAACTTTAGTTACCTCTTTTGCTTCAGCACTTTTAAGTTCATCTTCTTTAATTACATCAATTTTTGAGTCAGGAAAATCTTTCCTAAACTCTTCATATATCTCATCATCCATTTTTGTCAACTTCAGTGCAGTTGGATCGACAGAACTAATCAACTACAAACAAAGATTTTGTTCATTTATAGTCATTCTTGTGATGTTTTATATGATTATTTAATTTTATTCAGGTTGTTTTACAAAGTTTAATAGGTAATGAACATCCACATCTTACTGTACTGTTTAATTAATTTAAAGAATCATATGAAAGTAAGTTTGTTGTAAACAGTAGATTCCAGATTCAATGTAAGGAATAAATAGATGTATACAATTCATGTACCGGTAAATTAATTTGCTTTTTTAAAATTGCTTTTGCTTTTATTTGTTTAGATTGGTACATTTATTCATAGTTTAAAATTGATATATGTGATATGCTGCTAAGAGAGAATATATGGTTTTGGTCATGTTTTTAGATTATCATTTGATCAACAGCAATCGTGCATGTTATTAGTATGTCAATGGGTTATCTGCAGATGTACAGAAATTGAGATTTGTTTTACTTACATTAAAGTAAGTCTCAGCATGATGGTAAGACTTCATGGCCCATTTTAATTCCACATTTGCCTACAAATAAAAATAGCACAACAATATAGACACAATAGTTATTGCATCTTGAAAATGCTTTGCAACATAAATAATTGCCTTAATAATTACATATAGTGTTCAAAATTTGATTAGTTTAGTGATTTAATTCTGATTTTAACAATAAGTAAATGTACATATAAATTGTTTTATCAATCTCATGGTTTGCATTTAAAGAAATCAATTATTCTATTTTTATCTACAATAAACAGGAATGAATACAATACATCTACCCAATTTGCACTCAGATAACTGCCTTTATCAGAACAATTAACATCATTCATATCAATTGCAAAGTGATTTATGAAGTATTTAACCCCAATCCATTTTATAGCCTATAAGTTAGGCATAGCTAATGAGCTCATTCCATAAATATGTAAGATTTTTAAAATTCATTTCATTAATATATGGTGTTATACAATTACATAAAATTAAAAATAAATAAGACACAAAAATATGAGCAAAAAGCGTTTAAAACTATTTTAAAAAATCTATCTTATCTGTCTAAACTCATCTACAAGTCAAGTAATGTGGGTGGCATACATCGTTGACATATTTGGAAGGGTCATTGGTCAATTGTGATCCCATAGCAGCCAACTCTTTAGCGTTCTGTAAAAAGAGAGATAGGTTATTTATAATAGGCACATTCCTCATTGGGATTCTTTATATCCTTCAGCTCCAATCATAACTGAATAAGTAAAATGTTTATTGTTTACATTCTGCTGTGTTATTCTCTTGGGTGAAGAAGAAATGCGTATATTCGTTTAATACAATCAAATTAAATTGTGTTTAAGTCTTCACGATATATTGTTTTACTTTAAACTAATTTGAAGTATTTGTAGAATCAAAATTACGCTAGAAACAATAAATAAACAATACTTACAAAATCTGCCAAGTTTGCCATGCTTTTCTATCGGTTCAATGTCAACATTGTTCTTTTTTTGTCAAATATAGTTTTCGTTTGAAACAAACGTTTCTTGGATAAAGATACTAAATTGTAGCTATCAAAACAAGTACGGTATCAAATTCCGGAAAATCTCAAAAACTGGTTGGAAGAGGTATGCCATAACGTAGTTACTGCAGTAGGTAAATTCTTTTAATTTAATCACAAACAGGAGGACATTTTCTCACCTTGAGGTAAAGATTTATATTTTTCTTCTGATAATCTACCCCTTTTCCCTTAAGTTTCATTAGTGTAGGCACCTGTTTGTGCAAAGCATAGTAGAAAAGAACAACAACCCAGAAACTGCATAAATATTGAGACATAATCACATAAAGTAAAAGCAAGAGGCAGAAGAACAGACAACACGATGGCTTCTTGGAACAATAATAGAACAATCAAGGGAGTCTTGTTGGACATCTGTGGTGTTCTCTTTGAGAGTGGTGCAGGAGTTCCCATTGATGGCTCTGTAGAGGCAGTGAAAAGGTAGCTATTTCTTATCAATATGCATTGAAACAATAAAAAAAAAATACTTAATTATTTTAGCCAGAATTCTTAACTTAAGGGATTATAAATAATTCATTCCAATAGTTTGCATCTGAGCATCAATGATCATCAGGGTATTTGTATGCTTGTAATGCATATATCAAGTACAGAAAAACCCGGTTACAGTGAACACCCAGATTACAACGAATTCTTATTTACAACGAAGTCAGTTCCATTCCCCTAATCCCTGATATGTATTATAAACTTATTGGATGTATATTAACAAATTACATCCATCATTGATCGAAATCTCTTTCATCCCTGGCACTCTGCTATAAGTTATAACCATGTTGTACTGTATATAAACTGATCTTTATAAATTTTATTTTTATATTGCTGATATACAGACTGCAGTCTGCAGGCTTACCAGTGAGGTTTTGTACAAATGAGACCACCATGACAAGAAACATGCTGACAGAAAAACTACACCGACTGGGGTTCTCCATGAAGGATGAGGAGATATTCCCCCCAATCCCTGCAGTATGTAAAGTTCTACAGAAAAGGAATCTCAGACCTCATCTCCTTGTCCATCCAAGTAATACAACATAACAGGATTTTATATGTTAACAAGCAAAACTTATTAAGTTATTAAGAACTTGATTTGATGGAGGAAATATGACATGCATGAAATCGACAAACATTACATGTATATTTTGGACCCAAAGGCATATGACATTATTTCTTATGTAGCTTGATACACAAGATTAGATTGGCTAATGAGCCGGGTGTACATTTTCGTACACCCAACTTAAGCCAGGGGTAAATAATGTGACGTCACAAGGCATTAAATGTGATGTCACAATGCATGAAATGTGTAATGGCATAATTTGAAAGTGTAATACACCCTTGATTGTACATGGGAAACAGATTTATTTGGATTACATAGGAAATGAATTCGTTATCCAGGTCCAATTAAGTGTGTACAGGGATTTACCCCGGGGTGTATTCCATACACCCTTTGGCCTTAGGCCTCAGGGTGTATGAAATACAACCTGGGGTAAATCCCAGTACACCCTTGATTGAACCTGAATAACTAATATCATAAGAAGATCTGTTCTATTGATAAACTTTTGTAAAAATGATTTTTGTTAACTTTAAACAATTAAGTAATGAAATTCTTTAGAATTCTCTAATGATGATATTACTCATGTGACTGTCAATTTGTAGCGGCTGCCCTAGATTTTGAGGGTATAGATACCTTGAACCCTAACTGTGTGGTACTAGGGGATGCCACATCAGAATTCACCTACCACAATCTTAACAAGGCATTTCAAGCCCTGATGTCTATGGAAAAACCTATCTTGTTCTCTTTGGGAATGGGGTAAACTTTTATTTTCTTTAAACAGGGAGAATGACTGAAATATTAAAGATATAAAGTCGGATTTAATCAAAATTATCTTTAATCTTGATTATTTACATTGATGGTTAAATAAAAACAGATTTGAATTCGGAAAATAAATGCTTTAGGAGAATATGCAGCAGAAACATTGTTTTGAGCAAAAAGAATTACTCCAGAATGTTATGGTCTGTATCTAGGTCTTGACATTACTGGTTAACCTACTTTAATGATCTTTTTGTTTTCATTATGTACATGTAGGAGGTATTACAAAGAAGAGGAAGAACTAGTGTTAGATGTTGGACCATTTGCTAAGGCTTTAGAGGTACTGAAAGCCATGAATAATTTGATATACATATATTCATAATTGGAAAACATATAAAGGCAGTGTGATTTAGAGTTGTATGGCTTGACTTTGCCTGATCATACAAATTTTAACCCTTGAAATTTCACAAGACATATTGTTGAATTGCTTGAATGAGTGGACTACAGTCTTTTAGATTTTAGCTCACCTGAGCTATAAGTTTAAAGGAGCTTTTCTAATTGAAATTTATCTGGCATCAATATTTATTTCTATACAATGTTGACATTTTGTTACCCCTCTTTATAAACACTGAGCCAATTGATACCACAGACTTTGCACAGAGCATCTTTGTTGAAGGAGAATCCAAATTTTTCAAATGAAGGCTATACCCCTTTAAAGAAGAGATTATAAAGGCAGTTAAATTAAGTGGATGTCTTTAAAATAAATCTTTAAAAATCTTGAGATGAAGAAGGCCAAAATTATAAAATACTAGCTTTTTGATAAAGGATAGATTCTAAATTGTTTAAATCACACCCCCCCCTCCAATCCCCACCCACACACACTGTACCAATACATCTCAGGTTAGCCTTATCGCTGATGGGCCTCTTATTTATTTTATTTTTTTGGCAGTTTGCAGCTGATGTAAAGGCAGAAATTGTGGGAAAACCATCTGAGACATTCTTTAGTTCTGTACTGGAAGATATGGGAGTTAGTCCTGAAAATGTAAGACAAACATAATTTATTTACTAACACACCACAAAGTGTTGTTTGAAAGCTATTAGGATGGATGCAATCAATTTATAAAAGAAAAAAATGCAATCAATGAATAAAAGAAAAAAAAAAAGAAACACATCGACAAATATTATCATGTACATATGTAATGAAATTTGAATCTCATTAAAATTATTTGTTGTATTAATGCAAGTACATTTACATTGTATACTTTACCTTCATAACCCAGGTAGTGATGGTGGGGGATGATATCGTCAGCGATGTGGGAGGAGCCCAGACCTGTGGCATGCTGGGAATTCAAGTCCGCACAGGAAAATTTAGGTCAGTTTATATAGATATGAGTGGGCTTAGAAATGCCAGTATATTATGAAGCAGGTTTGGTTTTTAGCTCACCTGAACCAAAGGTTCAAGTGAGCTTTCCTGAAAACCCGTTGTCTGTCCATACATCTGTCCGTCTGTCCATCTGTAAACTGTGAAACAATTTCGACTTCTTCTCTAAAACCACTGGGCCAAATTGAACCAAACTTTGGTACAAAGCATCCTTATGGAAAGGGGATTCTAAATTGTTAAAATAAAGGGCACAACCCAATTTAAAAGGGAGATAATTGCGAAACAATGAGTATAGGGGGTGTGTTTTTAAAAATCTTAATCCCAAGAACCACTTCACCAGAAATGCCAATATTTACACAAAAGCTTGTATATATAGTGAAGATTCTAAATTGTGAAAATCATGACCCTCAGACCAAAACTGGAGCCCCAGGCGGTGTTCAAAGTTTAACATAGAAATACATAAAAATCTTCTTCTCAAGAACCACCGCACCAGAAATGCCAATATTTACACAAAAGCTTTTATATATAGTGAAGATTCTAAATTGTAAAAATCGTGACCTTCGGACCAAAAATGGGGCCCCAGGAGGGGTTCAGAGTTTAACATATAGAGGAAAATGTTTAAAAATCTTCTTCTCAAAAACTGCAATGCAACAGTTGGGGATATACTGTACTATGCATACATCCTTGGCTATTGTAGATTCTAAATTATTAAAATCGTGACCCCGGACTAATACTGGGGCACCAAGAGGGGTTCAAAGTTTAACATTGAAATATATAGAAAACATGTTTAAAAATCTTCTTCTTGAGAACTACAATGTTACAGTTTGTGAGATTACTACGCAAGGATACTCAAATAGTGAAAATTCTAAATTGTTAAAGCCAACCATAAACCCCGGACCAATACTAGGACCCCAAAAAAGTTTAAAATAGAAATAGCATATGCTACGAAATAGAATGTTACAAGGAACTGTTGTTCAGGTGACCGATGTGGCCCGTGGGCCTCTTGTTTTTTTTTCAAAACAGTAATTTCTCCTAAACCAGTGAGTGACACTACGCATAATATTCAAATTTTGGTAGTCTGATAAGGTATTTAGTCTTAGCATTGAAATACTGCTGTCCTTAATGATATAATTAATGATAATCAAAAATTTTCATGACAGTGTTTATTTCATGGACCTACATGTACATCAATAGACATGTATAATATACTATAATGTGTCATATAATATTTTGATACCACGAAATATTGAACCCGGGTTCAAAATATTATGCCATAATCTGAACCCGGGTATATTAGCGAAAATTAAAACTTCTTCAAAATTGAACTTGTTTATGAATATCACTGTCTCTTATCTTCAGACCTCAGGACGAGAGCCACCCCAAAGTAAAACCAGATACCTTTGCTGATAATCTCCTGGCTGCGGTGGACCTCATCTTACAAGCTTCCAAATAACAGCTCTGAATGAAAGGCAATTTAAGCAAAGCTTACTCATCACTGTTTTTCAAATCGATGTACCACTGTATTGTCTTGTCTCCTATTCTGACTGACAAAACCAGGTGCATCATATATTGCAAGTATACCAAGTATACAGAGCTTTGTGGACTCTCTAACAGTGACTTATTATGACTAGAAAAAAAATGCTCAGGGTACATGAATATGTTCCTTGAAAAATAGGGGTCAAACAAATGTCTCTTGCAAATGAGATTTTTTCTCTCCAAAACATCTCCAATTACCATTTTTTTTGCTCATGTACATTTTCATGTGTACCATACCTGCATGGTGCCTTTATATGCATGTTTCATTTCATTTTTACTGTTAGACTAGTGTATAATAAATTGTTTGTAGACATCATGTGCAACTCTCCAAATAATTTTCTTTAAACTGCTCGCCTAGATAATATATGTAAGAGATTATGTTTGTGTGAATGAAACGTCTTCTTACCTCATGGAAATACATGAATTTTATGCATTTGTATCTTCTGGTAAGCAAGTCAGTTATTGACACTTTAAATGACCTTGACATGGTCCAACTATGTGCCATAAAAATGGAAGCAACAAATTTGTGTAATAAAATTTGCTGGGGTATCTGAAAACATTTTGAAGGTTTAAATAAATGTATCATGAATAGTTATGACAGTTCTTATTTTACTTTCTTTCAAGTCTTAATCTATGTTGAATTTCTTTTAAAAAGTGAGTCTTCCTCAGAGCAACAAGTCCATATCAATCCTAGTTATGTATTGAGCTTTCTCACAATCTTTGTAAAAAGGTGGATGTAAAACTCTGGGCGATTCAAATACTTTGCCTGAAAAAGAGCTACCAGGTACCTAAAATCGGACATGTTTTGTCCAGGTAATTAAAATTGGACACGTTTAAATGTTTGGACTTTCTTGATATGCGTGGAACCCATACCCGAGAGTGCCACAGGTGTTTTTACTGTGTACAAACACCAGAATAAGCATAAGAGTTAAATACTTAGTGTCACAGTAAAACTGTCTCTGTTCTCTTGTACAATTGATTGCACCTCATTTATTTGATAAGATCAAACATCTGAAGTATGTTAGGAGTCGGGGATGTCAATAAAAATTGAGAAGAAATAGAATATAATCTGTGCATGATTACCCCAAAATATTTGGATGTGTCATTCGGACAAAAGGACAAAATCTCTGAATTTGTTGTTCCTGCATTTTGTGCCACAGTAAAATTTTTAATATGATGGAGAACCTAGTACCAAACCATCCCAGATCAAGACATCACAGCATTCATACACAGTATGTGTAAAGAAATCTAGTTGTCTGAAATGACATGAACAAAAGATGGTCATAAACTTTTTGTAAAACATTTATTATTTCTTTGTTGTTAAATAATGATTGTTGATGACATTTGTATAAATTACATCTTATGAGTGAATTAATACAAACAGGATGGGGCAACGGTCACATGTACAGACTGACTAGAGATATATATATATACTCAACAGATATGGAATTGTTTTTTTTATACATTTGTTTTTTATGCTTTTAATGTTATAGCTACAGGTCACATGACGTATGATAAAGACTGTTCATCCTTTGGAAGAAAAACAATACACGAAGTACAAGTTTCATGCAATTCACTGAACAAAAAGATTTTCATACAAAGTCTGGTCTGAAAAATAAATATCATGAATTAATTGCCATCAATTCAAATATCAAGCTGAAGTTAATAAGAGGGGCAAGAAAAACTGAGGCTCCATTAAAAAAAAAAAAAACCAAGAGATGTCATCTCTTCATAACGAATGACAGTCAGTGAGCAAACATTTCCAATGTTCAATTCATGACATGTGAATAAATAATCTGATCTTTAAAGTCAAAAAGGGGAAAAGAGGAAGAAAACGATACAAATCATGGGGGAAAATACAGTGAACTCACAAAAAGGGAAATAATAATCATCATGAAAAAAAAATTAGGCAAGATATACTCTCAAGCACCAAGTTTAGTAATTGTTTTGCCAAGCTTTTGTCTCTGAATGCCAAAATTTCCAGAATATAAAATTCAACATCAAAAATATTCTGTCCGGCAGATGTCTTAGGGCTATTGATTGATAAAAACAGCAATTAAAGAGAAAAAAAAAACCTATTTGTAAACTGTAGCAAAAAAACTCCAATGCAGTCAGTAGTGCTGTTTTGAAATGACTGTACATTTTATAATGGACCTAAATGCAACTTAATATATTGCAAAAGTGATTGACACAGATAAATACTCATATTACAACACTCAATATATAAATATTGTTAATCAATATAATGTGAAAGGAAATGTGGCAATTTCAATTAAAGCCCATTCACATTTAATAACATAAAAAGTTGCAAAACTTTATTGTTAAATACTCAACTGTCATTGAAACAATTTAACAAGTGAGCAGCCATAAAGATTGATATATTAAACAATGTCTAAAAACCATGCAATTTGGTACATACAAACAGATGTTCTCATAAAAATGTGATTCAAATAAAGTCTTAAAATCATTCCCTCATTCTTTAAAAAAAAAAGTTCACACAGTATAAATCTTGCTCTCCCACAAAATCGATATCCACAAGAAAATCAATAATAAAAAGTCTGTTGAAAACAGTGGAGAGACGAGAGAATTTACAAAGATCCACCCTTGAGTTTATGTACTACATGTCTTGATCGCTCATCAATTCCAAACAAGCAGACAGAAATCAAGTTCTCTTAATTTCATGGATTTTGCACAGGAAGCAAATATATGATGTTTGCAAACATCCATAAGCATGCACAGAAAAAATAAATGTAAAACAATCAAATGCACACTGAAAGCACATTCTATCAGTGAGACAAATCAAAATTTGTTTTTCAATTTAAAATACTTTTAAAAGTATTTTTCATGTGATTTCTCATTTTTTCCATCAGAAAAAAAAATAACATTTAGGTTCAACCAATACAGAGTAAGCGAAATTTTAATATGAAGAGGTGGAGCTTCGAAAGTAAAAAATAAATTTCTTTTAACCATGATCATGTCACTGTGTAGTTAGCTTTGGCATTTGTTTATAAAAATCTATACATATTTTCCTTACATAATGAAACAGCTTTCTATTTGAGCAATTATAAGAATTTGCACGTGGTGACTTATGCAGCAAAATTTGAAGAATGGGAAGGGGGGTATCAAAAGCAATGCATGGAAAAGTCAATTAAAGGAAAATTCCTTTGTGAAGCAATATGTTTTGTACCTGGTACTTACTCAGAGATAATGCTGTATAGAAAAAAGTTGGCTATTTACACACAGGAAAAAAAACACTTTTTTTTTCTTATATAATTAAAAACACATATCACTTGGGAAAATTTATAACGCATAAAAATTGCATGTCAATAGTTGGAGGAATAGAAAATATGTATCAGTTATGGTTATACAATTAACAATAAATACAGTTATGTTTGCAACACATATATATACATGTATGTACTAACTAGGGCTGAAACCAGCAGCCCCAACTCATAAAGCTATGTAGTTCTCTCATTCGTTTGAAGATCATAGAGCAATAATATTGATTCAAAATAGTTCCGCATAATGTATTAAAAAAAAAAAAATTTAAAACCCCTATTTCATATCTGATTATATACAGTTGGGAAAGGAAATCATTATGTTTCTGCCAACAAACTTTTTGACAAAGTGATCATAAAATCCATGTAAGTTAGAAAAGAAGAATTGCTCCTTTTTTGAAATGGAATCCCCAATGAAATCCTGACTCTATCAACCCTACAACTTGATCCCCATGTTGAAAGATGCAGGGGGGTTTTCCGCGAGTTGTCTACATCATCACACTATTCTTGGACCAGGAGATTCCCCTGTGAGATTCTTTTCATCAGTGAAATAATTATGACTTTCTACAGAGCATTGTCAGGTAAATAATTCCACCCACAAAGTCAAATTTCAAAAGAAGTACCACTGCACATCTGTGTTTAGTCTCCTATTGAATTGAATTGATTGCATTGTAGGGCATAATTTACTTTTTTTAAGATTACTTTTCCAATTATCTTGCTCTTAGTCGTTATACAGTACAATATGTCATTTATTTGTAATGCTTAGCTGCTCAATTCAGAAAAGAAATGCCACCATGACTTCAGTTAAAAAGTGATCTAATACACTTAAAACCAAGCAGCACTAAATGTCAAAAGCCATTTTTTGGCGATTTCTACATGAAACACCTATCTATGGCGTATGTATAAAAAAAAAATTAGCACTACACCGATGTAAGTAAATTATAAAAGCTGGTTAACTGACAACAGTACCAGCAACATAATTTAGTCATTTCAACTCCTACCCGATAGTTCCTTTTATAAAATGAAATCAATTGACGATTTTGAAAATACGAAAACCCAAATATGTGAATGCAAGGTATGAAAGTTGCCTTCTTTACCCGAAAAAAATTTCCTTTACAAATTCTCTGTTTTTTCAAAGTAAATCTTAATTTATAGACACAAGAGATAGGAGTATTATCATTAGGGGTTGTGAGGGATGAATTCTCTTTAGATTTGTTGTCTAAATACAGTACTACTGAAGGAAAGTCATCACACGAAATAAACATAACATGGGCACAACGTGAACATAGAATAATCTCTAGTAATACTTAAAAATATTTAAAAGTGAATCTACTATATAGAAAATTCAACCAACATGAATTATTCTCCAGCAAACACACACATTCTCGCATATCAAACGCCCTATGACACTATTACAAAAGATATACATATAATAGATTTTTTTTTTTTTCTTGAGACAATACTGGCAAGTCCGAGCAAATATTTCAGGTCTCCAAAAATTGTCCACAATTTTCACTCTCAAGTCTGTCGACAATTTTTGATTTGAAAGATGAGACAAAAGAACATTGTCCAGTAGTTGAATTGTTTTTTTTTTTGTTTCTTCTTCTCTGCAACTCTTTTTGTCTCAGCCTGAGTCATTATGTAACAATAGAGGACATGGTGGTATGGCAGACACCAACAGTTACTGCCCTTGAATACAGACAGACACAGGATTCTCCCGCCACATTCCACATTCTGTTTAGAGAATCAATGGAGAATCTCCTTAGCAATGGAAGCCTACAGCACCACCAGTCCTTCTTTGTCAGTGAGCCTCACGATTCTACAAAAAACAAAGTCTTCTATATAGTAAAACCAATTTATTCTGTACACATGCACATAGGTTTTTTTTTTTTGGTTTTTTTTCAGGGGGGGGGGGGGGGGAGGGAGGGAGAGGGAGCCTCTTGATTCTAAAAAAACTTCTTCCATCCGGCAAAAATGGCATAAGGCACTATATTGGGAGAAAAGTCTATCTACTATAAAAAAAAACCACACAAATTATTCTATGTAGCAAAGGTGATATACCATTACATGTAAAGTTATACAGGCTTATAGCGAACACACTTATAATGAATTCATGCCTATAGTGAAGTGATTTCATTCCTTGTGGGTTGTAAACATATTGTGAAGCTAACCGATATACTAGTAATGAATTATGTTTATAACGAAGCAAAATCGCCCATCCCTGTTACTTCGTTATAAACGTGTTTTACTGTATATTGTATATGTCATTTTTTTTCAGACATTATTTGATACCTATAATTAATATGTGTACATGTGTTCCAGCAATGTGCTACAGAAGTTACATGCTGCAATGCAGTTCCATATCTGATTCAGTAGTTCTCCATTTTTTAACACAGATTTTCTTTTTTTTAACTTATCAAATGGTATGCTGTAACACCTGATCATGCTGTTCAAGTTTTTACTCCATCCACTATTTTGGACAAATTTTAGATTCTTTTGAAATATGATTACAAGTATTTAGAGATGAATTGATAAATACTTTTTTTTGTCAACCCAGTAACAGCTATCAAGTAGACAGACAAATTAAAATTATGCAATGCTGTTTAACAATGATGTTATTGATGTGATGATGCAATACTAAAGATGAAATGAGCTGACAGCATCAGCTGACATTCAATATCAAACCACTATTTCTGTCTTTTAATACAGTCTATTTATTTAAAATGAAAATATTGCCTTACATAAACTAATGTAAAAATGCCAAACAAGAGCAGACATATTGAGCACCTGGCTGAGTGGGTGTAGACAAATGATATAACAAATAAACCTCCTTTTATGAGGAGAATTTACACATTGCCAAAACATGAAAGAAGCAATGGTCCTCAACACCATTTGACTTTAATTTTCATTACAAATGTTCTAACATTTAGATGCAAATGAAATGTTTTAGATCAGTAGATTTGTTGCACTAACTTCATAGTACAGTCGATAAAATGTCAGATTACTGACCCACGGATCCCAAGTTCGAAATTTGTTGACATATGAATCTCAATTAATTTTTGAAAATTATGTTTTTTCCCCAAACATATAATTTTTTCTTGTCATTTTCATACTGTACACACAATGGAATATTACATAATTAAAGAATAAATCAGTTTTTGCTGGTTTAAGAAATTTTTCCCAGAGGTATAACAGACCCTTAAACCAACAAGAGATGTTTGTGAAACACTTATGCCCCCATTCCCCCCCCCCCCCCCCCCCCCCTCCCCCTCCCCTTTTAGACCTCTGCAAAGAAAATAAACAGAAACCACATAAAATTAAAAATTTTCTAAGTCCAAGGGGCATAAATCTGTCAAAAATTGTTTGATCATACCCCAAATCGAACTTGACCTAGATATTCTTATGATAAATCTATAAACCAAATTTCATTTCAGTGTGTGTACACTCTGCAAAGAAAATGAACAGAAACTGCAAACAATTTGAATTTTTCTACGTCCAAGGGGCATAAATCTGTAAAAAAAAAATTGTTCGATTGTACCTAAAATCGAACTTGACCTAGATATTCTTATGATAAATCTGTATGCCAAATTTAATTTCAGTATGTGCACTCTCTGCTAAGAAAATGAACGGAAACCATTGGTAGACTGACCCACTGACCCACCAACAGCAGCAAAGCAATTAGCCTTCCCTTCTTCGAAGGGGGGCATAAATATTAAAATATTTACAATCAAAGAAACTTGTTGTTACAAATGATTGCACAGTACATCAGAGCATTTCTGAGGGCCTGAATAGTTGACTGACCTGTCTCCTAAAGAGCCTGCTGAAGAGGCCGCCTCGGGGTGGGGGAGGGGGGAGTTCCTCGATCAGATCGGGAGGGGTGTCCCCGTCCTCACTGAACACATTTAGTTCCTTGAAGCAATCCATCTCAATCATCTGAAAAAGAAACAGCAGGATGCGACAGGAAACACAAAATAACCAGTATGTGCAGAATACAAGTACTACATGTACTTGTATGTAAACATTGTTAGTACAACTATTTTCTGTTGTTTTTTTTTCATGTATATTCAACAGTGAATGTCATACAACTTTAATTCAGAAATCAGAAGAAAAAAAAATCAGATCCCTTTCAGGACTTGAACAAAACTACAAGGTATATCAATTTGGATATTCAAATACAGTCAAACTTCGTTATCTCGAACTAGATGGGACTGTTTAAAAACTTCGAAATATCAGAGTATTCGAGATATCGAGAGTAAAATACTTAAAAAATAAGTGGTTGGGACCTACAAATCACTTCGACATACCCATTGTATTCGAGATACCAGTGTTCCAGATATCGAAGTTCGACTGCAACTATTTTTTAAAAATGAAGTCACTTTGATTCTGAACTGCAATCAATACATTAATACCAGCTGCAACTCCCACTTGCATTGACCGAATTAAGTTTCACGAAAAAAAACCAAAGCCTCTCACAGTTATTCCAATGATATAGGGCATTGTTACATCATCTATACTGTATTGTGTCTTTTTGGGTATTATAAGATTATATCATTTTTGAATGTAATTTGTCAAAAATAGCTAGGTTTCAGGTTGTTAAATTTGAAACAATATTGCAGGATAAACAGAATACATGACAACTGTCTTGAGTTAACAATAACAGGTAGCAATATTTGGGCTAGAAGTATTGCCGCCTATTATTTTTTTTACTCACATTACCAAATATTGCTTACTAGTATATTTCAAGACATTAACCATTTATTTTGCGTGTATTAAAGAAGTCGTGTAAATAAAAATCGACTACCTCTCACTCAACAAGAAGGTTGTCCTTCAAATAATGGTCAAATTCAAGATGTTACAATTTTGTGGAGCTACTGAACTATGATCGAAGAATTGTCACTCGTGCCGAGTAGTGTAATCCCAATATACATGTAGCTTGCGGGAACTGATTTTTACCTCGCTCTGCCATGGTATTGATACACTGCCAGTACTAAATTTTGTATAAAAAGAGTCATCGTTTGCATCAAGGTTGACACCTTTCACTGTGGAAAACTGCTCAATGTCCAAGACATCCTTACAATACACAGCTCTTTTCTGAAAACCGAATCATACAAAAATGCTAGAACCTGAATTGCTTCACATTTCACTAAATAAACTTGCGTAATAATGAGTTTGAAACATTTTATGATTAACATGATGCATTCAGTAATTTAATCACATGTGGATCTTGGGGTTACATAGTGTTAGTCAGCCTGATTTCATTGCATTTCATATATTACACACTATTTTTCTAGAATATTTCTTTGTGAGAAAGGGGTGCGTATCATGCATCCCATAGGAATGATTTTTCTGCTTGTGAAATGAAATATTTTTAAACCTTAGGAAATTAATGTTTGAGCATATAAATGTAATTGCAGAAAATGTTGCACTCATAATCTGTTGATAGATAAAATATTAAAAATGGTCATTTAAAATTAGTTAGGGCTGTCTATTCAGCATTGTGGTTTTGTTTTCTTTTGTCTACTTACATCGGGTTCAAAAGGGGGATTACACTTCCCTGCTTGTAACCGCTTAAAGTTAATCGTTTTGAAGAATGGATGCGACTTGACGTCCTTGGCACCATAGGGCCCACATCCCAAACGCGACTTGGGATCTTTGTTTAGAAGCTGTAACACAGAGCAAACACCATCACTTATCAGTTCTCAGTAGAAAATAAAAGCCATCTTCAAGAGAGACTTCATCATATTACATGTACATGTAGTATAAAGCTGAACACAGGGATAGCCATGCAGTATTTGTATCTTATTTTGAAGTGTCAAAATGCTGTTATAGCTTGTTCTTCCAAAACTGATTTGATATACAGCATCATCCTTCTTACAGCATTAAAGCCGATCAAGCATAAAACAATACATGTACTGGTATTTCCTAATGAAGCATTGTTCCACAGTGACTTAATTCACAAATATCCAATTTGACCTGACTATTAAGTGTTAGCATAATATGCTGTCTGTTTTAAAGCTGATTCAAATTAAGGAGACCCAGTACATGTGAAGTAAAGGCCCACCTTTTTACAGACGTCCTGGCAGTCCTCGGAGAACTTGGAGGAGTATTCCTCTTGGTCCTCCTTCACCCTCCGATCCACCTCCTCGCGCTTCACCTTCTCCTTCCGCGCCCGGAATGGTCCCTGTATAAAACACCCAGTTATATCATCACACTGTCTATTTTGAAATAAGTATCCTGACCAATTTGGCTGCAATCAATGTTACACAACAGAATACAGGGCTAATTTTTATCATCACAAACAAATTAAACACTGGCTAAACGAAAAAATAAAGTTGAGACGAATAAAAGTTGGTTTACAATATATTAGATTTATTACTATTGATAAAGATAAAACATATGGGTTTTTTATAAACTAAATAATATTTAATGATATTGTTATAAACTAAATAATTTTTAATGATATTGTTAAAAAATCAAATTTAAAATTTTCAGGAAAGTAATTACATGTAGTTGATCTTCCAGCCTCTATAGAAGCTTGACTTGCTTGTATCATTTCTGTAAGACTCTCACCTTTCCCTCAATCATTTCATAAATGATACAGCCTAAGCCCCACCAGTCCGGACTAAATGAGTATCTCTCGTTCTTCACTACCTCTGGGGCTAGAAAGAAAGGGAAAGGGTTCAATACATTCTATTGAGTCACTTTATCTGTGGGATTCCACACACACACACACACACACACACACACACAAAAACCCCAAACCAGTTGGTACTAAAAATGAGTTAATTCCTTACCCATGTAACCAACAGTGCCAACTCGGCCTTTGATTGTCTCCCCTTCTGGTACCTCTTCGGCCAATCCCAGGTCTGATATCCTCACATGACCTAAAAAAAAAATGAGCACATTTCAGTTATTACTGAAATAGCGATGATGCACTTCATTTGAACTTCAATCATTTAATCTTTTCCTTGATTAATACCCTATGATGTCACTACATCTTGAATTGTATTACATGTATCTTCATTACACTTTAAAGTTTATGAATATGACTTTTTTTAAAATTTCAAAACTAGGTCAAAATTGAGCATTTTTTATTTTAGATATATGGACGCAATTTAGTAACTGCCACATAATTTAGGAAACTTTGATAACTTTGACCCCAAAAAAACCTGACATGTTTAATGGCACATATGCTAAAAGCTTTGACAAAAGAAGAAAATTTAGTATGATCAGAATGTCAATAATTTGTTCAGGAACAGTTCATTTCCTTGGAAACTGATGATGACATAAATAGAACATAGATAAATAGACAAAGTATCTATCCAGTAAGTTTGTTTAATTCTAGTTCCATCTAAATGTGTACATGTATACATAATTGAAATTCACTGGTAAATCTATGTTATATAGTGTACACACACCCTGATTAAATTTAGATGATTCATTTAGAAATTTAGATCATCATCAACTTTTTAACCAACAATTTTCAGACATGTCATTTAAAATTAGTTTCCAATTTCCTTTCCTTTCATTCACAAGGTACAGATATAAAAGCATGATCATTGTGAACTATTGTTTGGTCAGTGTTAATTACTACATAGGTTAACTCTGACGCAAAAGAGCAATTATCACTTACCGTGATCATCCAGTAAAATATTCTCTGGTTTCAAATCTCTGTGAAATATAAAAAAAATTGTGGGTCATACACATGAATTATTCGAATGTCACGATTTTCTTCATAGCAGGTCATGTTCACACTGTTTACTCAGCGTCTACCTTAATATTTTCGTGGGCATTAATTTTCAAGGATTTGGTAAAAAATGACGCTTTTAAGGATATTCCTGTAAAGTCATGGCCAATAATTCCAACTGTGCAATATCTTAATAGATATTGCAGTTCAATGAACATTTAATTTTGACTCAACAACAAAATCCGTGAAAAATTGGTATTCAAACCACAAAATTGAAATTCAAAGAATTTTTTGTTTTCTTGGTGGGTGTAACAAAACATCAACTGCTCTATGAATCCAGAAGAACATTTGAAATTGGAAACAAGTATTTTTTTGGTGAATTCTTCAGACTTCTTTGGCAAGAATTATGTTTGCAGATCTATCATTCAGCAGGAAATACAACTCAAGGATTTGAAAAATAGCAAAAAGATGCTTACATAATGATACAATTTATCCCGAAATCCTTGGCTAATTTTGATTTAGGTTTCTACGTTTTATCAATAGCAGTCACTGATTCATGGTCTACAATGGTTTTTACCAGGTTTTTTAATGTAACAACTGCTAGAGGATGCAATTTTTGCATCATAATAACTAATATCAGACCTCATGGAAGGACTTCAGCATCTTTTCTATTCACGCACCCATTTACATGATTCAAATATATCCCATTATTAAGGTAAAATAATCATACAATCCTGGAAAAAGATTAATTAAATGTAACATAAACTTGATAGCAAATAATACTGCCAATCAGGAATTATGGGTACTCTATGCTTCAATTATTGCAATTATGTAGCGATAGTTACTTGAGGAATAACTGCTTATCTGTAGCTCTACTGGAAAAATTTGGTTTATTTAACAGTCTATAGTGCTATGGTCCCTCACACTCAAAAAAACTTGCAATTCATGGGACAAGAAAACATGCACAAGTTTTGGACTAATACATCTAATTTCTTAAAATATTCTGTGGTAATATCTGATACCAAAAAGAAAAGACATTTCACTACTGATGTAGAGCAGTTCCTTTACTTGCCTCCAAAATTCTTTTAAACACCCTAATTAGCCCAATAAAGTAAGCAGTGCAGTTTGTTTCCAGGTAAAAATGGTGACTCTTACTCTGCAAATGAATTAAACTATACCTCACTTTCCTCCACTGCCATGAGTTATTTAGAGAAAGTCATATGTCTAAAGAGTTATTTGGTATCCAGTAATATAACGGTACACAGAATGTATTGGGAATATCTTATAAACATTACATTAATCATTTGAAGACTAGTGCACATTTTTGTGCACTGTAAGTTGCAGGTTTTGCATGTGAGACACTGTAGTTCTACAGCCCGTTAACGCCAATTTCCCTGTAGAGCTACAGATCTACAACTACTTGAGGAACAATCCAAGAAATATTCAGTGACATCTTTTTTCATTTACCTTATTTAATTCAAACCAATTTTGAATTTAGTCCTTTGACAATTTTATTACTGCTAGCCAAAAACAATTTCTTGCAAAATCTTAAAAGGATGACAGAAATGGGTTGATATTTATGGGTTTAAAAAAAAACTTCGAGATATCTGTGGATAATTCGAGATACTGAGGTGAATATATTAAAAGAATAAGTGGTTGGGACTTCCAAATCACTTCCACATATTCATGGTAATCAAGATAATGGTGTTCAATATACTGAAGTTCAACTGTTCTTGCATTAAATCTAACATAATGATTATAGAGTTCAAGCTGAATCAGGAAAATAAATTTAAAAAATTTTTTTTAGAAATTTTACATTAAATCAAATCTATGAAAGATTTAAGATTTCAGTACATTATGATAAAACACACAAAAAAAGCTTACCTATACACTATCCCTTTTAGATGGAGATCTTCTAGCCCGCATGTGATTTCTGCTGCATAAAATATAGCTCTCTCCTCCTCGAATCCTGGGTTACCCATATTATGTATGTGAAACTTTAAATCCCCACCGTTCATTATAGTCAATACTAAACACAATACCTCTTTGGTTTCAAATGCATAGGCTAAACTAACCTGAAAAAGTAGATAAACAGCTATTAGTTACCAGTATACTTATCTGAATTTACAGTCAAATCTATCTATAGAAGTACTCAAGAGCAACATGCAAGATATATTAGATACTTTCAAATGTATGTACATCATGTACATATATGTATTTTTCTAAACATTCTATAACAACTGTAATGCCCTAACTATAGGCCTTTCAACTGCCTCTAGGGTTCAAAGTAAGGTATGATAATTTAATAGAAATATTTAATTGAATTTGAACAATGCAAAACCCCTCTCTTTTATTTTAAACAAACGAAAAGCTAATACTTTTTTGGTATTCTTTGTGCTTAATGTAAATTAAAAGATATTTCATAAAAGTATGTTGAATGTTATAGTGTACCAATAACCTAAACAAAAAGGATGGACAAAATTTAATTGGACACAAAACAATGTAGTATATTGTACCGATCTACAGAATCTTTCATTTATCAAAATGTAATACTTTATGAAAATTATCAAAATTATTCAACAATGATTCACATAACATTTTCGTTTCCTATCATGAAAGTACCAGAAATCCAACGTGTTACATATAATTTCCCTCTTTAAATTTACTTGCATGTAATTCTATCACTCTGGACAAATAACCAATCTGTATTTAGGCATGTTTTCATAAAAACCAGTCATGCAATTAATTTTTTTCAATGCAGACATATAATTCAAAACCCATTTTAAAATCCTATTGGGAGTTACAAAAAAGAACCTGTTTAGGAATTTCAGTTACTGAGTACCTGACAATTTCAATTTTTAAAAAATCCCTAATTGGATCTCTGGAATGCTAAGATATAGGGTGGTGTTTCAAAAGCACTTTTAAATTACCATCTTTTTTCCCCTTCAATCTAAATACCTTGAAAAATATTTTTTTAACCTCACACAACCCAAAGACCTGGCAGAGAATTTTCAACATCAAAAATTCACCTGAAATTTTTTATCCTTCACATATCGTATTTAAAAATAAATTTATCATTATCAACACTGTCATCAGTTGTCGCCTCTTTTGAACTCCTGAAGAGCTAAATCCATTAGGTAAATGCAATCATATTACGGGGGGTTCACTTTTTTGCCTACAGCACAAGATGGAGCTAACGTGTGTTTCCCAGTCATCTTATTTTTATCTCTCCCATTAACACCAGAGACCAGATGAAGAATTAAGTGTTAAAGTCCTTTTATTAGAAAGAAGCTATTTACTTTTTCTGTCAGATGTGATTGTTTTTATTCATCTTGACACTTCATCTGTTTCGACAAAAGCCAGTCATCATTTTATAAACACTCTATTTAATATCCAATCTGTATACAATATGTGATATCGACAGTAAAGGCCAAAAACAATGCATGGTTCCATGCATTTGTGCTTTGATTCAATAACAAGGTCGAATTCTCATCTACTGACCCCATCTGACAAAGCATACCATAATCTAATAATGCTACACATCAAATTTTATCACACTCAACAAAATAATAGTTATTATAATTTTGGGGGGAAAAATAAAGAAAAAGCCCACAATATCAGTCACCTACTTTGGAATCATTCATAGAATATGTAGTGGCTATATTTTTAGGGATTTTATGGGTATCCCTCATCAACAAATTAATGTCCCCAAACAAAAATTATGCAAAAAATCCATAATTCATTACCAGTATATGAACAAGCAAATCCACACAAACTCTTGAGAAATTCCCAAACTATGAAAATTGACCCAAACAAAATTTATATGATTCCACGGTATATAAATATTCTCATCTCCTGCATCTCTGCAATACTTACAACAAACCTAGAGTTGACCTTTTGTAGAATTTGCTTTTCATTCAGAGCCATCCTTTCACCATTGCGTTTCTTGATTCGCTTCTTTTCCAGTTTCTTACACGCGTACATTTTTCCCGTCGCTCGCACCTGACATGCACAGACTTCCCCAAACCCTCCCTTCCCCAGTACCCTGTACATTCGAAATGTGTTTTTTGTGACTGGTTGACTGCAAAGAAAAAAAAACACAAATGGTTTTCAAATTTAGAATCCATGCAAATATATTTGGCACTTAAAAAGTATACATGTATTATATTTAGAATCTCTTATGATTTGTGATTTTTATCCAAGTTGTGTGTTCTCTATGTCTGAACTTTGGCGAGGGGATAGAAAACGCACAATGAGTTTGAAAGTTTACTATCCATATATCGTAATAAAATTATAAATTGAAAACTAAAGGAATAGAATCATATTGATTTCTACAGGATTAAAATTACCAGGGTTACTGAGAAAGAATTGCTCGTACCTTTCCAACCACTTCCATTGTAAATATCTTTTAAAATACATGCTGTCTAAGAAATCTTTAAATGGTTCATTTTTTAAATGTTCTGTGATTAATCTGAAAAAAAATTAAAAATATTTTTATATATATAAAACAAACTGTCTTCATATACATAATGTTATGAATCAATTTTTACCTAGAATCACAATTTACAAAAGGAAAGGTATTCAATATTTCTGTTTGAAAACGTGACACACAATTTTATAGACATGTTTATCAATATGCATACTGCGTTACTTCTTACATATTTTATTCATAAACATTAGTTACAAATCCTGGACCACACACTCTAGTTAATAAAACACATTTCTATACTTACTCTACACATGAGTTAAATATTTCTTTACTGCAGTTGTGACTGTGTATACTCTCCTTTATGGCTGTGACCTGGTTCCCATTCACCTGATTTACATAGGAATCAGACTGAAAAAAAAATAAAAACACAATGACACATTATCAAACACTGCTTTATAATGGGAGAGTGTCTCACTTCCCTGTAGGCTAAACTATTTTGATATGCATACTAACAATTAGAAGGAAAAAAAATCCATCAACTTTCCCAAATTTGAATCATAAAGAAAGAAGGCAGTAGATTATGTTTTGGTACAAATATGTAATACAGGTACCAGCTAATACAGTGTAACTGAATTGCATTATTATTATTATTTTTTTTTGGGGGGGGGGGGGGGGGGGGAGAGATTCTGTAATCAAAACATGGTTCATAAACTTGGATCGCAGAGAACCATGATCGTGAAAGTCAGCATTATTTATATGTGAACTCAGGCATTTATTTTATCGTTTCCTTTCAATTTCTTGTTTGCATTATTACTTCCTTAATGCTGAGTCTTCACCCGATGTTGTCACACAATATGAAGTACTGTACTTCAAATGAATATCTCAACATGCACTTACAGTACATAACAAAATGTTTGCTTGTTCTTAAGATATATACACAGTAGGCAAGACTAGAGCCCATCTTCATCATTCAAATGCAACATTTGTGTATCATTGTATGCAGATTGTGTGTTTCATTTTTGCGTGGTGTCAATCTGTTGTATCAAAAACCGATAGTTATAACATCTCATCCTGTTATCTCTTGTCATACTAATTGTGAAGCCCTCCTGACAACATCTGTTCAATTCCTGTTCAATTACAATGTGTCCTAAAGGTCATACATAGATAACGAATCGAAGAAAAAAAATCCTTAAACTCATTATAATAACTCAATATTGATAAGTTTCTATTGTCCCATCAACAATAACTAAATGTTAATCTGCTTAGAACCAGTTTTCCCCCCTAGGTTTTGAAAACTAAAGCTTATTCCTCTCTGCTCATAACCATAATTTTTTCAGGTTTTGAAAACTAAAGCCTGGCTTTTTCTGCTTAGAACCATATATTTCAGCAGGTTTGAAAATCAAAGCTGACCCTATCTGCCTAAAACCAAAGTTTTTCCAGGTTTAGAAAACTAAAGCTTGGCTTTTTTTGCTTAGAACCATAATATTTTCAGCGGGTTTGAAACCTAAAGCTGACCCTTTCGGCCTAAAACCCTAATTTTTTTTCAGGTTTTGAAAACTGAAGCCTGGCCCTTTTTCCAATGCTTGGGTACAGCAAGGACATGAATAAAGTTTTCTTGTACACATGATCATTGATGTCCTCCCCCACATTTGATCAAAAAGAAAATGACGAATCAGCTGTTACCACCAGTGAAAGGCTCGACGGCACCTACTGACATCATCCTGTCTGATACACTTGATCAATATCTCTTCTCTGTTGCCACTATCAGTAATGTCTTTTTACACCTCTCTACAGATGTACAATATACCTTTAATCACCATCCCATGTATGAACGACTCAGTGCATCAAAACTATGTACTTTTGACTACAGTTTAACTGCATTTTTTTCGTGGGTGCTTTGATTCCAAAATAGGTGGCGATATATACCGGCCAGTACATTAAATTTTTGTGTTTTTATTTTTTCAATTTCTTAAATGATGACAAAAAGAAAACAATTAAATTTTTTTTTTTTGGCAATTAATGTTTTGCCTTTGAAATGTTACCACAGAATTTAGCAAAAAATAACACCCTACAGAAAAAATCCTGTTATCAAAGTATGGATGCAGACACACACTGACCAACAACACTCCAATAAATTCAAAAGTTACCAAGATCAAATACCTGCAAACTCTATGAGGTGAACCATAATTCCCCACCCCACTCCAACAATTTAATGAACCCAGAGGGGACAGAAAGGCAATGGACAATAAATCCGCACATATTTCAACACCAAAATATCAAATCTTTTGCCTTAATGCTCCCATCATCACTGCTCAGTGCATACAATGTTATAGGACACTAGTTATAGAGGTTACCTTTGGGTCTAGATACAATGTTATAGGACACTAGTTATTGAGGTAACCTTTGGGTCTAGATACAATGGTATAGGACACTAGTTATAGAGGTTACCTTTGGGTCTAGATACAATGATATAGGACACTAGTTACAGAGGTTACCTTTGGGTCTAGATACAATGGTATATGACACTAGTTATAGAGTTTACCTTTGGGTCTAGATATGTTTCATAGACTTCTTTGGCTTCTTCCTGCCGTTTTTCATCTGGAGCCACCTCATAACTTGCCTAATGAAAAATAAATCAGAACATTATCATGATTATCTTCTGTCGATTCATTAATTTTGGTGGGCTTTAATTTTCATGGATTTAGTCAAATGGTTTTAAGGATAAGTAAATTCATGGACACTGGTCCTATCAATATGGTTATCAAATAACTAACTTGGATGTACATTAGATTTCTTGCTTCTACTCAACATAAAAATCCATGAAAATCGGTGTTCAACAAATATCAATGATACATGTTCCACAGTAAACGCAATATAACATACAACTCAATAGTTGCAAATGCATATACTAATAGATATGTACACAGTGAATAAGGTGTGCTTGAATTCTGTCTGTATAATTCTGAATTTCATTGGCTGATAGTGAAATCTTCATACTAAGCTGATCTTTACCACTCGATCCAAGAACTGGATGGCCCGGGCGAGCTGTGGCTTCCTACAACAATACAGTCGGAACAACTCCCTGCCTATTGGTTGCTGATCTACTATGTAGTCATAGGTATTAGCTGAAACACAAACAAAAGAAAACTGCAAATTGATGTACAGAATACAGATCAAAAGTACAAAATAAATCTAAGTTGCAATGTGAAGGATGCAAAACATTTTCTGATAGGGCATCTTTTGCCTGAATGAACTTACATGTGAATTTAATACCGTTTTCACTTTTTTTTTATTTATTAACAAATATATGATACAGATGAAGTGGTTTGAACCTCCAAACATGGTTATACCCCCTGAGCTGGGATGTAATGCACCTCCTAAAAAGTTAATATGTTAAATCAGGCCTAGTAAAAGCAATTCTCAGCTTTCAGGTACTGTACTTGGTAGTGCCTCCTGCATCCACTAGATACCGAGAGTCTTAAAGCGAGATTTAAAAGTTCTCGAAACCTAGTTTAGATTCACTCTTATTGATACAACCAAATTCTCTAGCTATGATACATATTCAACATATGAAAACAAGATCAATATCATCTACTTCAAAGTGGGATACACATTCTTTCACTTAAAAGATGAAAGGAATATGGGCAAGTCAGAAATATATCTGTCCAAAGATTTTAAAATCTGAGTGAAAGTTTAAATAAAAGGAAGATTTGTTTAAAATGTTACATGTATTTATTTTCTACTGCTTATCTAAGTTAAATGAAACTTTTAAATCAAAAAATGACCCAAATTTTTCACTTATCTAAATTGATCTCTACCTTCAGCGGATATAACTCTTTAGGTGTTAGGGAAAAATAATTTATGGCCCTTACTTCAAGGATATGTGTATATTGCATGCCTCTTTTCTTTCGTTTTCTCTGGTAAGAGTGTACATGGGGAAAACCCCATAACATTTAATATCAATGTATTATGTAGATGTTGAAAAGAAGTGAATTCTAAACCAACCACAGACACAAACTTTGCTATTCTTAGTGTAATTAAAGATGGCGTAGATAATTTCTATTAGAAAAAGAATAGATAATTTCTGTGTCCATTGCTATAATATCATACATCAGTTGTAGCTTAGTACATTGAAATGCACGTATTTCAATTTGCTATTGAAAATTTTATGTCAATTTTAATTACAAAACTCCAGCAATTTTTACCGAATCAGAATTTTCTTTTCTTCTTGAATCTTAATCAAAATATCTGAGCGAGACAAAATCAGTCAGGCGTGAAACAGGCTATGGAATTTTATTATTGTTCCTGGGTCCTCCTACACGACAACCTCAAGGAAGTCATTAAATCAATTAAAATCAAGGTATAGCATGATCTCTTAACAAGGTTACACGTACTGGTCAAATTACGCCATGAAATGACTTCACTTGGCTTTATCATTAAACAATATCCCAGTGACCTATAAATAACCAGGCCAGGGTTTTTTCTGAACTTCTTCGTGTAGCATATCTCCAACACTTTGTTGATAAGGTGAAATTAAGCAATTCTTCTAACATTTCGATTCTAATCAACACAGAAGAGAAAAAAAAACTATTCTGGAATCTTTGAACATGTGCTCTTCCGTACAAAATAAATAAATGAGGTCAATTACTAGCATCAACAATTCTTGAGAGGAAAGAGGAAAAAAAATGGGGAAAGCTATATCTGTGCTACTCACGAATTTCTGATTTATGGCTTCTCAAAATCTTATCAGTTGCAAACAATGTTGCCAAAGTCAAAAAATTAACAATGACTTAACAGATGCAGAAAGAAACACGATTTCCATCAATCCGTGTAGAAGTGGTGATATTTTTATAATCATTGGCACTCACATTTGCATACATAAATGAACGGTGAATGTTTTCTCCATTCTTGCTCTTAAAAGAACACATGGTTTACAAATAAAATAGTGTTACGTGATCTAACTTCATGCTTTTATTGCCTTCCTTCAATTTATGAATTAAATCCCTCAAATAAAATGTTACTTTCAGGCACACACAATTTTTTTTTAATATTATGTGCCCTAGCTGTGAATAGGTTCAACGGACAGTTTCTTTCCTATTAAAGTTTGCAAGGTATATCATGTTTCACTTGAAAATGAGACTGTTATATACAAGCCATTAAACTCTCGGTATTGGCATGCATATTGTCAACTTGATACACCATGACATGGATACAGTGCAAATTTTAAATTTCTTTGCACAACCTCAAAATTGAAATAGGAAGGAAATATACTGTGACATCCAGTAAAATTAATACCGGTAACTATAACTGCCCTGTCAAAGGAAATGATTTCATTCCTAGGGCCATTCACTTTCTATTCTAATTTTAAAAACTCATTTTACAATCCAACTGCTTTTATATCTATGTATATTCAATAATACCCGGTATACATGCTACTTATAAATAATAAATGGTCATACACAGTGGCTGTGCATACTAAGTATACCTAATATCTCTTCCCTCAGTATATAATGACAAGTCACATGTTTTATAATGCATCTCACGGCCCTATACTGATTGAATAACAAGATCAATAGTCCTACAGTAAATATCTGCCAGCCACAATCCCTCACCATGCAGAGACGGCCCTGTATAGTTTTCTTGGGGGTGTCACCTGATCCTGTTTACAAACACAGAGACAAAGGACAATTTTTACTGTATTCCGGGAGCTATATTGCTTGACCATGTGTGTGTGAGTGGTGTGTGGGTCATTAATAGGTTTGTGAATGCTCAGTACCTATGGACACCTATTATACAGGTGCTCTAACACTTTGGGCCCCTTACCCTCCTTGTACATTACCTGATTTAACACAGCTGGTGACGAAACCAGCGTGACAATGGTGTGAACTTGTACCTTCTAAATTGTCTACAATTTACAAATAGAATGTAAGCTATACTCACGTAATGTGTTTTTTAAATGTATACAGGTAGATATATGGGGGAATTTAAGAATTTGCTTCCATTTTTTGCTCTTCCCTTTTCTTTTTCCTGTAAAAAGAAAAAAATTACATTAAACACTCAAATTGTAAATGCATAATCAATTGTACAGGACATATAAGTTTTTAAACATGAAAATGATTTGGTGATTAAATGATCTTTGCATTTAAATTATCAAATTGTTTTGGAAAATTAACAATAAAATCAAAAAACCATACATTAATTTACTATTTAATGCGGTTATCAAGTCTTCTATTTTTAAGTTGCTAAATTTTCATCTTTTAGCTGCCTTACTGACATAATCTATGGACATTGAAAACAGTAGCGTATAGAGGAACAGAAAAGACATATGAAATAATAACTCAGGGCAGAATGAAATCCTTGTTCTCAAATTTCAAAACTTGTAGTAACCACACAGTCAATGGTTACAGCACAAGAGTGTTATGTGCATTAAGGGGCAGAAAAGCCCTTTAAAGTGAATCAACTCACAGTAAAATAATACCCAATCATTCTCTCTTTCCTCATCACTGAATGCATTAACAACTGGAAACGTACACAATTACATATAACAATCTCTATAATGCTTGCATATTGCAGTTTATATAAAAATTCCCATGTGCCAAACTCGAGTTCCATATAACCTGATCACGATAAAACAATATTTCTAAAATAATCCTACCATGCAGACTTTGTTTTCTTTACTACCAGAAATTTATACAAGCAACTGGCTATACATTCAGCCTGGTGTTTTTCATAGACGATTTCAAAATTCTTTCAACTGATGCAGTCATATAAACCAAGCTTCTTGGGGATTTCATGAATTATAAACACGGTAGATAATAAAATATCATCGAGAATGGCAAATTACACATACATATGGCTGGATTAGGCATTTATGGCCCCTCAAAAGCAATTGATCCCACATGGTTATCAAAAACTCTATAAAATATCTTCAACTTACCAGTAATGTTAACTGAGATAGAAAGATCTCAAGCCATTACAATTTGTAGCCTAAAATCATTTAATTGAAGAAATGCTAATTCTCCTTTTTATAACTACCATAAAGATATATCTTCCATTATTATTTTTCGAAGACTGGAATTTGGTTTGACCTTAAAAACCTTTATATATTTAGACAAGATAAATTGAACACTGCAATAAAAATGCATTTTTTCTCTCTTTAAATCCACCATACGCACAAATATTTGATAAGATTTGGCAAATATATTTATCTTAGCTCATTAATATTTAGTGATTCCAGGCAAAATATGAGAAGATATTTTACAACAAATATAGAGACAGGTAGTACACAGACTCTTCTTATTCCTTGGTATTCGAAAAGATTTGATCAAGTTATGTAACTGATGATAGGAGGTATAGATGAGATAACGGCAAAACTCTGAAGTTTTTTTTTCCTTCTTAAAGACTAAAAGAAAAGACCTTTGAAAAAAGAATCGCACTTTAAAATTCAAAAATCAATGGCATCTGGAGAGGATAGCAATGCTGAATGACTTTAGTTGAATTATCCGTTCATCTTTTCAATTTTCACCAGCATGGTCTCAGCATGTGTGACTTCCCTTTTTACCCTTCCTAAGATTAGAGCAAGCCTTTAATATTTCAAACTTCAACAAGTATAATAAAGCATTCAAACAATGATGGATTCAACACCGACAAGTAATATTCTTCAGAAAAATGGCCGCTCACAGAAAGAAGGAAGATAAAATTCTTCTACGCACAATACATAAATTTCATTCATTGATCAAGACGTTTAACATTCCTTGATTTTTTTGGTGTTTTTTTTATAGCTCTATCAATCTTTGGTTGATGTTGGTTTTGCCACTTTTACCCATCAAATCTGGCAAAAGGGTTATCCAGAATCCGGCTTCAAAATCATTGCTGCAAAACAGAAGCTAATACTCTGTAGAACAGGCTGAAGAAAATGAATATAATGAAAATTATGGGGTCTCTCTGAGATCATCAGCTGTTGACGACTGCACAATGCAGATCTAGGGTATGCACATCTAAGTACTGCTCGCAAAATCCTGATAATTTCTACCAATCTTGACTCACAGTTACACAAAGACTTAGATGGCAATACAGTCTATATATCTACTAATCGACAGGAACTGAGTGCTTCAAGATGGAGACATCAGTATATACAGATAACATTACTCATATTAGAAACTTGAGGCACAAAGAACCTATGGAAGACAATACCTTCTCTCTGATCATAAAGAATGTCAGATTGAAATATAGTCACTTACGTCTCTTGACTCTTGAGTCAAATCTCTGATCCGAAATCTAAACATTCTTACAATGACAAAAAAATACCCAAATAACAAAAACTCCAAGAAAGCTATTAGCAAACATCTGCAAAGGCCATCTCATCTCAGCACACTGCATCATCAAATATGCAGAATACAATATCAGTATTGCAAAAAAAGAAGGTTCAGTATTTTGAAATTTTTCAATAATAATACTTTAGTTAAAATACAGTACATATACTACACTTCAGAAATTCTTGGTCTTCCCATGAATGGAAACTTGCTCCATCTTACTGGTCATTGGCTAGTGAATCTTATAGATGACAATTCTAACAAATAATATTTCATTGCAAGAGTGTATGATCCTGGAATATAATGGCCGCACAAAACCTTCATCCTTTTTTCATTCTTTTTTCCATCAATATTTTTTTTTATATATTTAAAATGTGTCAATTAACAAGAGTATAACATTTAAAGGTTGTTTCCATCAGTACTAAACTGTTTTGCTACCTAAATTCTACAACACAGTTTGACTTTGTTTGACAGCTCTGCACCCACAGCTTTCAACCAACATACATTGAACTCATTATTTCACACATGTATACGGTAGTCAGTCAGACCTGTCATTATAGAGAGAGGGGAAAGATGTGGTTTGGCGGTCAGGATCCTGCCAACTTTTTTAACACTGCACATGACCTACCTGGTTCATGTACCAATAACAGTTTACTGCTAATGGAGAATGAATGTCTTTAGTACTTATAAAATTAGGGTCATAGGTTCAAGGAATGAAAAAAAAAAACCTATCTCAGTTTTATCAGTCCTGATAAAAATAAACTTAAGTACTGAGGAACATACTACAAACCTAGATAGCAGGAGAGAGATAACAGTACATTGTAATGCTGGCCCGGACATAAGTATATGGGAGACCTGCAGCCATAAATTGTCACTTATATGTAGTAATGACCCCAGTGCGAACACTAGCACCGGAAGAAGCAGCTGTTTACATGCATATTGTGGTCAACTCATGGAACTGATCAACATATTTTGATGTTCTCCAATGACCATTATGTACACAAGGTCCTTGACCCTGCATCTATGTCAATCAAACAAACAATAACATTGGATGTACTGTTAATTCCAAACGTCATGACCAGTGGTTACAGAGTTACTGGCCAGTATTATCTACTGTTGTGATTGCCAGCCAATCATGCAGTAATGTTCAATAATCTCCATAAACAAGCACCTGTAGAGTTAGACAGGACACAATCCCTATATGTTAGAAGGACTTGCATAATAATCTGACATAATTTTCTGTTATGTAAGATAATTAACTGTTAAAATCACATTGTTGGTAAACATCGAAACAGCAATAGCTTCACAACTAAAGCAGTGAAAGGATGGGGAGATTGTTCAATGGTCAAAAATCGGATCTCAAGAGAGAGATAGCAATAGTTCCCTGTTCAAACACTTAACATAAGAAATCAGAGTTAAATGTCACTGTAGATATTATTTATGTGATTTGGAACTCGCCTGGCGTTGGTCATAACCATAACTTGTGGTATATTATGTATAAAGCAGTGAAATCTCGGCTTGCGACCAATATTCCTGTTAAGAATGAAAACCCTCTATACATGGTCACTGAAGTCGGCTTAATATTTACTTTCATGATAAAGTTGATCTGTATGTGGATGGACAAGCTTACCGTCCCTTCCAATCCTTTCAAAACTTGGAGGGTCTAAAAAGCCAATTTGTAATATTAGCCAAAAAAATTTCTGAGATGAATCAAATTTTACAACCTTGATAAACCAATTGCAGGGGTATTTCAACCTCAAGATATGAACATTATGCAAACATGCATTTAATATCTGGCATGGTCTACCGATTTCGTGTGAATGAGATTGGAAATGCATATTAGCTGTGAGATTTCAAATCTGAGCAATATTACTCAAGTGACTATTAAGCCCGCATGAGCCTGGCTTTAACTCTGTTGTACGTCATGTAAGAAGATTGTGCACTTAATTTTTTTTTTTTGCAAAGTGAAGAATTTTTCGATATTCTAAATCAAACCATCAAGTACATTTTAGAAACCTCAAAATCGTGAAATAATAGCGATAAAAAAAAAAGTTGAAAACTGATTTTTCAATCCCTTTTAACTTGATTGAACCATTCCACCTCTGCTTGTTCTCCTGTGAAATGACTGTCATGCTGTGTTCTGAACCCTATCCAGCCAATTATCACTAGACATCATCACTCACTTTAAGCCCCACTCTAACTAACCAACGGTAGTCATTACAGAGATAAGGAAGTGACATAAACCTATAAGAATTTCCATTCTCAGATTAAATCATAAAGATGAAAATATCTGAGGACCAATCTCTACACAGATCCTTCCTTTCAATTTAATATTTTTTTTTTTATATCTATATTTTTTTTTAAGTCTCAAATACATAAAGAGGGCAGTCATATTTTATAATCAACAATGAAATTTAAGAAACTTCCCTTACAATACTCTAGTCTACATCATTACTATAAAATCTTTCAGTTAAAAAATGTTCATCGCGGGACTATAAAGGAACTGCATCATTATGCACACATTTTGTGGTCAATAAACACATTGTATTATATAGCGCAACAAAATGTTTTTGTATCAAACTAGTGAAAAACAGAATTTTCATTTTTTTTTTTATAAGTAAAACAAAATAGTTAACAAAGTAAATTGAAATATCAATACATGTGTTTTACTGACAATTAACTGAAACCTGGAAATTGATGGAACAATATCCTATGCAAATTGTTCCAACTCAGTACAAGATCTATATTACACTTGTATAAACTACATCTTTTATTATATGAAGCTCAGTGGTCAACAAATTATTATGTAAATCCACCTAAAAATTTAAATATGATTTTTCTGGCAATATTAAAACTATCTTCCACTAAGATCAAAATGTTTCAGCTTCATAAATTGATTTTTTAATTGGAATTTTATTACATAGACCTCTTCCTTTCAGGATATTTGAATAGTCTAACAATAGTAACATGGCTAGACATTTAGCCAATTTACATCTCGAACTCGCTAAGGTACATATTTCAAACTATTTATTTTCAAAATCTTTTTTTAAAGCTTGCAAAATTTCACGGCAATGTCCGTAAGTATTATAATACATGTACATATAAACGAGGCTAAAACTTGTTCACCTTCTAATTTCTCTTTTCAAGCATGTAACACTCTTCCTCTTAATTAAGGAATATTATGCACAGGAAAGACAAATTTTAACAAAGCTACATTGTAATTAAAATTAAAATTAAAATTAGTGACACAAAATCATTATAGCCCTACGTAACATCCTCTCTTTGTTACCATGGCGGTGGCAAATTTCCTCCTGGCCCCTACTATATGACAGGTCTATACTCATGGCAGCTTTTGTAGGCCATTTAGTAATTATGAAGAATTATCACCATAATCGTGATCAAAATTCTCCTTACATGATAAATCAATACAGCTTTAGCACAGGTAGAAATCAATACACTGCCTATATGTGCACCACCAGGTACAAAGGTCGCACATCAAATCTACCTAATTAGGCGACCTGAAACAGCATCAGGAATCGCAGCTTAAAAACTGCTTTCTTAAGTCCCTAGCAAAGGGGTAGGGCCAATAGGTTTACTTATTCTGAGCCTTTTTTTTAACTTGAATACTGTCTAAAGGGACAAACAATGCCATTCAAATTCATTACAATAGCACCTACATAGGCATGACACATCAGGATTCATTGTCCAGTTGACCTGGAATGAAAATTATGTCCAAGGGAATTAAGATTTCTGATACATAAATACATGGTTATTTTTCAAGGAGATACATGTATTAAGAAAAAACCTTTCTGTGTAATACCTTCTTACTAATTGTACTACCAACGAAATATAAGTTGGTACATGTGTATGTATAAAATATAGTTGTATGGTGTCAGAGAGAGAGAGAGAGAGAGGGGATCAGAGTTTCAATCTTTAAAAAGTACCGGCCGACATGTTGCCCCAGTAAGAGAGAAAAATCTTCCCGCAGTGACATAAACCTAGCTACACATTAAAGAATCTTGTCTTGCGTAGTAGTGATGCAGAAATCACTCTCTATCACAGAATCACAACATGTCAAGAAGGTATGCCAAGTATAACTCTATACTCTTGAAGCCAGACACCTCCAATCTGGATAACAGAATCAGCCATCCCCAACTATCAAAAAAACAAACATTAAATCAGGAGAGATTGGGGCAAGCATGCAACAGTCTGAATTTTCTCTGTTGCATCAGAGAGATAACGAGAAATCTCTGGAATTGGGTTATAAGATACAAAACACCAAATCAAATTATGTAATGAGATAATTCGTGAACTTCCCAGCTTCTTGTAATAAATTTTGTTTGATTGGTAAGTATCTATTTACATGTCTACAAGGGCTGCATAGGGGAAATGGATGGGCTATCAATTGCTCAAAAGCTCCCTGCACAGGAAAAGCTTTCTTTCCTGTCTATTATCAAGGTCACAAAAGGTCAACGATAAACACAAATTTCAAGGTATGCACACTGCTCTACTTGAGACCGTGTTTACTCAGATATTTCTGGTACAAAAGGCAGGGTATTGGAGAGAGATATACATCCCAAAACTTACATGAATATGTAAATGTATATCTATATACTCTCCTTGGAACTTATCAAAAGATGTATGCCATGTAGGCATTCTGATAAGAGTTGGTGGGGGAATTTATCAAATTGGTTATAGTAGCCTATGGCAGTTTATTTTAATTAAAAAGGGTTTGATACAATGATTTCTTCATTGCTGCCAGGTTTTCACAGTCGGTAGCCATCAGGCCTGATGATATAGCAAGCACATAAAATGATAAACTGCTCTCACACTGGGCAGTTCATGAATAACCCTTTCAGTGAGAACAAAAAAAATCTAAAACTTTATATCCAACAAATCAACTTGTATGCTTTCTTTGTGTTTTACATATTTCACCAACATATAGATCATAAATTGGGAATATGCTTTTCAAATGTTCGCCACTGCACATAAATGAAGTGATTTTCAAAATTAGGGAAACTAACAGCTGAGAATGTGTTAGTACAAGCTTGTTTTCTAAATCCACAAACATTTTCTCTCGTTGAACCGAGAAGAAAGCTATCAATAGCTGAAGAGTGTTTTCTCGTCTGAATCATATTTCACTTTCAAGCTTTACAAAACTAACCCCTAGCCCTTCTTCTTTTTCTGCCTTTATCTTAAAACAAAGGTGAAAACAACACTTTTATGGAAAGGGTAAACACAAATGTTTGCTCGCTAACAGATAATATTGTCATCTCTAAAGTAAACGTGGTCCAAACTTGACACAGGCAAAGACAAACACTGGGCAAACTGCACGATTTCCTCCAATATAACCCTTACTTGTGACTGGACGAGTATTTATAGAAGCATAGGAAAGCCAGAGAAACGAAAAATTCTACAGCTTCATCTATTAAGAGAATGGCAGGATGAAGACAAATGAGATTTAGAACTTCTTATGGAAAAAGAATTATTGATTCCATGATATGAAAACAAGGAGCATATATTGAAAACATATATCACATTCATAACATATAAATCAATAATAGCTAATACATCATATCTATATATATATATATTGTACATGTTGAATGCAGTCAAACAAAGCTATAATAAGAACTAGGGGTAAACGATTTTGATTTGTTATACACATGAAAAAAGATTAGGGAAAATGATACTGAATTCATTGTAAGGAAGATTTTATTGTAAGTGTATTCGCTGTACCCAAGTTTTACTGCATAAATCTATGAAAAATGGCATTACTAATGGACTTCTCAAAAGCATGCACACATAATATAGACTTGGGAGCACAAGAGTTGAAGACAGAAGAAAAAGATCGGGTCTCTGATGTACATGTAGATGTGTCCTCTCGCTTGCCTATACAATCCAATAACACGACCATCTGATGATCAAATCCAATAAGAACCTTGGAACATGGAAAAGTCCAGGCCAATTTATCACACCAAGTCCTTATCTTTAGCTTCAAATCAATTGATTGGAAAACTGACCTGCAAGTCAAGACAATTCCAGTAATATAATTGCTTAATTTCCACTGGTGAAACCAGCTACAAGTATTGACCACGGAATTCTGGAGCACAGGCTAGCAGCGGACTAATTCATCTCCTAACGACTCGCCACATTCACAGAATCTGCTGTTGCTGGGGCTGACCAAAATGAACCCTCCGTCAAAGACGGGCCTAATTCTATTTAAGACTTTCCTTTAGAATCGAATCACTATTATTATTGGTATTCCTAGCCATGCAATTAATTTCCGAGCCCACGCTTTGAATCCTTACCAAAAATCATTATAACAGTAATATGGAAGTTTATTTTTACTCAATATGAAGGGTATCTTGTGATTGGTATTTTAAAGTTCTTTTCAATGGAAATTGTTCCCTGAATTTGTTTAGCATGTCAAAAATGGAAACTGCAGAGAATATAGCTCTTGACTCTAAGGTTCTCATGATGTTTGAGCAAGTCATTAAAGTCCAAATCTCTTCATAAATGCCTTTAAAGTCAAACAGTGGTCTGACCCCATTCAGATTTTAGCTTGAGTATCCATCAAACTTTAGAGACAGCAACAAGGGCGTAATTACATGTTTAAAAAGAAGAAATAAATTACTAATAATTGGATGAAGGGGCAAATACAGTGTTTACAGTTAACAAAAATATCTTTATTCAAACGTAGACCCCATTGAATTGTCAACCATATTTAGCAAGAAGCACTATTCCAAACAAATGCCCAATTACAGTTTTATTTACATCTGCTGTTCACGTACACATTTGGATGTGCCATTACTTTGTAAACTTAGATGCATAAACATGGAAACTTAAATTTTGAGTGCATCAAGGGAGACTCCACAGTAGGTTAGCCACAAGAATTCATTATAGCACACGTCTTACTACCTTCGATTTTCAGATTACAGCATTGGATATTGGTGCTGATGATTCTTTGGGATAACAGTGCAAATATACATGTAGTAAAGCTTTGGATGCACACGAAAGCAGATGCAGCTAGTAGTTCTGACTTTCTGAAATTTTAACATTATTCTTTCCCAGGCAATTAGCAGTCAATTGGCATTATGTCTTGAGGAGGGATTTTGAAACGAGTTATATTAGCTCTTCAAGTTCCAAAAATACTGAACACCATTATTCGAAGCTTAGCAAAATCATTTCTATATACATTAATGCCTGCATTACCAAACTTATCAAGAACATTAATAAACCTCTATGTACAATGATGCAATGTCTAAGAGCTATATCACATTTTCATTAATAATGCCATCACCGGTAAACTAAATAATTCACCAGAGCTTATTACATTCAATCATTGCGCCGTCACAACGAAGACTTAGAGCATAACTTTTATGATGGCCTCTACTTCATTAGGTAAAAGATAATAGCAAACTATTCATGTACAAATCATCAAGTCCAGTGCACAGCACATATATTTCAATTCGAGCATACAATGGCAGTTATCATCACGTTGCAATTTGCTATTATTATAAATTCCTGTAGTTGGTTCCAATACCTCAATTGGCCTAAACTAGGGAACGATATGGAATATAATTATATATATGATAAATTATAAATGTTAATTTGGAATATTTTCATAATTTAAGGGTTCAGATAAAATATCACATGATAACTTCTCTCTATTCAGTGTGTAAGCACCAGAAATCATTTAAAAGAGTACACTGCACATGTATTCTACATGTGCAGTATTACACACACTGGGAAGAATACCGGTAAATCAATAGGTGGATCCAAAAAATCTCATGTAAAGAGTAATACCACAATAATTATCACTTAAAATATCATCAATCTTGTGAGCGAGGGAAACATTTTACCATCATTATCACCTACTTAGGCAAACTGACTTGTATTTTTACAGTATAATCCGTGTACATGTCGTAAACCCACGGCCAGTTTTGCATACTACCCTATAAATGGGTTCCCAACATACAATACATGTAAGTACATGTATGTCACCGTCACAACCTTCTTTCCGACCGTTGGTTTCCAACGATAAGTACATCAGTATGTCAAAAACTATCAACCTGGCATTATAATCAATATCGTAACATTCAAATCACAAGCCACATATATGTACTAGCTGCTGATTCATGTCTGATGCCATGAAAATATATTCATATTTCTATATAATAATTATCATTTAAATAGCGCAACTAATATAAAATGCAAACTTGAAGAAACTTTTGATCATAGCTAGAAGCCCTTGAATCTCATTAAAATTGTTGAAAGTGTATCTTAGCTTTAATTATCCAAATCATACATGTAATTTTCTTTTTTAAAATCAGTAGCTACTGTTTAATGGGGATAACCAAAAAAGTGTCACGTATGTAACATATCACAAAACACAACTTATCTTTTTTTTAAATCTCTTTTTCAGTATAATGAAGGAAAGTGATTATTGAAGAGCTCACTCACAGGACAGGATCAGATGTGGAGATAAATGGAGAGAGAGAGAGAGAGAGAGAGAGAGAGAGAGAGAGAGAGAGAGAGAGAGAGAGAGAATGCTCTATTATACACATAGTACATGTTTATCTGGATCAATTTCTACAAAGCCCAGTGGATATGCATCCTATTCCCCAAACAAGTACCTGTGCCAACATTAAATAAACACAGCTTTATATTGGTAATTCTAAACCTGTTCTTGTTACAGGAATATTCTCCATGCAAAGTACTCACTGTATGCCACATAAAAATGCATCAATATAAAATTAACCTTCGGGATACAACAACCTTTTTCTTTTTTAAATACAGAATTCTATATCTCATGCAGATCAGAGTATATTTATTGCATCAATAAATGAACATGACCAACTCCGCATTAAAAGTGTGTGCAACCAGATAATATTTTGACATGTATAATTAGAAATATTGATAATAAACCAAAAAATCCAAATCCAGATTTGAGTTTGATTAACTGTATATGCATTAAATTCACTTCCTGGGGCTTTACATCAAAAGATGGATAGAACTCCAACTTAAAACTAGTAAATAGGCTCAGCAAGATTTTTTTATTAGGAAAAAAAATGGAATTGGATTACAACAACCAATAACCAGGTGTATGAAAATCTCACACATGATCATATCACCTTGTCGGTCTGGAATTTCATCAGATGGCTTGAAGTGTTGGAATAATCAACAACATGGGATATAATTATAAATCAAATCTCCAACTCTGCTTGGATGTTATTTTCATCACATTGGAGTTGTGTTGATAGGTTTATATATAAAAAGAAATATTTCTACTATTGTTTTTTATGAAATACTTGGTGCACTGATCCGAATACGAAGATATGCATAAAGTCTAGGTGTATTAAATATTCTGAATTGAAATTCAAATTTTTTTGGAGTTCTCAACACACCAAAGGATTTATTGGTTAACTGCAGATACATTGTAGGTTTCACTCCATAAATTCAATGACCACTGCCATTACATATGTTCAGAGTTATCCTCAAAAGTATAATTATCATTGACTTATAGTACCTTCAACTACCTTGAGCACTTCGGATAAAACAATCTATGATCATCTCTATAATTTTCATAAAATCCAAACTGCAAGGGTTAAGAATGTCAGATGAATATTCATTCCAATGCATGTTTGATAAAAGCATTTTTGAGCACAAAAATCAGAAAAATACGAAAATCTATTGGACAATTGTCCGGACCAGTTAACCGTTATTGTACTAGCATTACTAAATAACTGATCCCAGCTGAGGAGAATCACCGCTGAGGAAACGCGGACTGTGGATTTTAAAGGGCCCAGATATCAAAACCCAAATACCACAAAAAAATAATTAAATAACGATGCTTAAAACGATAACCAATTTCGTATCTTGAAATCAATTATAACGAAATTTTGCCGTCGAACTTCACCAAGATCAAACCTGTCAAAAGATGCGAAACCAACAGCTATAAGTATTTAGGCCACATAGAAAAAATTGAAAATGGCCTCGGTTTTTTCGTGAAGAATATATTATCAACAAAATGCACATGGCTGTAAACTTAGCCCACAAGTACATATATCACAAAAATATACAAGATTTTTCTAACACATTGAAATCAGCGGTGAATCAATATGCATTTAGTGTATAATAAACATCAGTAATGAAGTCGACAGCGATAGCCGTTTTCGGAGATAGCAATAATGGGGTGGTATACGTACCCTCTCGTGCTTTTATATACACCGTATTTGCTACGATATTTTCCAATTCCATTTATTATTATTCGGAGGTCATGGGCTGCAATTAGGGTCTCCTTTTGACCCCGTTTGAGTCCACCGTTTCACCGATACACTATCCAGGGTGTGGTAAAACAGAGCAATATGGCGATCATTCACAATGTTTTCATTGGTCAGGCTTCGACTAACGTTTGGATCGATGAAAGCTAGATTAGGGGAAAGCACTCGTACAAGCGCCTGATAAGCATTTGATGGATGAAAGTGAAAATGGATTTTTTAATGAATAGCAAGGAAAAAGCAAATTATACAATAATAGCAAGACATAAATGAAAACGAAAAGATATCGACCATAATTTTCGGTGTTTTTTTTTCAATTTAAATTTTCGTTTGGTGTTCTAAATTAAAAATCATTCTATTAAACACAAGGCCTAATTTCATCATATACGTAAAATATTATGTAGATTTTATTACAATTAAATATGATTCTCGGTGAACAAAATAAATAAATCCATTCTGTTGTGGAAAAAAACTGTCTAAATCATTATTATTTTATAGGCTGTCATTTGTCACTGAATATATATATATATATATATATATATATATATATATATATATATATATATATATATATAAACACAGAGAGAGAGAGAGAGAGAGAGAGAGAGAGAGAGAGATATAAACACACAGAGAGAGAGAGAGAGAGAGAGAGAGAGAGAGAGAGAGAGAGAGAGAGTATTAAACGTTAGTTTTATGTCTTGTAAATAAGACTAGAATATCTAAAGAAGAAGTTTTTTTAAAAAAAGGATCCTTCAGAAACAAAATCATTAGAACAATTGCTTTTATCAGTGCATAATTTTCAAGTAAACATGACGAAAGAAAAATGTGTTTTGAATTGCCATTTTCAATACGAATCAATTTCTTGGTATTCCATATGTGATATGATCAAAGACTTAGATTCGTATATTATCCATACGTCATAATGCACAAACAATGACGTCTTAATTGAAGATTTTTTTTTATGATATCATAATGCATTTACGTCATCAAAAATACATGTAGTTAACGTTTTCAAGGAGGTAAGTTGTAAAAACGTTCAGAAAATATAGTAAATATATTTCAGTTTTGTTTACGTAATATGCATGTATACTTGATATACAACTGTTTTGCAGCAAAATATGTGATCAAGACAATGCGGTGGCACATCTCTCTGTCCACAATCGCTGAAGAAGAGGACTCTTCGAACAGTGACGAGGCAGTGGGGCAGTTTAATTCTGCATCATCAACAAGAGAAGCAAACAGCACATCAATGTACTCTGATCTGAACAAGGAACTCGGGAAGAAGATTAATACTAACTTAATGTTTAACTTTTCAATACCACCCCTGCGTCTAAGCTCAAAGGATTCGCCATTTTGTTCAGCTGCATCAGCGTCTCCAGATCTGGAATATAAAGGCAGTGAGGTTGAGTCAAGCTTTCAAAAGCGTATCAAAAATACGTGCGAAAACATTTTCGCAAGAGGAAACAAGAAAGAAAGCAAAATCAACAAATATATGGAAATAAACCGAGACAACCTATCGCAAAATGCAAATACCACACCAGAGCCAGGTATTGATGATGGCGGAGAGACCACGGATTTAAAGATGGCTTCCCAGGATGGAACCAAATTTGGAGAAAATCCAGTACCCCCAGTCTATCTAAACGTAGCGAAAAATGAAGAGCAGAACTCTGAGACAACTCATCGGTCGTCCTTGGAAGAAAAGTTTGGGCACTTGTCAATTTTTGCACCACAAGTTGGCAAAGAAAACCAAAACAACTCTGACATGGAGTCGGTGTCAAGGGCTCTAGTCAGTAGCATGTTGCAGAAGTGCATCGAGAGTATCCAAAAACCGACTGTGAACAGCCGTCTTTCTGGCAGGAGCACCCCAAGTATTGGTACCCCAGTCCTCAAGACGAGGACCGAATGCTCTTCACAGGAAATGGCACATCTGGAAAGCGAGCTGGAGAAGAAGATATCGTCAGAAAAAAGAAATATTGAACGAGAGAACGACTGTCAGTTTAGTCACGGCGATGGCGAGGCTTTGCAGCAATCAGCAGACGACATTGAGGTTTTAAGGCGGCAAAGGATGGAAAGGTTGCAACAGCTGAGGAGCATGCTGGAACAGAAAAAAACGGAGCGAAAGGAGTTCGAGAAGGGTCTAGGGATGAAGTATGCGATGAAGGACGAAAAAGAAGTTGTCAAAATGGAGGTAAATAACGTGGACTGCGCGAACGACGTATTTTGCAAACATCTAGTATACATGTTCAACATTTCCACACAAGATTCGTTCCTTACGAACAAATGAAGTTATTTCTGCAGAGGTGTGTACATGATAATCCTGCAAGTTTCATTTATCGGATAAAATTGCAATACATGTTAGGTCCTCTGGTGTGTAAAAACATGAAAATATGATAGCAATTCAAACCGGTAAAGACATTAAGAAAAATCATTCCTGGAAAATCGAGTTGGGCTAATGTAGATTCCAATAACCAAATTGATATGGAATTGTACACAATCATTTGGCTTTTTGATACAAATACTTGTAATGCACACTCTACCTTTATTTCATTATTTAAAAAGAGTATAATAAGAAATGACAGAAAAATATTCGGATAGTTGAATGGATAGATACCTGACAAGCTTTCTTCAATGAATAATGCGGACAATGGGGAGTTTTGGTAAATCATTACCGCAACCCGGCCCCGACCCTTCCCCCAAAGCATTTGAATTAATTGTCACGATTTTGGCAAAAAATTACAAAATGCAAAAAAAAAAAAATTGGTTTCCATTTATCTATGAAATAGAAGAAGATATAGATTAATCCGTACAACAAATTATCATAAAACAGACACGAAGCAACGGGGGTAGGGGGCAGGGGGCCTCCGCTCCGACTCCCATCCCTATTATTTTTTTTAAACTGCCATTTTAATTTAACATTTACTTAAAAAGAAAACTCCCACCTCCACCCTCCACTTTTTGGGTCAGTGTTAAAAATCATGTACAAAGGTCACATGATGTTCAAAATTTATGAATTTTGTGTTTCCTTCGTTTTAATTTTATCATTATTATTTTTGGTTTTTTTTTCCTTGTCAAAGTGTTTGAATAGATCTGCCCCCCCCCCCCCCCCCCCTTGCGCTGCCAGATGCCTGACAAATTACATGACCTTAAATGAACTGGTGTGAATCTATGTAAGTAATAAGTACGTATTCTGTTACTTCTAGAAGATGGTTACTAAGTACCACACTAATTTAGCGTATTAAGGTTTGCAATTTTAATTTCTGTATTTTCCATCACCCCTGCGTTTTTAGTGAGTTCCTTTCTCCGTTTTAGTGCTAAAATTCATATTTGAATTGTATATATCTCTCCACTTATATCATATAGTTTTCAATTGGTTCGTATATATACATTATATGTATTAAAAAAATATAAAAATGATGAATACAATTAGAATATATACAGAACACAAATAAGAAAGTTAATAAAATTACGTTTTTGAAAGGGGGGCGGCAGAGTCATCCAAAAATCTTGACAAGCAAAAAAAAAAAAGGCGATAAGGTTACTTTCTAAGATCCTAAAAATCATAAAAGTGGGGGGGGGGGGGGGCAACTCCATGTTTATTCTATAATTTAAGAAAAATATTTGCTGCGCCAAAAAGGGAGGGGGGAGGGGGACAGCCTCCCCCGATGTAACATGCCTGTTATATAAACATGTTTATTTTCACTATGAACTGTTATATAAATATGTCCGATTTAGGTTTTTTAGAGGCTGGTAACATTGCCCATTCTTCTACTTACCGGGGCATTTCCTTTAAGCAGCAGTCAGAAACCCTTGTTACTGTAATGAAAGTTAACCCTACAGTATAATAATAATAATAATAATAATAATAATAATAAAATGTTATTATTATACTCAGGGGTAAACTTTATCACAATTAAGTGCCTGTGCTACGCAGCGCCACGTTGCGATTGAACTCGTTCCAAGACTCTGCGTCTTTGACATCTCGGATTACTCCACGAGGGTAAATTCTAGGATACATTGTATACATGCGGTTATGAAATACTAGTATATACAAATAAAAATTTAATGTCCTACATGACGGAGTTCAAGGAAAATCGATATTTTCATGAAAATTAAGCTCGTAAGCTGATTTATTTAAAATAGGCAAAACTGCTATAGTACAGGAAAAAGTCTAAAAAAATAAAAATATAATGACGTTTGTAACACCCATTGACGTCTTCATAACCGCGAAATGTGAATATGATACTTTTTTAATTCATGTACACGCAATATATATCAAGCTTAAGAAATCTATAACGTGGTCATTCTTATTTTATCCTTTTTTTTTGGACATCTCTCTAAAGAGGCAACTAAAAATCAGTTTTTAAGGTGATATTCGACATGGATATCCAAACTTTGCGTGTACTGACTGATGGCTGAATTGAAAACTATATATGGTTGGTCGATTCTGGCTGCGAGTTTGAAACATCAAAAGTGCTGGACTGAATTCTGATGTCCCGAATCTAAATATTTGGAATACAATATGTTTCACTATATTGCGATTTTGTATTTGGTGTGCAAGTTAAAGGAGCATTGTTATACACGTAGATAATTGTACTAGTGGAAAATTGAAACTTGATATCACTAATAGGCAACACATTTCAAGAGTATTTTAAAAAGAACCTAAACCTATACCTTTATACGGAGATAAGTTTAATATTTTGTTCGTCCGTAAGTACACTTCAAAAACCCACTTTTAAATTAACTAATTAGTGAAAATAGTATGTTTTACCTTTTTATATCACCTATATGTTCAGTATGTTTGTCTTGCAGCAAATTGAGGAGGAGCGAGAGATAGAAGAAGACAAAGAGGGCGTGGCTATAGCCAAGGCACCCACCCACGTGGATGTACTCACCGCCCCCAACCGTAGGGGGATCCGAAGTATCTACAGGGAGGTAGAGCGGACCCAGTCTTCCTCCAGCTCGGACAGTTCTGACATCACGGTCACTGGTAGACTCTTTATTCAATTACGTGCATGCACGCCACACTATCAGTCAAAATGTGCACAAATAATAGTAGTCCTAGTACATACCCCGATACTCTATACTAGAAAATACCCTATACTCTGTATGCTATGCTAAAATATCTTTTTGATAAATGCAGATGCAACATATATACATGTACACGTAATCCATTTTTTATAAAATTCCAAAACATTTGGACTACAGCTTCTGGACAAATTTTCTTGTAGCTTTGTTTTGATTCCTTTTATTTTATTCCAATTCAGACATCGAAACATGTGATGAGAACGATCTGGTTGTGCTTTCTGATCTGGGGCTGAGGACCTACACGGAGGAGCAAGCTGAACCAGGAGGCAGCCCACCCTACACGGAGAATCCTCTCGGCACGGTCAGTGGAGGTAAGAATGGATGGCTATCAATATACTGCTCATAGCGCAACACTTCAGCAGCAAAACTATCATACTTATTTGAAAGGCCTTACTAAAACACATTTAATAAATCTTTTGCAAAGAACATGTATTCGGAAGAGTCTCGTATTTTTTGCTTGCAGATCAAAAAATGCCAATGGAGGGTTTCATTTCTTTTTTTTTATCATGATTACATATAGGTAACTCAATGCTAGACCTTCAAAATTCTTCAGTGTTCAGCAAGGCAGCATCAACCGGAAGTGCCAAACCCGAGAAAACTAGGAAGGCGATAAAGGATCCATATGCCAAGTATGAACATGTGAGGAAGAACCAGCCTGTTGGTGGTTTGGAGGCACCTTTCATTGCAAATACAAAAGTTCAAGATGCTAGATTCTGGAATGATTTGAATGAGGGCAAAGTCGGAAATGCCAATAAGTTTGTGATGAACTTAGAGGAAAACAGTGGGCATTTTCAGGAGATTTCGCAATGGGTCACCAGAGACATGTGTCCAGCTGAAGAAAGCGAAATCACCAGTTATTTCGAGAACAGTACTTCATCTATTTTTCCGGCCAAAATATCACAGAAACTAAAAAGTATCAATAATATTGTCTATCCCGATGACTTGTTGCAAAAAACAAAGCAAAACAAAAAGAAAACCGCCGGAACTGATGCCAAAGGAAAAGGCAAAGAAAAGAAAGAGAAATCTAAGAAAAAATCACGAAAAACCACTAAGTTAGACGTAACATCTACCCAGGGAGAAAATGAGTCTGATATGCAAAAGCTCGCTTTCTTTCGAAATCGTTTGCACACAGAAGACCCAAAAGAAGCCGATGAAGAAAAGAGACGAGAAATCCGAGACGCCGAGAATCTCGTGTTCTTCAGAGCCATGGCGCGGGATAGTGAGTACTGGAAGCCTAGCAATCTAGAGCCACTTCCGGGCTCCAACGGAAGTTCTACGTCACAAAAGCAGACACGCTTCGCAAGTTACAGAGCGGCTAACTCAGGATTTGCTAAATCGAGTGATACTGATATGTTGTTAGGAGGCTGTCAGAGAAAAGAAAGCGTTATTCCTAACGACCCCGCCAACTATGTCAGTGAAAACCAGGCAGAAGAAAATATGATGTTTTTCAAATATGTCGCAAGAAATCGGTCATTTTTTCAATTCAAGGAAAGCTAAAAAAAAAAAAAAGGGGGGGGGGGGGGGTGAATGAACGCTAAAAAATCATTTATGTATGGAAACTTAGAAGTTTTAAATGAATGTAATTCAAGTGCATATTACAAGCAATAAAAGAAGCAAGTACAATTTTCTATATGGGTTCGTTTTTAATTCCGTAACAAAATTGTTATTTGACTTCTCATTGACAAATGCCTTGTCATTAAAAGGGCATGGTCACGATTTTCTTCAAATTTTACTCCTCCGTTTTATATGTTAACAACGCTTGAAAAAGGTATTCCTAATGGTCAGCCAACATTTAAACTTTAGTTTTCAAGTTATAAGCAGATGCGGAGCTCACATCTCATTGTAATGTAAACAAAGCTCGCGCCATGTTTTTGTTAACATATTAAATATAGGTTTTATATAGTGGTAACAGCTTCGTTTTCCTTAAATTTCTCTATCTGTAAGCATATTATGAACATAATTTAATTGTTTCTTGTCACTTCTTATTTTGTTTTAAATAATGAAATGTCTATTCAGCAACCTAAATGTAAACAAACACATGACACGAACGAAGAGAGATCAGCCATTGATAAAAAAATTGAAAAGAACTGCACTGACAAAATTTCAAGTCTGACAGATTACGCAAGGTATCGAAAGCATAGATACTATTCTAAGGTGTGATTACCGATACTTTATTCCATTGTTCTTTAATCCTTTCAACATTTTTTTTATATAAAGAGAGTAAACGATGCGAAACATTGAATTTTCCACACATATACATTGTCGGAAAGAAGATTTTTAAAATTGTCAGTAACACTAATAACGGTAGGAATATATTTGTTTCAGTAGTGCGATTCCAAAAATGGTCTGTGAATTTTTGTACATTGTTTTTTGGTAAATTCATTATTATATATTCAATATTTTATCAATTTTCATATTTGATTTTATTGTAAACACAGATCTTTTAAATTTTCATTCAAGGACTATGTTCCCGAGGAATATCAAGAAGGTAGGGACAGCGTTGGTCAACCAAAACCGGGAAACGTGTATTCATATGAAATCCACTATGTTTGAAAATGAAAAATATACGAACGATGCAGAATTATTATTATTTCACTCTTATGATTACGCTGCCAATTGCTGGCAATAATACATATATCACATAAAATATTATGAAAAAAATTCTGACCACTAATATGCAATTCAATAAGCTACTGTAATAGTGAACTACCTCGAAACATCTTAATGCCAAATTTTTAGTAAAATGTTCTTATAACATTTGGGATCTTTAACAAGGATTGGATAGGTATTTCCACATGTATGCTGATCCGGATACTGGACTTATAAATGCCGAGGGGTTCCGATCCGTCTTGCAGTGTCTTCGTCTATGTCCTTCGGAAGCATTCGTCAAGAGAGTTTTCGAAGACCATGATAAGGATCGTAAGTGTGAATCTCACGGTAATACAATCGCCTTTCCTCTTCGTACTTTCTTCTGCGGGATTCTGTAACCATTTCAAAAGGAAATTAATACGCTGAAATCATAGATAATAGTTTTGAATTTCCGTTTATAATCAGTGAAAATACCGGTAAAACAAAACCTATAGCCTTGGGGGGGGGGATAAGGGGTCACGCAAAACGTAGTTATAATACTAGTATGATATTGGTTATTAATCGATTTCTCAGAAATACGTATGTATACCTTTTGAAACACACATACACATCACGAGTGCACGAAGTAAACTGTTTTAATGAAATAGAGTACGCTAATTTATTATGTACAGGTACAATCATTTTTGATGTTGCATGTCACTTTATCATAACATCTTTTTTGATGCTGCTTCCACCTGCTTTTGACATTTAATCATTAATCAAACGAAAGCCGATTTGCAGAATTCCATTTTTATTTTTCAGCATCAAAATCATACATTACTAAAGAAGAATTCAATGCAATGATGAAGGGAAATTGGAACTCCGCAGAAGAAATCCACAGCCAATTAGTGAACGCGCTTCAAGAGCTGTATGGGACAGATGGCGGGAACTCTGTGGATAACCTCCAGATATCTGTATCCGACCTAATAACCACACTGACCACTGCGGGGGAGGAGCCCCTCAGTCAAGAGGAGGCATCCATTGTGACGACAGAGCTCGGGAAACTGGACTCCGGCGGTGTCGGGAAAATAACTGGCAGGGGTGAGTTTCTCTCCAATGTATTTACTATAGCATTGAATCATGATTTTTTGAAAGATACAGTCTCATAACTGCAGCGGTGTTTGCATACAAATTGAGTAACGCGCGTTAGCGCGTTATGAAAATTTGTATGCACATATCGCTGCAGTTATGAGACTGTATCTTTTAAAAAATCATGATTTAGTGCTTATATTTACAATTTTTTTAACTTCTTGCCTTATGTGCAAATGTGATTTATACCTTAAAATTCCTATCTTATCCTAAGGGTTCATATTAATGGAAGAGCCACTGTAACAGCTACAAGCGTGAACTTTGATTTTCGCTTGTGACGTTGCAGTTTGCAGCGTTCAACGTTTGTAACGTCATAATAAAACTCGTCATTTTAACCTTTGAGTACCCTGTATGTATTACAGTGTTATAATTGCCATAGCTTTCAACACAAAAAAATATGTGGAATGTAAATATAAGGAAATGTCGGCAAGGGACTTAGTGTTGGATGTATTTGGAAGGGGGCGTTTGTCAGCGAGGGACTTGTTATGGGGGTATACTTTTGGCGGTGTGAGTTGGGGGATGGGATGAGGGTGGTTGTTGGGGATTTTATTTTAGGGGAAGGGTATCTAGTTGTTGTAAATGCTGATCATGGGTGACCTGAGCAATAGGTTTGAAAGAAGTTGTGTGTTAAATTAAATGAATTTATCTCAAACACTTTTTTTTACAGTCAGTGGTGACACAATTACAAGCAAGTAAATAGTATTTTGCTACCGGCTTGTCATATCTGAAAATGATAGCATTCCCAATTCATTTTGTGCAACTAATGGCATGCATGAACATTTATGGTTAATATTGTATAGCCAACAGATTTACATTGAATAATTTTCTATCATACATTGACTCGTACTGTGCCGGAACAAATCAAAGCAGGAAAGGAATTCTTTCCGTCCTTCACAGCTTTAACAGCTTTGCATAATGGTTCTTTGTTACCCCTATTTCATATTTTTATGTTGTTGTTTAAAACAAGTTTTTCATGACCACCAAGCATAAATTCACAAACAATACCAAGTCTTTGCCTTTTCATTTTCAAGGCCGTTTCCCTTTGAAAATGGACGTGGTTTAGTGTAATTTGAATACTAGCACAGGATATATTCATAGGAGATGCTATACATGCATATATTGTATTTTGAAGTATGGTACCCCGATCAACAAATATACAACGCTGTAGTACTTAGCTCTCTTAATGTAAATACAACTTGTCTCATTTTTATCGCCATATGATCCTCTTGTTTCATTATCATAGATAGGCGTGGGCAGGATTTTTATAGACAGACACGAACAGTGTCATATTTCAAAAACATCGACATTTTTATTGGTAGATTTATTATTTTTTAATTACAATAACTTCGGGGAAAATATATGTATGTACATGTATATGAGATTATTTTGCGAATACAGTATCTGTAGTCTTGGTAACATTGTCAGAGTGCTTAAGAAATGTATAGAAAGAATATAGCAATAAAGCTTTATCATCCATATAAATTTGATTAAATTTCCGCGCGTGTCAATAAATACCAGGAAACAAAAATTACCGTTTTTTACATTACAAATTGTTACGTAAAAAAAATTAATTTTTAAAGTAATGTCAAAAAACAGTAGTTTGGCATTTATGTATTTTAACCTCTAGTTAAACATTATATTTTGACATTACTAACTGAAATGTGTCAATAAACAGTGAATTTTTGCTTTGTGTACTTAATTCAAATTTGATAAAATTAAGTAAACGACATACATGAATTTTAACCTCAAGTTAGACATCATACTCTGCCATTTTCCAAGTTGACGAATCAGCAGTAAATTGAGAACCAAAAACACGTGCTGAGTACTTATGTGCTAATCGGTACGTGATAGATTTCCCGTTTCTTACGATTCACCGGTATCGTATGACCAGCATTCGAAAATCGTATGTGGTTGTTTTCTATAGGAATCATTTTGTTAAGATAATTTGTCCATGTCACAAATGTCTTTGATCTTTAATGTTCTTGTCTGAATTCTTTAATACTAAAAGAGGCATGGTCACGATTTTGGTCAAATTTGAATTTTCTTTTTTATTCTTTTAAATGCTTTAGAAAGGCATTTTTAATGGTCAACCAAAATTTGAGTGTCAGTTGTAAAGTTATATGCAAGATACGGAACTCAATTTTTTTAGTAATGTAAACAAGGCTCGTGCCATGTTTTTGTTTACATTGGTTCAATATACCGAAAACAGTTCTTGTTCAAGCTGATTTTTCTATCTGCTGATTTGTTTTGAACATAAATAAACAGGCCGTAGCATTTGTCACAATTCATTTTGGGTCTAAACTTGGAAAATTCAAATGTAAACAAAACATGACCTGAGCTTTGTTTACATAATAAAGAATTGTGAGCTCTGTATTTCACTTATTACGCGATGAATGGCGCTCAACTTTTTGTTGACTATTAGAAATGCCTTACTTAAGCGTTATAAACATTAAAAACGGAAAAATAAATTTTGACCAAAATCGTGACCATGTCCCCCTTAAGGTTGCTAGATGGCCAACAAATGCAATCATCATATCTGCTTAAACTTTAAATATGATATGTTTGGTCATAAAACTAGAACAGTTTCCTATATTTTCGTCTAAAGGAAGTAAATATAGCCTTAAAAAAGTCGACCATCCAACCCTCTAAACAGAAAGACATAAGATGATCTTTAAGCTAAGACTACGCAATCTGTGTATATTTCACTTGAAACCAGCGTCATTTTTAACTTGTTTTGGTGCAAGTTAAAGATAGTTACATCCTACCGAAAGTCCAAGGTCTTGTTAAAATAGTTCTTATTCCGTTTGAATGCTGTATTCAACTTGTCTTAATGTGTAAGTAGAATCTGTTTTTATGTTTTTTCCGTTATTTGTGACAGTAGTCCCTCAATTAATTTTACATGCGCTACATTCAAACGATTTTACAGTACCCAGACACATTGTTATTTCTAGTGGACAGAATTGATCAGAACTGATCATTATGAAATTAAATGTTAATCCTTTCGTCTTTACTTTTTTTTTTTTTTTAGAATTAATAGAATTTCTGCACGGTGTTTCTAAAGAGGGGGCATCCGTGGATAGAAGAAGCACCATTGAACAGGAGGGACCGGAATCCTGATATATACAGCGACCACGCCCTGGTTTCGGTATCAATCTCTTGGTTAACCTTGGTGAACCGAAAGTTTCAACACGTTTTCTTTTTCATGGACTTATTGCTTATTAGTATATTTTTTTTATTGTCGATATGTCAATTTTACGTCTTGTAACATGATACACTATGAATCTGGGGGGGGGGGGGGGTTATTCGGGGGGAGGGGGTGTTATTCGCATTCATGACAAATATTTATCATTTTCCATTTGTTATCAAAGACAAACACAATATCACCCACTCTCGATAAAAAAAAATCGCACTTGATACGCTTTAGATGAGCATTTTGCAAAGCATGCTTTTACATTTAGTTTGAATTGTATTTTTAAAAAAAAACCACACACACACAAAAGTGACAATAATAGAAGAAAACCACTCCAACACTTGTATTTAATATGATTAGATAAATGCTGGTAGTCAATACACATATCCATAAATTTATAAAAGTAGAAACATAGAATAGAAACATACATAGAATTTATTTGTATCGCAATTTGATGATTTTTAGATTATGCTGATCTTTTCAATGTGTATGTATTGTGTGCAGACAGTGTTTTTGATTTCATATATTAATTTATATGATTAAAAGAAATCCAAAAAAATATGCAGGATCCCGCTTTGTTTAAAGAAAGATCATACATCGTTAACATATGAAGACTATATTGAAACATACATAGAAAACAAGCCAATCCAAACTATGCTTTTCAAGATGCAAACGTGTTAATCGCAAGTTAGCTTTCTCAATTTTGTATTGAAATAGCATGATACGTATATCAGAAATCTTTGAAGTCACTTCTAAATTTTCTTGTTCGCAATATGTAATTTTGGATATATATGAATCAATCTTTATTTCACAGTATCATAAATATAAAAAAAATGGCTTAGTGCGATAAAATGAGATTAATTTCATTTAAACCGATTCATGTTCTGAGCATAGTATCTTCTTGCGTCATGTTCCAGAAATTAGCCGCCATGATGACAAGAGCTGATAACCCTCCTGCACGAACCTCGTTCACGCCGTGCACCTGAGCTGAGGAGGGTAAACCAAAGTTATAACTGTAAGCCACGAACCGTTTCATAGTGCGTGCAGGTGCACCTAAAAAACAGGGTATTAACAGTTATATGGACACCTTCTCACATCAGACGATAAAAGAGAAAGTTGTTGGATTCTTGTTGTTTTTTGATATCATTTTTAATTGATAATATCGCCCTATAATATAACGAGAGGGGAAAATGAAACGCATTAAATATTGAAGGTTGTCTTTCAAACATAAACAAGGCACTTCAATGTCATTCCGACTATGTTAAGACTGATAAAATATTATTGAAATACTCATGATCAATATCGGGGATGGTTTCTTGCGAGTGAACATCGATTTAGTGTTACACTTCGTTTTTGGTGTTACATTTTAAGTCTGTAACGTCTTGAGTGATATTCTCCCATGACTCTCCAATCCACCTTCTCCTCTTCGCGTTTCTTTTCGCACTTGTGTTTTCTTTCCTTAAACAACAAGAAAATCAATAACATTATCAATAACATTTGTGTGGGGATGTGATTTAAATTAATATTTTACAGAAGTTGTCCCAACTATCAAAATGGCTAGTCCTTCGCATATAATTTATGTAAATTCACTGCAGTGTATTTTGAAGTACATGTGCGTTATCCCAATTTATCAGATGTTACATTATTGAATACCAAAACAAAACAAAACATCAAAATAGATTTTAAAAAAACCACACAAATACAAACAAAGTGAAACAAACATCCCTATCCTCACCCCGATCCCCAAAACATTGAAAATGTAAGGTTTAAAGGCTAATATGCCCCTTTCTTAAGAGAGATAACTCTTACTTGAAAATAAGACCCTGCTGCTCCTTTATTAATTGATGCCAAACATATCCTCCCACAATGTATACTTAAATTGTGTTAAATTCGATAATAGTTCAGAATTTCTTTTGCAAGGAAAATATTCACTTAAGCAATTTCTTTATGAATCCCTTTTTTAGTTCCAAAGCTTATCTGTTGAAAAGCATGCGTCTAGATAATTTTATATATATATATATATATATATATATATATATATATATATATATATATATATATATATATATATATATATATATACACACACACACACACACGCTTAAAACGTTGCCTATAAGATTCAAGAAGCTAGAATTCGAATTGCCGACAATTTTTACTTCTAATGCCAATAACTTATTTTAACCGTTTATCCATGATTGTGAAATTTAAATAAATTTTAATAACAAAAACAGAACTCATATGCATGAGGGGATATTGGGCCTGGGCGGTTGAAAATTGTTCTTGCATTTCAGTCCTAAAATTTGAATTTGGTTATTTATTATATCTACATGCAGTCTTCGTTTTGCCAGTTCCAACAATCGGATGCCCTTTTATTTCGTATCTCTATTCAACTCGCATTGCTCGAGGTAAATTAATCAAAGCTCGAAACTATTAAGATATACGGGTTGCCTCTCCTCGTGTGGTACATTATTTTGACAACAGGCTGTAATTTCACAATTTATAAGATAAATTACCAATATCATGCGCCATCACATGAAATAACATTACCAATTTACTTTCATACAAAGTAATATCTGTTGATTAACGCCGCGTACTTTGCTGTTGCAAAAACCACACGCATAATATACTTGTTTGTACATAGCGTACATATATGAAGTCTCCGAGAGCTTACGTACATGCATATAGAATAAACAAACATTTTAGATATTTTATCAATTCATAAATATCATTGTAAATTTTTCTAGTAATTTTTAAAAAAAAAGGTTATTTTACATATCGCTATATATATATATTTTTTGGTATCACTCTTCCTTGGACACAATCGCTGAAAATCTACGAAGTTGAAAGACCTTTTATTATTGCTGATAAACAAAACATTCTGAGATGAAACGTTTACATGAAATATCATTTAATCATAGTTATCTTTTGGGAAAAAATTATCAAGGAAAGTTGTTTACACATTCCATGAATAATAAAAAAAAAGTGAAAACTACTTTTTGTATTTTGTTTATTTCTCGATTAGTTTTGCTTTTAATTTTAAAAAAACCAACTTGATATACGAGATTGCATACGAGATAACGAATCTTTAAATTTTTGCAAAGTTCATGTTCATTTCCTGTACCTTTGATGTTTATAGAAAAATATGTATAAAGGCTGGTATTTGAAATCAAGTTTAAAACCCCAAAAAATCAATCTACCAATAAAATGCATGAATTTGCTCCAACTTTGCCATGTTACATTTGTGGAATTCTGTTTGTTTACATACATTTATTCTCCAAACGCATTTACGCATGTACACTTGGGGATTACGATTTCATCATGTATAAAACCAATACTTCAACATTTGGGCACATTTCTTACACCCGGGAGGGAATGGATCGATAAGTAAGTCAAATTGGAGGGTCCGGGAATACAGAAAACACGGTCACCTAAATGTAAGACTGATAACAGACAATGGTCAGTCTGCCGGACTGATACCCAGGTAATTGCTAAAACAATACTGGACCAAGGATGATCTCATTGATAAAGATTGACCCATATCTGTTATTAAACCCTGAGCGCGCCCCCTCTTATTGCGAAATAAAGGAATTGATTGTAATATACTCGCCTGTTTGTACATAGACACATTAACTATTATGATATTAACATTGTACATTTTTTTCGACATAATTTGAAAGCTATACTGAAGGAGAAATTCGGTAAAGTTTTTCTGATCAAAAATTTTGGATTCGCACGCTGAGATTTTTACTTGATTTTTTTTACTTTACACCTATGGACACCCCCCCCCCCCCCTTTCCTTCCCAAGACACAAAACACTATCACTAATCAAATGGTTGTCACCCGAAGTCAGTAGTACATACCAAAAACGCCATGACCTGCACTAAGACTATATAGATGGTGCAATCTTTTTTTTAATTATCATAATCAGTAACTACAATTGTTGGCAACGCTTTATAAGTAGATCACGTGATGGTTTTTTAATTGCATTTTAATCTTTTATCGATTATTTTTTATATCAGAAGCTGTCATGGGGTGATGTATAAAAGAGACTTAACGAAAATTAAAGTGCATGAATTCTTGTTTCACAATACCCTAACTAGCAGTGACTGATGTATACATTGTATATCACTCTGACGGGTAGATTTCAATCAAATTCTATGTAGGAAATTTCTATATATATATATACCATGTGCCTTCGAAGGAAATTGTACTAATTATTTTGTCAATAATACCCCCTTAGAAAATAGAACTTTTTTTCAATAATTCAGTTGAATAGAAAACATTCACCAGAACGAATTGCTGCGAGTGCATGTCAAAATAGAAAGCTTTTTTCGCTGCCGCCGAGGTTAGGGGGTTTCTGCCAAACTGTCATTTGACACAGTCCTTAGTTTAACCAGGGACAAGGATGAAATGAACTAGAAACGAATATTCGCAACAACATTTTAAAAATTTAAAAATTATAATCGATCGTAACTTTGCGCGAAATAGATCAGAAAAAATTAATGGGCTCGTATTGATAAATTACCCATTAGTTTTGTAAATTAATTTTCATTTTTTTTTCAAACATTGACACAGAAAATTACAGGACGAGAAATGTTTGAAGCGTAAACATTCACTGCTCAAAATAATTCTTAGCCCCTGATTAGAAACTTTGAAACACACTTTATTGCTTTAAATACACAATTATCTCCGAAATGAATAAAATACCCCCTTTGCTTTTTCAAGCTTATCAGATTAACAAAATTCAATATATCATCTGAATTTAACAAACTTCATTCAATCAAAATTTTCACTTCATAAGAAACATCAATTCATTATATAAATTATGTTATCGATCAAATGTGATTTCATTTTGAGCAAACTGCTTTGAGTTTTTGAAATCTCAAAACATCATGCAATACATTTCTTAAAGATAGCGCTTCAAAGATGACGAAGACCTCTCAGTATATTACTCGAGACACCACCCCATAGAGTTCAGGGGGAGCGCCCTGCGGATCTCAGTATGGGGTACTAAAAGCTAAATATGACACATACTCCTTCAAGTTGTGCGTGCTTAAGCATAATTCGGAGTTTCAATTAAAAGATAGCGACAAGTTTCCAACCTAGGAGTACAATAGATCGAAAGGTATAAATAAAATCTATGAAGTAATTGTGCGCCGGGGCTTAAATTTTGCCAGGTGGAACAAGGTATCTCATTAGATATAGGTATTTCATGGACCTTGTACATTAAGCTGTGACAGTACATATCAACATGTTTCTAACAACAACAAAAAGGCCAACACGATGCATTGGAAAACAATTCATAACTTTAATACAAACAATGGAACATTAATATAGGAGTGCGTGCCACCTCATATAGTAGAATGAAAAATGATGGATTTGTTTTCATTAATACCAAAAACCTAACATCCATTTTAAAACATTTTAACATGACATACTATTTCATGTTTGGGATTTAATTCCTTCGAAACAACACTCAAAAATTGGCATTTATCATCTTCAGATAAGATTTTGTGAATTCCAATTTCACTTTAGACCACTTAACTCAAGTCTTAACAACAGCCTCGTAAAGTCGTCCCTCTCGTAAATTACTTTCACAATACATATAGGCCGGTTACATGTTCAGCTCGCCATTGTATACGGTTCCACAGATTTTTTAAAAACCCGATAACTTTCTACTATAAAACAGTAGAAAAAAAAACAGCCTTCGGGAGAATGCTCCATTTGTCTCGACCAGTTTGTCCAATTGTCCAATAGCACCTTTCTAAGAGTTTTATTTTTTGATTTGAAATAAATTATTGTCTTTAAGGTACACCATCAAGGCATCCTCTGGTCACCGGAGTTTCTGTACTTCCGAGGAGAAGGTCTGAGATATCGGCATTCCTTAAGGTCCTCCCAATCTTCATCCGTGATCGGTTTTGCTGGTGAGGCCAAAGAGCTATAGTCTGTCGGTAAAATCGGTAAAGGTTTGAGCTCGTATATCCTTGGTAATGAAATAGGCGGTAGCCTCAATGGCTTCTCTTTTCTCGGTTGCGGGTGCATTAAGCCCGTGTTATCAAAGTAGTCCGTTTCATTAAGAGAAGGAAACAGTCGATCCTCTTCCGATGAGTCTTTCTTTTTCTCGATTTTTTCTAAAGAAATCAGTGTCCCAACTTCTCCATTGGGAAAAATGATGGATGCCTTCATAGTTTTTTCACTATTCTTTGTTTCCAGAGTCTTCAAGCTCCTTTTGTCGATTGTCCCCCCATCCACGGCGACTATCCTCCTTAAAAGCTTCATCCTGAATGCGCTGGGTGATAAGAATATCGGTTCAGAAGATGGTCTCACTGTCGGCTGCTCTTGGGGTTTTGCGACATCAGGAAACTGGCAATGTATGATCTGTTGGTTTTCCATATCGTGGCTGATTATATATATGACGATTTCTTATCAAATTCAAGATAACACGGGTAGAGAACAATCTCCTATGAAGGCAAGATAACGGGTCCTCAAAAGTCGAAACAGCGCTCGATGTAACTCGTTATCTGTGGGCGCAAAAGGTCCTGATTAAAAAAGGCTTCTTAAGAGACAGAACAACACATCCGAGTACAAAACAATTGCTGGGTCGAATTATTTTTTTTCGCCAGTGCTTTATATAGAGCCTGTTCAAACCGTGTACTTTTGATCACTGCGATGATATGAAATTGAACCAGTAAGTAGCGAGATTTAAAGCCCCGTATGGACAATCGGCACACATTTACTCTTACATTTTAAAACACTGAAAACAAATAACGCTCGCTGAATCCCGCCTACTTCATGTATAGTTCTGTGCACATGGGCGCTATAGTCCACGAATACAGGGTTCTCTCCGTTACTTTTTGTTGTATTGCGAGATGAGAGAGATAAGCCACTTTAAACCCCTTTCTCGACAATAGTTTTAAAAATGTGTTCAGGTCACCCCAATTTTCACAGAAGAAATGTTTTATAGCGATTTCCTCGAAGAGAGTATGAAGTTCGACTCATTTCTTGTTTGTTTTACTCTTGATACATAGAAAACCTTTCTTCGTTTCATATCGTATATTTTTCATATTCGTTATAAGTGTGTAGTGATTTAAAAGGTATATTTCCCCCCACAAAAGGTGAGAAAGTAAATAACTTCAATGGTCCGTTGTGTACAATGATAGAAAAAGAACTGGGGGACTATATTAGTATAACTGTAGCGCACATAATCACGATGATATTAACTCTTGGACGATTTCATCCAGACTTGCTCATTGTTCTCGAACACATCGTTGAGCAGTCAGTTCCAATATGATTCTTAAGTACCAAACTTTCTTTTTGAAGAATTCTTATTCGTGTACATTTACGGCGTAAATGACTTTCTATTCAAAATTGCTTATTAATCCATCAAGCCAAATAGTTGAGACTTACATTATGCGGGCCGCATTTTAAATATTTTAGTTTTGATTATTTTGTTGTACAAACTCTGCACTGAACTATTAACTCATCATTCAAATATTTACAAATTTTATGACGCATTTTGAACATTTGGGTATACATGTATACTTGATTCTACCATTATAAAATTGGGTCATCTCTCCTGCGCAGTTGATTTTTTTTTTAAGTTACCTAAATAGTGTCTTCCTACAAATGTTTATAATAGTCATGAACATATTGGTTGCTTTTTGCCAAACCGCTTTTTTCATAATGATGCCTGATTCAAGTATCATGTCTCTCGGAAATTTGAAAATGACGGTACTCTATAGTTTGATAACAACCATTTACTGACTCTCATCTATATTGCATGTCCGTTAATTTGATCTATGATTTAAAAAATGTTTAAATTGTCAAAAATGTTCAAAACTGAATCATTCGTTTATTGAGAAATAATATTATGTTCATGTTTTTCTGGTAATAAGTATATTTTTGCAAAATTTAAAACAATTTCACTGTTGTTCACAGTCATAATAAGTGTGGAAACCACAAGGATCGCGAATCGTATCGTCAAGCGCTGATCGGGATTTTCAAAAGGACCTGGGCCATTTGCTTTTTTTTCTCCTCCTTCTCCTGATGTGTACGTGTATCACAACAAAATCCCAATTAATTATTGTAAGCTGTATGTAATTATATCTAATTTCTATTTATATATTCTTTTTATACAGAATAGTGCTAGTATCTTTTATAAAATACTTGGGTTCTATAAAATAAAATTTTGTACATAATGATTATTAATGAAAGCCCTTTGATTCCAGGCATACCGATGTCATTAACCAGTGAAGAACGGAACATAAGTGGTATGAGAGTGTAACTTAATCCTACGAAAACCTCTAGGACTTTAACACAGGTTCACACCTAATATACATCCATCAGTCAATGTACTCTGCTATAAGCGTGTATGGATATTAACAGAAAATCTAAAAAAAGAGGCAGAGTCAATATTTGCCTTGTTTTAAAAGTTTATTGCCAGTGCGAATAACCGCTTTGTTTGGATTTTTCGTATTTTTTTTTCAAACAAATGACTATTAATATAGAACAGTTTTTGTGTCTGGATATAGGAAAATAAAATTAATATTTGCATTTCAACTCTATTGAAATAAAAACCAGATATTGCAGCTGTAGGAGAAAGCGTATTTAACGTCTACACCAAGATCCGTTAAGTCCACATTGGAATGCTTGAACAAATAATGGGGTTTAAAATGCATGAAATAAGTGTTTTATTACAAAATAAGTAGTCTCAAATATTTAAATGTTGTTTATATAGGTTCAAGGGTTTAGTTAAGTTTTATGAATAATAATGTGACTAATACTAGCAGTGTAGTTCGAAGAGTTATCGCTTTCATTTCAATTAAGTTTTGTAGTTTATAAAGCTTGGTTGTATCTCATATATTTTGGCTGTATATTTTAATAACCTACATGTAAAAGAGCACCTTTATATCGGACAGACAACAAGCAAACATATTCCATGTATTGTACACACTAAGATCATTATAGCATGTATTGTACACACTAAGATCATTATACATGTATTGTACACACTAAGATCATTATACATGTATTGTACACACTAAGATCATTATACATGTATTGTACACACTAAGATCATTATAGCATGTATATTGTGGATATTTGTCCGAAGTTAGTCGGAAAATATCGTGCATTTACCGTTACAGTACATAAACATTGTAGTATCGTTCGTTTCAGTACAAGGACAGTGTAATATCGTTACAGTACCTGTACAGTGTAGTATCGTTACAGTACATGTACAGTGTAATATCATTACAGTACATGTACAGTGTAATATCATTACAGTACATGTACTGTGTAGTATCATTACAGTACATGTACAGTGTAGTATCGTTACAATACATGTACAGTGTAGTATTGCTACAGTACATGTACAGTTTAATATCGTTACAGTACATGTACCATGTAGTATCGTTACAGTACATGTTCAGTGTTATATCGTTACAGTACCTGTACAATGTAGTATCGTTACAGTACATGTACATTGTAGTATAGTTACAGTACATGTAGTATCGTTACAGTACATGTACAGTGTAGTATCATTTCAGTACATATGCAGTGTAGTATGGTTACAATACATATACAATGTAGTATCGTTAGATTACATGTAGTATGCAGTATTGTAACAGTACATGTACAATGTAGTATCAATACAGTACATGCACATATAGTATCGTTACAGCACCTTTAATAATGTTAAAGTACAGGTAAAGTGTAATATCGTTACAGTACATGTACATGTACATGTAGTATTGTTACAGTACATTAAGTATCGTAATAGTACATTTAGTATCGTTATAGTACATGTACAATGAAGTATCGTTATAGTGCATGTACAGTGTAGTATCATTACAGTATCTTTTATATCGTTACAGTAAATATAGTATCGTTACAGTACATGTACAATCGTTACAGTACATGTACAGTGTAATATCAATACAGTACATGTTCATGTAGTATCGTTACAGTTCCTTTAGTATCGTTACAAGACATATAGTATTGTTACAGTACATGTACAGTATAGTATCGTTAAAGTACCTTTAGTATCGTTACAGTACATAAAATATCGTTATATAATATGTACAGTGTAGTATCTTTATAGTACATGTACAGGTAGTATTATTACAGTACCTTTAGTATCGTTACAATGCATGTATAGCATAGTATCGTTACAGTATACATGTATGTACCATAATTATAGTATCGTTAAAGTAGATCATTATATGTAGTATAGGACTTTTGCTCTAGATCTATGGTCTCCACAAAAGGCAGAAAAGAATCACAAAATTTGTACGATTATTTAAGAAATGAACTCGATGTCTACCCAATTTATACGACTATAACCTGGGTTGGGGCAGTTTACGCTTTATAATCCGCGAAACGGATTATGAAAAAGCATAAATTGCTCAAACCCAGGTTATACGAGTATAACTTAGGTAGATATTGAGTAAATTCCTTATAATTTAATTTTCTGTAATTTACTGTACAAATTGAGTGTGTTTTACTTTTGAAAAAGGTATTAATCTGTTCAAAACTCAAACGTAACGTCAAGCGGATTAGTACGTTTTTGGCGTTGGTGCATTGCGACGTGTCTTATGACGTGCAAACCGGGTTATACAAATTTAACTAAATTTTCTATCCAATCAAATGCCGCGTTACAACCAGAATTAAATTATTCAAGATTCCATACAACTGTGTTACCGGTTCTTGGCACAGGCACCCTTGTGTATTATTAAGTAAAGGGTATATATTTTTTTAGTATGAGAAAAATATAAAACGTCAAGTGCCTATGGTTCTTGGAGATGCTACTTAAGGACAGTTAGATGTAAATGAATTATATGGTCACGATTTATCATTCAGCGGTACAACATTCTCAAGAAATGGCTTAGTTGAACCATGCAAATTATCCTATGATTGATTCTAGAATTTCAAACAACAGCCTTGATAGTCTTCTTTCTGAATATCCTTTCTATCGTAATTAATAGCTGTAAAAATATTTTCTACACTAACAGATGTATATGATGATTTTAAATACATGTAGTGAAATATAGTAAATTGTTTCGTTGGCTAATACAATTTAATACCTTTAAATAAAAAAAAAACCACATCAAAATTTTAAATGAGAATTTACTAAATACCCCGACATGTACTTTTGTGGATTTTGAAAAGGGAGCTGACAATGAAAACTACATTGTATATGTAAATTAAGGTATGTAGAACAAAATTGTCTGTTTGTTTGTTTGTTTGTTTTTTTTTCCCCTGTTTTTTTTTCATTTGTTTGTTTTTGTTGGTTCTGTTTATACCATGTACCTTGAACCAGGAACGTCCCTGCTAGAACGCCGATAACAAAGAAACGATAGTTTGCTAAACACCAGTTCTAAATGTAACCGAAGAAATAATGGGCAGTTATCTACCAATATTCGGTTATTTACGATATATCCGAACGTTTCTGCTGAATCATAGATCGTTTAGTCGTCTAAGTGCGCTATGAAATGAATACTGGCATTCAATTTCAGTTCAACAGTTCAAGCAATGGAAAATATGGATATGAAACATGAGACTATTTTCATATAGAATATACTTTTTGCTACCTATGTCCATTTTCTGTTTTATTACCTTTACAGGTAGGGTTACCGTAGTACATAAAAGGACAAGTGTACTGTACGCATAGGTGACTCCACGCAGGTGGACAAGGGGACATCTAGTGTAGAGGGGGCCAGTGTATTGGTTCTAATAAGTTATTGTCTATTGACAAGCGGGTTCAGATTTGATATAGTAAAGGTATTCTACTCGATACAAGTTTGTATTGGTACTGAAAGTATGATTATCGACATTATGTGTTGCATTTATTAATGAACAAGTCTGTGGAATGAACCGTCCATCGATGAAAAACGGCATTGCAATATCATGAGTGTTTGAACAATGTCAGCAAAAGTGCATTGCATACAGGTAATTCCTGGTGCTGACGGGGGCATTTATTCTTGCTTTTCAGACAGAAGTAGAAGAAACGCCTTCAGTACACAATTGCGCATGGCAATGCCTGGTTTATATAACGGTATTTCAACGGCTTTTTGCAAGAAACGAGCAATTCTGAATGAATTAACCTAGTGCATTACATAATCGATGTTTTATTTGCATGCAGTGAAATACCTTTATTATCTATTCATGGGAGTATGTATATTGTACCAAGACTGAAGTATGCACAATTCATGATTATAAATATCTTTGAAGTTTCTAACAAGTAACACACCGTTGTATATGCATGATGCAATATGTATCTAAGGCAGCTTTCAGCACTGTTTGGTTCACGCCATGCGCGGATCTTGGGGCGGGGGGGGGGGGGGGGGGGGGGGGTGTTCAAATTAGTCTAATTTACATTGCAAAATTAGCGAAAATACCCCCCCCCCCGGAATAATTGTCTGAATTTTCAATAAAAACCGTTATTTTGTATTGAACATTAAACATTCTTTTAGGAGAGAATATATCCAACTGTTCAATCCTTTTTAATGTATTTATATATACTTGAATAAAATACTAAAATCTGTACGATTCAAATCAGATATGCAATATAATCAAAGGGGAATAACTAGTCTGAACTGCAGAATTATCAAATACCGATAATTCAAAAGTTTTTATTCTTTAAATGTGATCAATAGAGTCATATCGGAATCCCAGCGGGCTGTGGCTGTTACTTAAACAATAAAATGCTTTCTTTGGTGATTCATTCGGGATATGAAGGTGGCGACATTGCAGAAAAAATCGCGGATTATGTAATTTTTTTCTGCAATGATCGCTACCTTCATAACCCGCATGAATCATCAAAGAAAGCATTTTATTGTTTATATTTACATCTTCCTTTTATCAAATTAATAAACTGAACGTAAAAAGCAAGAAAAATTAACTAATTTATTGTTAATGTACATCAGTACGTTATATAAAAGATTCAGTCAAATCGTCTTCTATGGGAATTTGAGTCTGGCATCTGCATGATTATTTCGTGCAGTCCGGGATTTTTCTTAGGTAGCTGAAGGTTTCGACCAACCGATAAAAGGGACGTGTAAATTTCAGTCCTGTCAGTCTCTATTGAGCTATGAATGTACAATAAATTTCCGTAAGAAATATAGGGAATCGTACTTAGTGGATGTAATTATATTACAATATACTTCAATGCTTAGATGCTCAGTAGCATAACTTTTAAAGATACATTTCCACTTTATGATTTACTAGCGCTGATCCATGAGTTTCACAATTTTGAAAGAAGAACGTAAACTAAATAATAGCTCATCATAATCTTGCACTTTGTAAGTCTGCTTAACACACAGGGGGCATTAAATTTTTGAAAATGCACCTTGGTGCTTGAAGACAAGACTGACTCCCACCCCATCCCCAATTATAGACCCCCGGGTGTTTACACCGTTTCATATATCATCCTTTTCTGACGTATTCCTGATAAAATCTATGCCCTCAATCCAACAAAATTACCAAATCATTTTATGAAAGTCATAACCATCTATATGTATGTATTATAAATAGATGGGTATGATTTTTATAAAATGTCTGTTTTGAGTGGTTTTTTGGACTCCGTGTGCAGATTAGATGGGGAGGGGTCAGTCCTGTCCAGAGTAACGCAAAATACCTAAATTCATGTCCCTAGGATTACGATTAAAGCAAGTTTCAAGTAATGTACTATGAGAGAGGAAAATATATTAATTTTACCATGAATAATATATTTAATAAAAGTATTGAAATATTTGGATGATTGAAAGTTTAGAAAATTCCTTAACTTGAAAAAAAAATAATTGGAGTATCATGTAAACATTCGCTGTGTTCAACGGATGTGAACTGTTGTATGCTGAAAGTATTCCACCGATCATCTGGCAAATGTAAAACCTTTATGTACTGATAAACAACAGGTTTTCTCAGTTAACAGTCTAATTCTTTTATTATCTCCTGAATAACATTCGGATGTGTTACACTTTTGACCAACTTCCTTAATAATTCACTTCTATTCTCGCTCGCTTCTAATAAAGAATTTGCTTGGGTAGCATCTTGAGTACTACTAGAGTCTGTCTTCTCCAAATTCTTGCCTCTTTTACTGCTGGTATCACTTTCCACATTCTGTTCACACTTCTTCCTTTTATCACTAGTGAAAGATTTCTTTTCAGACTCTAAATTGTTGTCACTTTGAAATTCATTTTTCATTTCACTTTGCACAACTACAATACATGGACCGTCCAAGTCAGTTTTATAATGCATGTCTACTGAACTTGACTGTTCCTTTGAATCTGCTTCCCTGGAGTTATCTTTCTTACCATGTCTGTGAACCACTCCTGTTTCCATGCTCAAACCTTTTGTTTCTTTTCTATACTCATTTCCATTATCTTCATGACTATGTTTCCTCTTCCTCTTCATCAATCTATTTTTCTCTCTAATTGGAAGATTCTTTACGGCTTCACAAAGCATTCTTCGAGAACTTTTCTGTTCCTCTGTTTTGTGACATCTTAATGACATGGCTAAATGAAGGAGTTGAAGATTTGCATCAGGGGACGAAATTTCCTGGGAAAAAAAAAATCAAAATGTTGAAACTTAAATGATAGATTTAGGTCAATCTGCATTAGTTACAAGATCAGTTTTAGTGCAGACTGTCCCTTCCCTATGTGAGATGAATGCATTATCTCATTTGAATCACTGCTTATTTAAATATAACAAGTAGGACATTTAAATAAAGAGTCAACTTCCCACCAATTCTACACGAAGGACTGTAATAACATCTTCATATTTCATTGAAAATTATGTTTAATGAATTTAAGCATTCATGCCATTTAATAGGTAGGAGCAAGATATCAATTTTTCTGAAAGACAGGAAAAAAAGCCAGATATCCTTTGCTGGGATTTGAACTCGGCTCCACTGGCTTACAGCCACTGATTAAGCTAAGTGATTGATTTACAAAAGCCACTTCTAGCAGAAATTTCATGAATATGTGTATTTTAATCTAATTAAAATTACATGTAGATCGTACGTGAGCGGATCTAAGTACATGTATCTAATCTTAATTAGTTTGCTGTGTATTTCTACACATAACATATTTTCCTCTGACATTAATCAAACTAATAGTTTATCAACCTCTCCTGGATTTATCCAGGTATCACTTTCTGTTTCCTCATCACTCAGCTCGTCCCTGGCCCCTAATAGCGGAGAAATAAGACACCTGGTAACAGCCTCCGACACCCTGCTCTCAAAGTCTTCTGTCTGGATTGGTAAATTAAAAGCATGAACAGGATCAATTATTAATCATGAAAATTATACAAAGTACAGGTCCCATCTCAGTTTATGAACTTGTGCATGATTCTGACATGTATTACATGTATATTAATTCATGAAACACAGATTCTTACTATAACAATCGATCCATATACATGAACATGTACATGTACCACAGAATCTTACCATATCAAACCATGTATTTAATAACAGTTCTTTACAATTTCAACCCAAGTAATATTGATTCTTAATATCAATTTAACCCATGTATTACCTGGAGTTATTATTACACTGTGTTAATATTACTATGTACAGTAAAACATAGTTACAGTGAACATGCTTATAACAAATTCATGTTTACAGCAGAGTCATTTTCATTCCCCCTTGATCATATACTGTAAATTCCTTTTTTTTTTACGCGAGCACTTAATTCTGCAATTCCGCTTGTTTTACATCAAAACGCGAGAATATAAAATGGTGAGCACCAATTTTTGTTATAATTTCATATACTTCAAAACTGTCTGAAAAAGAAAAGCGAGATTTGAAACTGTGTGAGAGTTGCTTCTCGCGATTTTACGCGGATATTAATTCCTCGCCTTTGATAAGGAATCTACAGTAATGTATAAAAAAATATTGGATATACATGTAAGGAATTACGTTTATAGCTTATCTAAATCGGACGTCCCTGGCATTCCGCTATAAGCAAGCGTTTCTGTTCTACAGATTCTTACCATTTCTATCCATGTATTAACACTAATGGAATCCTCTAGACTCTCCACAAAGTGCCACCAGTGGTGGGGAACATACAGGACTTGTCCGGGCTCCAGAATCACTGTGTAAGGACTGGCTTTCTGTTTACCATAAAACACAAGACAAGAATGAGTAAAAGTTTGTACATCTATTGCATGAATACTCTCAACATAAAATATATATGGCCTTCCAGTTTACAAGTATGTACAAATTTTAAATCACAAAATAATGGTTTTTGTTTTGTATTTAAAATTTCAAATACATGTATATATGGTAATAAAATTAGAAGGTGATGAAAAAACCTGAAATTGTGGATGTTGTTGAAGATCTGGGTTTTTAACATTAACTTCACTAAACACACTAGATTCTTCATAAGGAATCCTTGTAGGATACAGATAAGAACTTTCCCAGGGTGGAAACAAAATCCATTGCTTCCTAACTCAAAATCAAATCAATATTTAATTTGCAGATTAAATGACAATTTCTTTTCTTTAATATGAATATATATTAATAAAAAGTATCTGTACCACATTGTATCTTTCAATAAGATTCTTTTAAGTCAATGTATACTCACCTTCCTTGGATTTGTGCCACAAGATTGAATCCATAAGTGTCATAGTGGCAGTTTGTATAACAACCCTCTGATCCGATCCAGATAGTACTTTCTTTTCCATCCCTGTCTGGAAATCCAAACACTCCCCAATCCACATCCTGAAAAAAAGATACAGTTTAAGGAGGTGCTTTGGATGGGAGTAGGTTTGGGGTATGACCATTCTATAGAATTTTTATCTACCGGGTACTAGTATTCAGAATTGTTTTGTTTTTCTGCCTCTAATCAACGAATGTCATGAGCTTTTACAATGCATGATGTGGAATTGTATCAATAATCCAGCAGAATACAAGATTATTGAACTAAACTAAAAATTGACCACGATGATCATTTTCAAATTGAAGAGAACAAGTTTTAATCATATATTAGATAGTCTGTAAACTCCCATTTGTAGTAATTAAAAAATCAACAAAAAGACATGAGTACCCAGCCTATTCGTTAGTACATTCGTGTTGCAACATGAACATGATGTGTTTTGTACCTTTGCCTTATTCTAAATCAAGGCAAAGGTACAAATAGGATGAAATTAAGAATACACAATCTCTTGATTAAGCTACAGTAAAAGTGGTTATTTACACTAGTGGTTAAGTACGCCTTTCTATGGTCAGACAATATGCGTGGGTATTAAATACGTGTTTGCGTTATTTTCCACTCTAAAATTGAATTATTTTAGTAATACGCGTCGGGGTATTTTACGCGGTTTTAAGCTAATCCCGTAACTAGTGAAAAATTTCCCCACACATAAATAACCACTTTTACAGTATTTCATTCTGATTGTGTTTGTACATGGACAGTGTTATGAATAGTTCAAGGTGTAAATATGATCAAACAGTAAAAGACAGTGAAAGAGTGAATTTAAAATACTTCAAAAATACCAGTAAATCTCTCAAAATATTTAAATCCAACTATCTGAAATAGCCACTGTAAACAAATTTTATTTGCATAGACTTTATTTCGCGATTTACTGGAGATTAACTGGATTGCGGCCACTAATTTTTGTAATCAAGATGTAGATATCTGGATAATGATATACCAGAGACATTTTATGGCTTGTTTGCAGCGAGAAATATTCATTATGATGAGGCTCTTGTGAACCTTGCGAATTTTTCTCGCACGCGAATAACAGTTGTTTTACAGATAATCAAGCTACAGTATTTAGGGTATTCTGAATCACTTTTTTCCAACTTGGGTTAGAAAAATATGTAAAAAATATGTTTATTATTGGTTGCTTGGTATTTTATGCCATGAAACATCTGTGTCACAATTATTTTATCTTTCTAACACTTTAGTGTATTGCAGGTCACTTTCAGGTGTTTAAAATCAGTAGCCCATCTGACAAAAAACAGGCCAACAAAAATAATATTATTACAGAATTAGTTCATACTTTTTCCCTTCAGTCTAAAAAACGTAAAGAAATAATTAATTTCTTAGTCCATTCTTTTGACTACTGGTATTCTAAATTTAATCATACCCCCCTATACATCGCCTGTACATGCTATCTGTAGGAAACATGCGAGACCAGTATTAATTGGTCGATTACCATATACAAAGTTTGACTATCATTGCTTTGCATAGAAAACAACAATATAATGAAAAATATTCAATATACATGCTGGGAAAGCCCTCATTTTTTAGGGTGCGGTCATTGTGTACACACCTGATTAGATATACCCCGAACTGAAGAGGGTTGAAAATGCAATAATTTAGTCTACATTTGATAGGATTTCTAAAAACATTTATCGTTTTGAAAGCTCATGAAATTCCTGATTAATCAATATGCAGTTTGTCAATTTTCTTCAATTATTAAGGCTACAGGGTAAATGAGGAATACTGTCAACTAAACAAAGTTTTCAACATGAAATTTTCCTCCACAGAGGATAGCAAATACATTCATATAATCACACATTACTTTACGAATTTATGATATTTCCTCTTCAAATTTTGTAGTACATAGATAACATATATTGCTGATGATGACTGGTGGGTATTTTCATTTGTTGGTGTTTTGTACATTGCATAGCGGTACTTCAAACTTCCGAAAACACAAAACAGGAGTAATTCAAAATACCGGTACCCCAAATGACTCCTATAATAGCTATAGACTGTCCCAAGTTATTTTTGCCGCATATTCTACATTTATAAATACCTCTGGGTTCATATGCTGTTCATTCAATAGTATGATAAAATCCCAAGATTTCTGCTTTGAAACGCCCCCCTCTAGCTTTTCAGGTTTCAATACACTGCTAAAAATAAAAAGTCTACGGGCATTACAAAAGAGATGAAAGTACTCTGACGATAATGTTGAAAAATTGTGCGAGGTATTCCAGGTGACTTCCAAATGGAAAAAAGATGTCAACATTCCCCATTATAAATCCCCGTAAGAAATCTGTGAATTTTTACAAAGGAAAAATGATAATGTCATTGTGTGAATGAAGTTATCTTGGAAATTTTCACTTTCATCGATTTCAATTGCACTTCTTTCACAGGTATGTGTATTTTTATTAAAAATCATCAAAATGTGCTGCATAAATATCTTGGGACAGACTATAGATTAAGCTCTACAGGTAAATCAAGAAATTGACAAACATGACATGCTTGAGACATTTACAAAGCCAATGAAAACAAATTCCAAGAATTTACAACCACTGCACTTTACCTTTAGAATTTTATCGGATGCAATATCTCTCATATACTTGTAGTCTATATAACAAGAAAAGTCCTCTGGTTTATATTTATGCAAAGGACTAGATTTATCTTCGCTTGATTTTCCCCATGCAGCAAATTCTTCCAGTGAAATAAACTCATGAATACACTGTGTTTCCCAGAGATCTGAAAAAAAAACCCAAATAGCAATCAATACTAATTAAATAAAAAATAACTTTACATGAAGGACATACGGGATGTTCCTCAGTTTTAAATAATTTTCTTTGATAGATTTTTCCTTATTTATTTGCATTTAGACCTGTTAATGACCAAAATAAAGTAGAAAAAAATTCAATTCATCAACTTCAGAAAATGATACGCATCAAAAGAAGAAATAAAAAAATTCTCAGAATTTAGAACTTTTCTTAGGCTATTTCCGAAGACAAAACTTTCACATTTTACGTATGAAACATGACGTCATAATGTACACCGAGCACGCGACGTTTAGTTTAACTTTGGCTTATGATTTTTAAAAGTAGACAGGCAAATCCTACTGTGTGCGTTTCAAATAAATTTTGTTCTACAAAAAAATCAACCGCACTGTGTTAAATCTGCGCTCGGTCTTACGGTCACACCGTTTACATATTATTATTACCTCAAAATTACTGTATTTATCCTAAGGGTAAGTTCAAATTAATGGAAGACCCGCTTTTCACTTACTTTACATGCAAAAAAGGTGTGGAATGTAAATATAGGTTATACATGGGTACTATAAAAATATCGTTACTCTGATGTGCCTTTGGAGAAAGTTTACAGGATAGTTTCCCCTTGACTTGATAAGATAAAAGTTCAATATTCCATCGTCTGGCATTCCAATGATCTATCAAGCCGTGTATAACTAGTGGTGGACATTCGGGAGACATAATAAATTCCGCGACAGATCTATCGCAGTTTCTCTCCATAGTCAGATAGGTACAAATTCAAATCGGAAATAAATATCAGCATAGTAAATGTGGAAGAATATAAACGACATGCAATGTCCCGGAATGTGATGCGTCTATACACCAACTGATAATTATTTTGGTTACCGAGACCTAGCAGTAAGCCACACTAATCATATCAAAATCAAAGTTTCTTGTCTATGATATGTATATAATACAAGTAAAATGTAATATCATATTTTATTTAAAAAATTCATATTTAGATATGACTACATGTCAGTATTGTATTTCATATCCTGCAAATTAATATGATATTGATATTATATAAGGTTTTATGGCATTTTTGATCAAACAGATCGAGTAATAACGTCACAAACATAATTAATAATTCAACATAGCGTAATTTTGGGTAAACTCTTTATTTTGGGTTCTAAACTCTTTAAGATATATTGACAAATTCCTTTTGTTTTTTCTCTCATTTTATTTTAGATTTATCGAAACATGCTAGTATGGTGTTCCGATGGGGCCACTTCGCACTTTCGCCTATAGGACGAAGATGCGAGAGTGCGAAGTTGCGAGGGCGAAAGTGCGAAGGTGCGAAGGCGAAGGAGCGAAAGTGCGAAGATGCGACGGCGAAGGAGCGATACTACTATCGCTCTTTCGCCTTCGCAACTTCGCACTCTCGCCATCGCAACTTCGCACTTTCGCCTTTCTTGATTGCATTTAACAAGTTTCGGTTGATTACATAGGAACTTCGCACTTTCGCCTTTTTTAATTGCATTCAGCAAATCTCGGCTATTGCATATAAATTGATGTAGGTAATGTACTCTAGGCCATCGTGCTTACTATAAATGCTTGTTAATTTTTACTTTGTTATGTGACATATACATATGTATGTTTACCAGTGCTGGCTATGTCTATTCATTATATAATCCACAGTAACATTTTAATTTTATTATGCGACTTTCCTTGTTCACGCACGGATCTAGAGGATGAGAGGGGGTCGCCCCCCACGTCAATTCAATAATATTTATTTCAAACAGTAAAGGAGGAGAGGGGGTCAGGACCCACCCCCACCCCCTGGAAAATTTAATATTAATTTTACAAAGTAAAATTACCAAAAATATGCTTCAGACCCTCCCTCGGACCCCTCCCCTAGAAAAAAAAAACATGGATCTGCGCAGGCTATTGAAAAAAAAATTCTCAAAAGTTCTTCTTCTGTCGCAGATATCATTTTATACAGCTAAAATTATCTTTAAACGATAGAGAGCACCTCAATCTTAAAAAGGCGAAGGCGAAAGTACGAAGGTGCGAAGGCGAGAGTGCGAAGTTGCGAAGTTGCGAAGGCGAGGGAGCGATAGTAGTATCGCTCCTTCTCCTTCGCAACTTCGCACTTTTCGCCATCGCATCTTCGCGCTTCGCCGTCGTATCTTCGCACTTTCGCTCCTTCGCCTTCGCACTTTCGCCTTCGCAACTTCGCACTCTCGCATCTTCGTCCTAAAGCGTTCAGCGAAGGTCGAAGTGGCCCCATCGGAACTCCATAAGATATGGCTGAGTGGCCAACAATGAAATAGACAGGCCTACGTCATAATGCTGTTTGACACAACTACCCAAAGTCCAAGCTCCTGTTAAAATGGTTCTTTAGTTGCTATCTCCAATTCGTTCCCCGACGGTCGACTCGATTGTAATTTCTTTTTAAATTTCCTTCTTGTGCAGCCACTCCGAATTAGAATCCTCTTATAATCGCTCAGTTTACATTTCAAATAAGTTTTTTTTATTTTGTCCTATCGCATAAGTGTACAAAACCATTGTACGCCGATTTGTTTTTATTCCTTTGAGACTGAATAAAGGTGAAATCACTACCTCCTTCAGCCATGTCTTAACTGAGTTTGAAAAAATAATCTGAGAAGTGTTCAAAGATTTTGATAACCCCAGAACATTTTTTGTTGGTAAATATACAGAAGAGAGATGTTTTCTCTGATAACAATTCGTAAATATTTATTTATCTTTAATTTAAGAAGAACAATCCGGAAAATCTGTCTCTGATATTCCGACTTTAACATTAGCATACAGGTACAGTCATGGATGTCCGGTACCAGCATTGCCGAGTACAGTCGCGGATGTTAGCTGACAGACACTGTTGAAGATTTTTATTTCAGAGTTTTTCGACGAGTTCCACGAGTTGTCTTTCGTTGACATGTTTCACTTTCGATAAGTTGAATTTCGATGAGATGTCGCATCACTCAGTTTAATTTATCGTCAAAGTTATGTGTAGTTTATTTTACAGATCGATTTATTCGAAAATGGATGCTATTTAATTTCTTTCAAAGTATAGAAGCATTTCGTCGATCGAAAATGTATTTTTCTACAGTTTTGTCGATTTCAAACTGTACTGGAGATATTCTAGATGCACATATATCTAACATAAGAATGAGAATCAATAAAGACGATTTTTTAAATAAAGATAATTTATGTTATCAATGTTAGCATGCGCTCTTAATAATTCAAGCTTGACGTTAAATGAGATCTTCACACTGATAGCATTCGAATGTGACTCAGAGACATTAACACTTTACAATTCACTAAACACAGTAAACTGTAGGTTGGTCCAAGGCACTTTTGCGATCCTTTCGAATGAAATATTTTTTTATTCCTTTGATATATGTCAGATATCTCATTAATATGTTTCTTTTCTGGGCAACCACAAGTCACTCTAAAACTGTTACAATGTGAATAAAATTTACATGTTTTAGGAGCAAGATGGCTTTGTCAAGTGTTTCTGTCTTAGATTGTATAATTCACAAATAAAATAAGTGATTTGGCGGGGGTAGCTACGTATTACGTCAATGAACAGAGTACTATAATGGGTAATATTTTGACTTACAGTAAAATCATATCCAATTTTATAAAATAAATGACTTTTCTGCTTATTTAAAATAGACAATTTAATAAAAATGCTTTTCAGTTTCAATTTCGTTCAAGTCACATAAGTTACATATTCTGTCCTCCACCGGTTCTCCTCTGTAGCGACCTGTTTCAATCCTTAGGGGAAGTACGCCATGTTGATCTGATGGGTTTTGGGATATCGAGCATAACGTATTTTGAACTGTGTAGCTGGATTCAAAAAGGATATATGTACGAAGTTTTGGCACATATTGGATATAGTTGTGCCATTCGGTTTCAAAATTTGTAAGTAACTTTTCTTTTGCATAGTGTAAATTACAAGGTGTAGAATTGGTGTAAGTACTTTCTATGTTTAACGATTCTATGGTATTTTTAACTTGAGAGCTCCAGTTTGCTCACGGTCCCAAAGAAACACGCGCTTGGTGATGCGTTCATTTTCCATGTATATTAGTCGATTTCAAAGAAGTAAAATGTTCACTTTGTGGCGGCAATTACAGTTTAACCACCCGCTTTCCCCTTGGACTGCTAGCAACGGAGTAAACTGTTGAGCATCGAGAAAATATCGGAGGGCTCGATTTTGTACTATTTCAATACAGTGATGCTTCTTGTGCCCCCAAATCTACTGCTGCAATCAAGGACTGGGGTGACATGATTATTTAATAATTTACCGTAGGTTCGGAATCCAACCGATTTGATTGCGTTGGTTTTTGAGTAGTCCGAAATATCTGACGTTTTCCTGGCTTTTTTAACGATTTTGATATTTTACATGCCAGGAAAACGTCAGAACCGGCGCCATTACAAAAACTGGAAATCCCCCGTCTCCAACTGGAAGCGGCATTCTAGGCTCGATTTTAAATAGATATATATTTAAACTCAATAATACAGCTTAAAATATAATTTTACTGCACATTTTGGTAATCACACTGATAAACAATAGTGTTGTTGACCTATTTTCTCGCGAGATTTCAAAAATGCACGAAATCAAAACAAATCTCAACAGTTCGATAGAATGTGTTCAACAGCCTGTTTATGGGATGTAAGGACCCATAAAAACGATATTAGTGAGCAGCAAAATCATCGTTTTATTAATTAGTTGTGAGTGAAACATTTGATTCCACTCGTAAATATTTAAAATCGAGCCGAGAATGCCGCCTCCAGTTGGAGGCGGCGAATTTCCACTTTTCGTAATGGCGCCGGTTCTGACGTTTTCCTGGCATGTGAAATATCAAAATCGTTAAAAAAGCCAGGAAAACGTCAGATATTTCGGACTAGTTTTTGAGATGACGAATCCCAGGGCACGTCCTCTGGACTTGGCTAGGTTTTAAGCGTTCACTTTAAAATCACGTTTATCGTCGAAAATCACTCCTATATACTTGTAAGACGCCTCGTTGTCCAGATTATTTCCCCTAATTATAAATGAAAGTTAAAGTTGTTTTTTTTTCGACCTATTTTCCCTGAAGTGAACAACCGTAGATTTTTGCAATTTCTGCAAATTAATGCGCCATTTTCTGCACCAGGCGTCGACGGCATCCAATATGTATTTCATGCCATTTTCTGATTTCTCATTATCATGAATATGTGCAGAATATCAATAATTTGTCTGTCGTAACCGGAAAGAAACAAAATTGTTCTTTTTACTTTCATAAATTTTCAATAGAATTTTCCATACTTTTTTTTTTAAATTCAGCACATTATTGTAATGGTAAATACATGAATACTCGTATTGTTTTTTTGTATTAAGGTATATCGGATTCATTTCTGATGTTGTCCGTGCAAGACTCGATAACAGAAAGTTATTGAGCAACCAAGCTCTGCTATATAATAGACCTTAACATGTAGATGTGCAGAAAATGTATTAATGATTTATCCTGTATTTCCAGTCGTCACCGGAAGCAAACAAAAATTATATTTTTTAAAACTTTCTTATTAATGATAGTATATTCCAGATTTTTTTTTCAAGAATTCAACCCAGCATTAAAATCTCGTGGTAAAACATGACTATTGCTTTTCTTATAATAAGATATTTCGAATATGTCATTTAGATGTCTCTTATTTTGTTATTTTCATGTTTTATTTGAAATGTCAGAGGATCAACGGCGGGATATGTTTTCTTTTTTTTTTTTTTATCATGGTTTTCCGTTTTGCAGTTGCAATTTAGTGTCTAATGACAACTCTTGTAACTTAGAGTTTAGGGTTTTGAAATTATTCAAGATTGTATATTATCATTTCAAAAGTGTACGGAAGACATATCCGTTGCTCGCAACGAGATCGCATCTAGTTATGTTTCTATTATTGGTTTTCATCGTAAAATATTTCTGTTATAGGAGTGGGGCCCATTGCATGTACATGTATTATATTCCCCAAAAATACCGTAAAATTAGTGTAGTTTTAAAAAAAGGAAGTAGTAAAACATATTTGTAATTAAGTTATTATAAAATAAAATAAAATTATAAACTAATTAATTTCTTTGGACACTCCCCCTCTTTGATTATAGCCAATGCAGAGGTCTGATCCAAAAAAAATGATTATGAAAAAGAAGGGTTGAAGAAATGGACTATTAATAATTAGCATAACTTACGTACATTCTGTATATACACATGTGCCTTAGGGCGAATCAAACTGAACAATAATACTGCTTTAAGGTACATGTATCTTTATAATTCAATTGTAATGAAGAATTTATTTAAAAATGGTTAAAGTATGGTATTCGAAAGAAGTGCAATAGAGGACGTGTAAAATGTCGGTTCTTCACTTGATAATTTCAAATGATCAAACACCTAAAGGTGTGAACCCTTCACACCTACAGGGTGGTGTGTGTATATCACACCAGGTTCATGTCATTGTTTAATTAATGACACCAATGAGCTTCATTTCTTGTTTATAAAATTCGCCCTGCAAAAATAATTGGAAATTAAATGAGAAACTGCATGTAATTCTAATTTATTCGTGTTGACCAAGCTAAATGTGCGCTGTACATATTACTATATCAACCGAGTGTATTTCATGTACACTCTGTGCTGGATATTTACGAACTCACTTCTCCATTCGGGTAAGTACGCCTTCAAACGAATGAAAAAAACAAACCCACTTATTTTTTAACAAAACACTCAAAATTAAAAAGATAAAAATGAAATGTTTACCCCGGACCTTTAATGTAAGGTGGGCCTTTTCTTATACGGACCGGACCCTTTTAGAGCAAAGGCGGACCTTAAATGTTAACATTAGAGGTCCGGCCAGGCCATTTTACGGAGCGGACCTTTCATTATTCGATACCGGTCGCACCCACCGTGTGCTCCTTGCCACAATTGGGCATGTCTTGATCGAGGTAAATGTCAAAATCGGGAAAATGTCATAATAGCTAAAGGTAAATAATTCCAGAGTGTATTTTTGATGCTAGAGCCATTATGACGTCGTAATTGATTTGATGAATTTTTTTCTCGTACTTCACGGCTTTAAAGGATTTATGTAGAAAATGAAACAGTATCTTGACATTCTATATAAAATAATAAGGAAAGTAATCCCGATACCTATATTCAAATTGACATAATTTTAAAGAGGAGGTTAAGAGCTTGTTTAATGCCGTTTTTAGAGAGACCTTTAGGAATTCTAGATATATTTCATTTCTTAAAAATGGACAAAACTCTGAGATTTGTTACTTATTTTCTTCATATTTCATAGAAAATTACAGTTTAAAACATGATTTTTCAGTGTGCTTACCTGATATCTAAGCCCCGGTACACCCTATCAAACAAGGCTATTGTTATGAAGCATCATTAAAAGAATATATATCTTCAATTTCATAAATCTGTAGGCACCTTTCATTTACTAGATCTTGACCTTAATTATTCGATTATTTTAGGTACTTCATTTCAATAATGCTATATCTACATGTAGTTTTACTGAATCTGCTGATTGAACATTGTGACGTTTGCTGGATTTCAATTTAGATTAAATCAAGCACAAGGTTATGTATAGTCGTGCACCTAATTAAATTTTAGAATAAAAACATTAGTAAACGAGTAAAATTGGTACATGTATATATGTTTTTAAAACTAAAATTGTTTTTGATGTACACAACTGATGATTAATTTTTTTTTAACGCATATTCCAATTCATATATGGTTTCACTTATATGCAAGCTTTTTGACATATTGCTGATCCTTTAAAATTATTTAGACTTTGGCCCCTGGACGATTCTTGGGCCACACAAGGGGTTCAGAGTTTGATGTAGGTTTATATCCCATATATAAACAATTGTTTAGGATCTTTTTTAGAACTGCAGTCTCAACATGTGATAAGACTATAAAAGGATCCTGTGAGAAAAGGGACTTGATTATAAACATAAGAATATCCAGGGGAAAAATTGGTTTTAATTAATACAGGATCTACATGTATTATACCAAATTGTCCAGATATTTTGTATAATGACTCCATTAAGCTGATTTTATCATGCCTATTGTTGCTCAGGTGAGCGATGTGGCCCATGGGCCTCTTGTTTATTATATGTACTTTTTTTCCTTCCATAGGCAAAGAGTAGACTACTAAATATGAAGGTGTCATAAGAAATGCTTCTGATTAATAAATCAAAAAAGAAACAAAGACAAAGAAGTTCGCTCCCCCGATAGTTTATTATGATTCCATGGCAACACTTTCTTCTGTGTGTTTGCCCTTATCAGTAATTTGTCTAGAACAAGCCTTTCTGTCCAGAATCCTCTTGCGATCGTTAATTTCACAATCACCACCTTCAAAACAGTAACGATATAATCATATCAGCAATACCTCAGCAACACCCCCACCTCTCTCTCTCTCTCTCTCTCTCTCTCTCTCTCTCTCTCTCTCTCTCTGCATTACCCTGGGTAAGGAGAGGGAACCGTGTGAAAGAATAAATCTCAGAATTTTTGACATATACTGATTTCAATTGTTTTAACAGGTATGTGAATTTATTCAAAAAGGAGAGACGATAACTTGGGACGGCCACAGTATTTTTGTTACTGTTTTGTATCTTTGTGTATAAAATTTTATTTCGGTAATTTTGCACTGTGTCTGTGTTTGACTGTGTGAAAATAATTAAGGAATAAGGAATCATTCTTTGAGTATTATGAGGTGATAATTTCGGTCGGGGCGTGATCAAATCTAATAAAGCCCGAAGGGCTTTATGATATATTTGATCACGCCCCGACCGAAATTCATAATATTCAAAGAATGATTCCTTATTACTTATATTTATATATTTTTTCAGCAATTGTACGATTAAACCCCGCTTGCGCCCCAACAATACGTCATTTGAATTTATTGGACTGTATAGTACAAAATCGATTCGTGGTGTTATCACATACAAGGACACTGAAAAATGTAAATATTATTCATTTCATTATAATCGAAAATGACGTTCAAGATTAATAAACATATAAAATCAAAGCAAGTACGATCAAGTAGAATTTGAGTTGAGTATGGAACGCCAAATTAATATATACATCTATTCAAATAATTGTACCTACCTTCAAATAATTGTACATTTCTTCCAATCAATTGTACCTATCTTCAAATGTATCTTCAAAGGTATAATACAAATACACATACAAATACATATATTTTATTGGTACAAACACAATTACAATAATTGGCAAAGGTCCAATATATGTAGAAACAGATGTATTGTTTTTATTACATATCAATATGAAAGATATACAGGTATAATTATATTTCACATTCACATGAGAGGAAAATAGTTCTGACAATTAAGCTTGTGCACTATTTCTGTATGATGTACATTTATTGATAAATGAGAGAGTTATTTTCAACAATGTTGAAGATCTACTATTAAAACAGAACTTAGCCTTAAGGATATCTGACATTTTTGTAAAATTATTTCTAGTATGAAAACATGTATATAAATTTCTTTCAAAAACTGTCCTCAAATGAATATATTTAGAACAGCTGAATAAAAATGAAATTCATCTTCAATTGCTCCAGTGTTACAATAGTTACAAAGTCTTTCATGCTTTGGAATAGATAAGTGTCTACCTTTTTCTATGGCAAGATTATGTGAACTTAATTTTAACTTAATTGAATTAAACCTATCATTAATTCATATATATCGTTTATTGATTTGAAGATAGGTACAATTAATTGAAGAAAGGTAGGGCCTACAAATATTTGAATATGTGTTAATTTGGCGTTCCATAGTTGAGTGGGTTTGATCAGGCGCGCTCCATCCCTCGCCTGTACAAATCGATAGGTCATATGAAATCGAGCATTAACTTTAGTTTTCTCGAAACTAGGCTATAAAATTAGATCTTCATCTGTTTGCTAAAAATGCATCTTCTTTTTTCATACATGGTGCAACAATATTTTTTTCCTTATTTTAACTGTACATATGGGCCGAATGTACAGAGGGGCGAAGTGAAATGAACCGCACTATTTTCGGTTTCGAGAATGGAGAATGTCTTGATCTGTAAGTTTTTCAAAACTTTTTGCTGCGAGTACAAATAAATAACAGTGTATAAATCGTAAATTAGGATGTTTCTTATTGAATGTTGAATTTATTTAGGCCTAGATACATAAATGCTTGATTTAGATCGATGTAAGTTGGGCCATATTGAACTAACCACCTATTCTAGTTCTTGAACAGGTAAAGACCCGCAATTAACCTGCTTGAGGTAGTACACAAGAAGCTAAAATTTTCGTAAAATTAACTAAAAAAGATATTTTAAAATAATTCGAACGAAATCCGTAACCATTTAAAGTATTAAACTAAGTTTAAATTTTATAGTATGAAAGTAATCTGACCTCTTATTTTTTGTTTCCTCAGACCTACTTTTAGTTTGAAACAAGTTTTTTTTTAACATAAAATTTGACAGTTTTTTGGTAAGCATTTTTTTTTCTGTTGATTTCTTCTCAAATAGGTTACTGATGCAGTTTCTTATATATATATATATATATATTCAATAGTTATAATGGACATCATGGCACAATATCCCTTGCATATATTGGTCCAGTAAAAGGACCCATTCCCAATTGAAAATTGACTGTTTTTTTTCCCCAAAATCTAATTGAAAAATTCACAAAATAACTGTGTCGTATCGGGTTATAAAAGATAAGATGCTGAATTTGTAACTATGCTGAGTGAGACATCCTTATATATGTTATATATGTCGAGAAACGAAATTAGGAATCAAGTGCTTTCGAGATCAAGATTTTCACTCATCTTCGACATGGTACTTTCGTTATTTACACTGCAGCGTGGTTGATGTGAAAGTTTTGTCCAAGTATTAATAGCTGCACAATATTGCACATGCAATCAGTTATCCGTCAGATATTGTTCATTATGATAAGTGCTCAATTAAATTTACACTTATTGATAAATCAAACTGAAGGATTTTCCCCAATTGCGGGTCAGTTTACCTGAAACATATTTTCTTGTGGTTTTAAGATAACATGTAAGAGGGACAGAAAGAAATTCAATTAAATAAATTTTTCCATGCCGCTCTGTTGTCATTATATTTATCTTGTTTGTTATTTTTCTTTGCTTTTATTATATTTAGTGTCAAATAATGATTATTTCATTCAGAATCACTGCCCTCATTTACATTTAGAAATGGGTCCCTGTTACTTGTGTATTAGTGGTTTTAAATATTTTTCCTGAGCGGCAATATTTTTTCAGTGCTGCAAATTAATAAAAATCGTTTTCAAAAACGATTCCCCGACATTACAGAACCTTACAGTCACATGACCCCGTCACCTGGAAATGGAGAAAATGATTTGAAAGTGGGGAAGCCAGGCCTTGTTGAAATACCTCCGTAAATATGTTCCCAGGAATTTATTTTGAAAAAAGAAATGACTGTTTAATATCTCACAAACTGTACTTTCAATATGTATTTGGTATAAAATAAAAATTGAACAACTTTGCCAAATATTAACGAAACAGTCTGACGTGACCCGGAATTGGCGATTTCACTGTATATGTATAAATATAAAAATGAAATGTAACCTTCAGAAAGAAAGAATGTGTGAGCAAGATCTAATTAAGGCACAAGCTTAAAAATACACTCTTTCTCTTAGTCTAGAATGTGTAATCAACATGAAATCAGTATTGGTAGGAATAAAAACATTTTTAATGAAAATGTTGAAAACTCTCTATAATTTTAAAACAGTATATGAAGTACTTTTCTTTTTGATACATGTATATGAAATGATGCTATAAACTACTCGTGTAATACAGAAATACGATGTATGGAGGGATATATATATATATATATATATATATATATATATATATATATATATATATATATATATATATATATATACAATGTGTATGTGTATATATATATATATATATGTGTGTGTGTGTGTGTGTGTGTGTGTGTGTGTGTGTACAGACTGTGGACAAAAGTAAACACTTGCCGGTAATAAAACACATTTTTTGTACTATTTGGAATGCACAAATAAATTGAAATGTGCATAAAACTGCAGCAAGATATCTTATATTTTTAGAAAAATCAATAAAATGAAGAAAACAAGGTGTTACCTTAATATTTTGTGATGTACCCGCAGGCTTGTTGAATTCGGCGCACTCTTGTCGGAACTGATTCATACAGGTTTTTTTTTTTACATAATCCACGGAAATGTAGTCCAAATTTCCAAAATGTTCTCATATAGTTCATCAACTGATTTAATAGTGTGAACATGACTTTGAAGTTTTCTTTTAATTGCTAAACAAACATTTTCTATGGGGTTTAAATCAGTTGACTGTGCGGGCCACTCCAGCATTGGGATGTTGTTGTTATAATTTTGTAAGTTGTGGAAAGATGAGACCGATGAACAGGTGCATTATCATCCATAAATAGATAGTTATTATCGGGGAAATGTCTTGCTACCACAGGCCACAAGTTATTATCTAAAATATCTATGTATTCCTCAGAGTTTATGTTGCCATTCACTCTAGAAAGCATACCAACACCATGATACATAATACATCCCCAGATCATGACACTTATTTTCTAACTAATTCCAGGGGAAATACAGTCTGGCAGCCAGGATTCATCATTCCTTCTCCATGTGTAAACCCTACAGTCATTTCCAATGACAATTTGACTTTCATCCAAGAAAATTACTTTTTTCCAGTCATTTTCAATGGTCCAAGTTCTCTTAATTGCACACCAACGCACTCCTTTCACACGATTTGCCACTTGGATCCTTATTTTCTTTTTACACTCACATCTTCTGTAACCATAACATTTCAAACTACGCCAGATTGTTTTTGATGACACATTGGCATTGTTGTTCTTGTTAAACTTACTTGTCACATCTGATAGAGGCCGTTTTCTATCCACCCGAGTCTGTCTAACAAGTCTCCGTGCTAAATGCTCATCCACTAATTTTCTGCGTCCACTCCTGTGTTCATTTTCTACTGAACCGTGTATATTAATTTTTTTCCACACACTATACACAGTTGATTTAGATATTTTCAACAAACTTGCAACTTCACCAAAGCTTTTACCACCCTGTAACAATGTTACGATGTTTTCTTTACTACCCTGATTAAGTTCAGTTGATTTTTGACCCATAATTTCCCTCTCATCAACTCTCGTTATTACAGAGAAGCAGACAAAAATAGAAAATAATATATCTTGGGTGATGGGTTGAATAATGCCTATACAAAGATAGTCAACCCGAATTGTACAGTACACGAAAAACGAGTTCAAAAAATGATGCGATCATGGGAATACTTTTGTTCACAGTCTGTACCGGTATATACAACAATGTGGTGTTTTTATGTATGTGAAAAATTATAATGATTACACTTAAGATATATGTATCTTTTTCTGGAAAACTATTCAGCCAGAAAAGCTGTAACTTGTGTGAACTTGTGTTTGTTCAATTCATGATTCCTTGGAGAAGGGTGGGGTCACCAAGGGGGTATTTTTAAGTAGGAAGAGAGAAAAATTTTCTCTTAAAATTTTTTTTCAATCTGTTTAAAATCAAACCTTCCACTAGCTCTTTTATTTTGATGGTCACGTGGCAGCGACAATCAAAATAAAGGGAGCTTGTGAAGGTTTGATTTTAAACAGATTGAAAAATTTGTGGATAAAAGATGGAAGACTTTTTTTTTAATACTTTTTGAGCAAGATATACTGTACTAAATTGTCAACATATTTTGAATTTGATACTGTAGTGCTGATATGATCAGAATTATGGCTATAATTGTTGCTCTGGTGAGCACTGTGGTCCCTGGGCTCTTGTTTTGTCTTCCTATAGAAATAGAAATTATTTTTATTAACTTTGAATATTTCTATCTTTGACATGGGAGCAATTGTGCTGTTGTTAAAAGGAGAAAGTCTGTAACTTTTTATAATAATTGCATGATTTTATGGGATACTGTATTAGCCAAAAAATTGGACCAAGCAGCATTAAGTGTCTGTCTATCAATGATGAAGTGCAAAAAACCTGACACTTTAAATACATATTTTAACATTGCTGAAGTAATGAAAGTTCTAGTACATGTACTGGTAATTACAAAAGCTTATTATACCCCCCTTACAAAGTTTGAGGGGGGTATATCTAGAAATCAACTTGTCAATCCATCTATCTGTCCATCCATCTGTCCGTCTATCTGTGCAATCGTGTCCGGTCCATATCTTTCTTATGGAGAAAAATTGGAGGTTCCTACTTCACCTAAAGATTGCTTATGACCTGAGGGTGTGTCATGAACTTGACTTAGGTTCAGTTTTGCAAGTTCAAGATCATTGTTAAAGAAAATGCATAATTTCTGTCAAGGCAGCATATCTTGTAATGGAAAATGATTAGAACTAAAATTTGTCACAAAGATTGCTTGGGACCTGTAAATATGTCCTGATCGTAAACTTTGGTCATTTATGGAAGTTCATGGTCACTATAAGAAATTTGTGCATCCATTACTTTCCAATAGAGAAATACTAGTACTTGAGTTATTATATTTTTTGAGACGGGGTATCATTTGTGAGCTTGCTCACAGTACCTCTAGTTAAGGCCTAAGAAAAGAAATTGTGTGTTTAGGGTAACACTGATGAAAAAATTAGGTTAGGTAGGTAGGGATTTTTTTTTTTTATTTTATCATATTTTTTTCTGCATGAGTGTACAAATACAAATATAAAATCTTAAGAATGTTTGTTTTTTCATATTTAAAAACGTGGGTTTTTAACGGAAAATAATATGAAAATTATAGTCAGATAAGAATAGACATCTAAAAATGGTAGGATAGGGGCATTTTTGTAGGTTAGGTCAAGTTACCCTAAACACACAATATTTTTTTTTAGGCCTAAATTAACTGTAACAGAACTCGGGGAGGAAAATATATTCTGTTTTACATTCATCTAATTTAAATAAAAAAATTGAGCTACTGGTGTGTGGATAAGGCTTCCGATATGCTCTACTAAGGATTGTTCTGTTTGAGAAATTAAAGAAATAGATATATTGTTAGCGAACTAAAATGGTGAAACTCGTCACCAATATTTTGATAATGATGCAATGGATCATCAGAGTTCTATTCTAAATTGAGATTTTATTGGTTTAAAAGGCCAAAAACATTAAATAAGGATATTATATACTTCAATAGAATATATAATGTGGCAATCACTTTAGCCACTACAAAAAATTGTAAGTTTAAAGGGTAAGTTGTACCTATACCATGTATACAGATTTCTTAATGCGTTCTATAAAATTAAAGCCTGCATTTTAAAGTAAAGTAAGACAGTAGTGGGCACAGCTATGTAAAGTTGGAGAAATACAGAAAGTTTTATTTCAATCAATCTATGATCATAACTTCTGCTTTTTCAGGCACAATGTCACAAAATAGTGATTTTTAATCTTTGGTTAAATTGTATGTATCAAATCGGTTGGATATCATCATATCTTGGTTAAAGTATAGGGCTTGTGAATCAATCGCAGATCACAAGTTCAAATCCAGTTGGGGCTTTTGTTTATATTTTCTGAATTAAATTTTTGAAAATTTCTCCTTTTTGACTTACAATGTATATACTGGTACTTGTTATGCACCATGCTTTAATCTTTTATAATCAAGGAATTTTCTGCTGATTTGAGAAATTATTTCAACCACTTTAATTGATAACATTTCAGATTTCTGTACATTTGATTGATTTAATTTCATCCCCCTGTGCTCTAATAATGACTAATTATGATTGGAATGGGGTTGATATGATAGCTTTCTCAATTTATGAAGTGGTCATAACATCACTTCAGTTGGGCACAAGTATTTATACAGTAAAACATTGTGATAACAAAAACTTTTATAATGAATTGACGCTTACAGCGAAGTGATTTTCATTCCTCATTCCCCGTAACTTTATTACATGTTGTAAACTAGACAGATATAACGAATTACACTTATAACGAAGCAAAATTGCCCTATATAGGCGTGTTTCACTGTATATAGATAAGAAGCTTATCATGTTTTTACTATCATTATTCCATTTATAACAATGATTGGGTTGTCTCCCTAATTCAAATTACAATAAGAGTGATAATGATAATAATACTGAACTTTGTGTTTTTATAGGAACAAGTACCTTTTAAATGGAATAGAGGAAAGAAGAAAGTAAAGTCAACATGGGGATGACATTTTTTGCGCTGGAGATGTTGCAGTCGGTGGTTCTGGTTGGGACTCTGGCTGCCGGCTTTTTGGTGCTGCTATTTCTGATGCTGGATAACTGCAAACATACCGTGATAACTGTTGTCATAGTAACGACTGGCCTGGTGCACGAGTTGTACTGTGCATCTGTGTTGGGGTATTTCAAGCGTCTGATGCAGATAGAAAGTCTTAGACCAAAGGACGATGGCTGTCGAGATTTCTTTGTCCCAACGCTGATTTCTAATGTCATATTTGTTACAATCATAACTACACATGTTGTTCGTGCTGGATCCTTCATAAAGAACAAAAGTGCAGCATATAATTTGACTGTTGTGCATGCACTGCTCTCTATTTCCTTGATAATTTGGCAAAACCCAGAAAAATCTTTACAACAAACGGCCTCGATGAATTTAACATCAGATGTGCAGGTTTACTTCACTGTATGCAGGAACAATGTGGTCCAGAATGCCTCACATATTTTGATGGAGTACTTATTGTACTATCTTCCTCTTGTGTGCTTATACATGTGGATAGCCAGGAAGATATCTACAGCTGAAGCAGGTATTGTCTTACTACTGTTCAACCTTTCTCAACCCTTAATTAAAAGCTTCAAAAGATTCCTAATTAATATCCCTTCCCATCAATTGAAAGCTTTTGATATTTTTTTATGCTACTGTATTTGTGTAATGCAGACTTTAAATATTTGGTATTATAATTTAAGAAATCAAATTTTATGTGGGCACGCGCATTACGAATGAAATATATAACTTGAGTTAGAAGTTATGTAAATTTTTCTGCAGTGATTGCTACCTTCATATGAAACACCAAAAAAGGCATTTTACTGTATATTTCCACCCATCCTTAAATTGTTTATAATCCTTGAAAAGTGGGTAAAAAAAACATGAATTATCATTGTTGATTAACATGTTACACAGAGAGAATTGCAAAATTGTGATGTCACCATGGTTACTACAAATACTTAGAAGTCTGAGGTCTTTGTGGAGTTCATACTTTCAATAAAGTTAACGTTTTTATTAATGACAAAAAATCCATGCAGACACCAACGATTGACGAAAACATTTTTCATTATAGATATTAGAATAAACGTTGATACTAAATTGTTTAAATAATGCATAAGATAGCGGTCTCTCTGCGTAAAAGGAATGTAAATACAGTCAAACTTCGTTATCTCGAACTCGATGGGACTGTATAAAAACTTTGAGATATCTGAGTATTCGATATTTTGAAAAAGTGGTTGGGACTTCCAAATCACTTCGACATATCCTTTGTATTTGAGATATGAGTGTTCGAGATATCGAAGTACAACTGTACATGTATTAATTTGAAGAGGAATTGATTTAAAATAGTTAGATTGTGATACAGTTTTTTAAAAAATTTTTATAATACATCAAATTTGCATTGATGAAAAAGATAGCATTTATATTTCTATTTCCGGTATATGGGACACCTCCATGATGTGACATACTTTCTTTCAAAATATTAAAGTATAGAATTAACTGTAACCTTATATATACATTTTTAATCTGGTTATTGAAATTGTGAAAATGGCGGGTGACTGCCAAAAGGGTAGCCCATTTGTCCGAATAACCCCTCCTGCAGTTTTCAAGGTAGGAAGTTTTCTGTTTTGCAGATCAATTGTACGTATATCAGAGAGGTGCATATTATTGGATTTTGGTTTTTGATAATTCATGCGAAAAATACTTGCTGTTGAACGTAGTCATTTTTTCTATCATATTTTTAACGCATTAAGGTGTAGCAAATTAGTCAAAAGTGCCAGCTATACTGATCTACAAGTCAAGAGTTTCAACCTCCTGAGTTTTTATAACTTTGACCTTTATCAGAGTTTTTGAAATATATTTTATGGTAATGTATTATGCATGTTGAAATATATAAAATATCCCATGTACCACCTTAAATTCAATGTAAATCAGCAAATAGAAACCCAGTATAGTTTGCACTCTCGTTTGTGTTGACTGTTGGTCAGCATGAAAAGACAGTTATACAGGGTGTCCCAAAATATCTGATACCATTTACTCTATAATTAACTTTTTATTAAATTTATGTAACAAAAAATCAAAGGCATTTTTATAAATGTGTATGATGTAAATTTTCATTCAACAAATTTCACAAACGTTCATAAGTTTTTGTAAAATTGAGCATTGTTTATAAATTAACACAACTAATTTAAAGAGAGAGAGCTCCAAATGACGTACATACTTTTTGATCAATAACAACGTCAATTGGATGAGTTAAATTCCTCACAAGAACCACTGTTCGTATCCCATTTTCTTAAATCTTCTCACTATTTAAAGAACCTGTTGCTTGTTTAGTTGTTTTTCCCAGAGTATTCTTTTTTCATAATTTTTACAACTATATCTGGAGTCTGTGTTTGAAAATACAGTTTTAAAACAGAAAATGCCTGTTCTTTTGTACAATTAATCTTGAATAAACTTCAATTCAACCAAAGAAATTTGATGCAATTTTGTGACATCATAATTCAATGAAAAACACATTTTTCACTCAAACTTTTTTTGTGGGAAAAATTGAACTATTTTACTTTTTATTTGAGTCACAATTTACAAGTTTTGGCTAAACATTATCTAATTTATATGAATTTCAAATGGTATCAGGTATTCTGAGACACCCTGTATATGACTTAATTGGCATTTCATTTAAAGTTGATGACGAGTAATTCATAGAACTGTTTTGTAGACTAGTAATTCATAGAATTGTTTTGTAGACTTAAGTTATTCATAGAACTGTTTTGTAAATCTTTGAAACACTCCTTTTGTGGGAAAAATTTAACTATTTTACTTTTTATTTGAGTCACAATTTACAAGTTTTGGCTGAACATTATCTAATTTATATGAATTTCAAATGGTATCAGGTATTCTGGGACACCCTGTATATGACTTAATTGGCATTTTATTTAAAGTTGTTGACGAGTAATTCATAGAACTGTTTTGTAGACTAATAATTCATAGAACTGTTTTGTAAATCTTTGAAACACTCCTGTAGGAAGACTGACAACATACCGTATAAAACCTCATTTTTTACTAACATGGACACAACGAAATATTGGATATAGTGAAGTTTTGTGGAGTCCCTGGCAATATTCATTCTTAATAAATCTTTGAAAAAATTTCACGGTTTCGACAAACTCGGTTATAACGAATTTTTGGATAGAGGGAATTGATTTTGGGTCCTGATTTTATTTAATGCTTCAATAAGCACAAATGGCAGTCATGTGGAAGAAATGCATAAAACAAATCTGTAATACTAGTACTTACAATTATGAATGTGTTTTATGGATAAACGAAGTAAAAAACAACTACATGACTAGTCCCTTGGACATTGCAAGTTTTACCGACGCAGATGTCGACCCAGTTTGATAACTTTTTACAATTTTCTGAGTAATGTTGTTTTATAATTTTTCAACAAATTCTTTTTGAATCATGCTCATTTTAAATTTAAATAGCTGACAAGTCAAGAGCCAGATGACTAATAGGGTGTGAAAAAGCCTACTTCTTTACAGCAGTTAATGGCCGAGAATTAAGTGCTTCTTTGTATGGTTATGTGTATATTTTGACTCCACAAGATTTTTATTTACCACATCGCTCACCTGAGCAATGACAGCCATGATAAAATCAGTTTTATGGAGTCATATACAAAATATCTGAAAAATTTAGTAAAATAGATCCTGTATAAAGATATTTCAAAATTTTCTTCAGATATTCTTAAGGTAAACATTGAGCCCTGTTTGTACCTGGATGATTTCAAAGTCATATTACATATTGAGCATTGCAGTTCTCAAGAAGATCAAGATCAAGAAGACCAACCATTCATATACATAAATATAAACAATTAAGAATCAACAAATGTCAATATTCTTGCATGTAAGTAATACCATATACTATAACATTTGAGTTTTCGAGAATAATCAAATTTATTTCATATTTAAAAATTCTACCCCTGGGGATCATTTGATTTGAATCTAACACTACCTAAAGACACTTCCACACAAGTTAAAGTTTGTGTAGCCAATTTGTTTTTAAGGTGGTATGGGACACCTCGATGTGTGACATACTATATATCGAAATAAACAATAAAATCAAGTGTAATTTTTAAAATAATTTTTGTTCCATAATGGTCACCAAACAGCATAGCGCAGTGGGTTAGAGGGTTCACTACAAATCTGTAAGTCATGAGATCGAATCCCGATGGGGATTTCTAAAATGATTTTTGGTTAAATATTGTAAAATTTGAAAATTCTAAACCGGTGAAAGTATTTCAATTCTGATGTATGTTAATCCACATTAATATCGACATATGTCCCATACCACCTTAAGAAGATTTTTAAAGGATTTTCTCTATGTATTCTTATGTAAAAATTTGACACCCCCCCCCCCCCCCCCCCCCCCCAATTGTGGCCCCACACAAGTTTCAGTTTTTTTTACCAATAAGCTTTTGAGAGAAGCTTTTTTAAAGATTTTTCTTTCTATAATTTAATTAAAAAGATTTGAACAAATTTTGAATCTACACTACCTGAGGATGTCTCCACGCAAATTTGACTTTTCTGTCCTTATGATATTTGAGAAGATTTTTAAAGATTTTTCTCTATGTATTCTACACTACCTAAGGCTACCAAAAAATACCTACAAAACTTTAATAGTTTTAAATTATCTCCCTTTTAAAGGGGACATGGCCCTTTATTTGAACAAACTTGAAAGCACTTCCCCCGAGGATGCTCTGTGCCAAGTTTGGTTGAAATTGGTCCAGTGGTTCTTAAGAAGAAGATGAAAACTTGAAAAGTTTATTAAGACAACGACAACAATGACGACAGACAACGGACAAAATTTGATCAGAAAAGCTCACTTGAACCTTTGGCTTAGGTGAGCTAAAAATGCTCAATGACACATCCTTTTATTGCATTTTCTTGATTAGAAGTTATCACTTCTAAGAAGTCCAAAATGTGTAAAGTTTATAGACAGACGGATATTGGACAACAAATGATAAGAGCAGCTAGCTCACTTGATCTTTCAACTCAGGTGAGCTAAAATTGAAATTTAAACCACTGTATTTATATATATGTTATATTTAACTGATATAAATGTAATGTTTTACCATGTACAATATTGAACATGGGGAGAATTAACCTGACACTCAGGGAGTAAACAGTTGATCCAGACTGAAAAAGATAATGAACCTGAAAATCTTGTATTTATTTAAATATGCAAGATTCACAACTATTTTCTCCTTAGTTTAATAAGAATTTTTACAAGGCAGACCAATCATATATTATAACCAGAACAATATCCGAGTTCTGTTCTGTTGTGTAAATACAATGCTGTAGTGCATTCACAAGTGGCAGCTAGGTTAAACTCCAACAGACAGTTAAAAAGTACATTAACCCATGTTCTGAAAATTTAAATGTTTTACCAGGAATATTTTCAATGTTGATAAAATGTAGCACTTTCGACAGACCATCCTATTAAGTGCTAAAAGGATTGTTGTACATGTATTTTTAAAACTACAATGTGAATATTAACGTATTTTGAATACAAGATCATATGATTATTGTTGTAGAGTCAGAACTTAACTTTCTTTTGATACTGTGAGGGAAGAAAATCCAATAAATGGAAATTCAATATTATAAACATATATTAAAGCTGCTTGGTCCGATTCTATTTTAAATTTTGTGTACGCTTTTAAAGGATGGTTATGCTAAGTATGTGTATAATAATAGACATTGCAGTAGTTTTCCCAGTCAACTAAGCCATGTTTCAATGTAAAAATGATGTACAAAATGTGTTTACAAAACAAACGACATAAAAAGGGTATCGCGTTATGTCGCTTCATATTAAAATTCGCTTGGATGCGAAGATGTGTTACGACTTTCACATCGCTTTTAATAAAAGTCATAATGCTTTGGCAAATCCAAAATAAACCTGTGTATATTTTGTTTACTACTATTTCTGAAGTTTGTTTTGCTTACAATCGATGCATAACATGCTGGTTGAATAAACTCAAACATTCGGGGGATGAAACCAAACGGTTCCCTTTTCTAAACAAAAGTGTTTGACAAACATCTCTTGTTTAAATAACAAGTTTTTGTTGCTTTACGCTTTGTTGATTTAATCTCATTTGTGACATTACTTTTGGATCAACCCTCATTTATAAAATATATACAAATATAAAATGAAATGCAGAGTTTTAAATAAACATGTTTTATATGAAGGTATGTGTTGCTTTTTAAAAAATGTGCTAATGCAATTGTATTTTACTGCAAATAAGTCAAAATGTATAAATTTAAATTTAAGCATTCTTGATAAACTGTCTTACAATATATGATAACTGAAGTATTACAATATGAAATGTACTAGAGGGAGACCTGTCCTCTGTGATAGGCAAAAACGGATTATGTATGTCAAAGCAAGTCCTGTTGCATGGTTGCTCATTGTTGTACATAATTATATGTTCTATACAAATATATGTATATTTATACCCCCGCTCCGAAGGAGAAGGAGGTATACTGCTTTACCCTTGTGTGTCTGTCCGTCTGTCTGTCTGTCCGTAACAAAATTTTCTGTCGCATTTTTCTCAGCAACTATTCATTGCAGATGCTTGAAATTTTAACACAGTATTTGTTTAGGCATGCTATATCATGGGATATATTTTTGTACCTATCGGACGTCAACTTCCTGTTAAATGAAGACTTTGTTTATTTTTAGCCTAAATTTTCAAACAAATTTTCGTCAAAGATTTCTCAGCAACTATTTACTGCATATGCTTGAAATTTTAACACACTATTTGTTTAGGCATGTCATATGTTGGGATCTATTTTTATGCATAAAAACATATGCATAAAAATCCTAATCTAGTGCTGATCGATTCAAAATTGATAAAGTTGTATGCCACAACATGGCGGTGTCAGCATACCGCCTTAATGTTCTAAAACTTCCTATGGTACGGTAAATCTTTTGCAGATTCTGGTTGATATTTGATATTAAATATCTGGGAACAATAGTTAGAAAATAGAAAAATTCTAGAGCATTTGTTACAAGCATTTGCATTATGAAGATCAATTTAATTGCCATAAAATCATAGTGAGAATAGGAGTTTTTATATGTTTGAAAATTATGTCTGGTCCGGAAATTTCTAAACCTGATGTTTTTAATGGATACTATGATCGTAGACTGTCTGTCTTTTTGTACAAATAGAATAATCTGGTATTTCAAGCACTTTTAGCTGAATCACATAAACTCAATTCTTATTTATCACTAAGGTTTTGATTGCATGCATGGTTGCATTTTCTATTTAAAAATTCATTATACACAGACCATTTGACAAACTTAATTCATGTACTGCTTTTAAAGGCAAACAATGGAAATATTTTATCACCAACATTTGAATAAAGTAGAGCCATCGTTAGAAAAATTGTTTGTTGGAAATTGCCGCCTGGGTTTCCAGACCGGGAGGGAAGGAGGAATTTTTTTTTTTTTTTTTTCAAACTGGAAGTACAACTAATTAAAAATTGGTAAAAAATAAAAATTAGAATGAACTTGTAACTATGTAAACATTGCACGATGAAAAAAATAAACAATAAAAAAATCTTTTTGATTTTTTTGCAAATAAAATTTTATCCGGGGGGGGGGTTGTATTTCAATGAGGCGGGAGGTAATTCTAAATAAACAATAATTTTATTTTGGCCTAATTTCTTAATTTTACAAATATATATGTGCATGAATATGAATTTTTTTTTCAACTTCGAAAAATTGCAAAATTCATGTATTTTACTGCTTCTATGTAATTGAAAAGTGCTTAAGCATTTCATATGATTTCATGCAATTGTTTAATTAATTACACGTTGTTCAACATGATGAGTAGCATTTTGAAATTCAATTATACATACTTCCTTCAAAGTAAATCATTATTCAAAAATAGTTGATCAAAAAACATAAGTCCTCCCACATATGCATAAAAGGTAGTCCGTACAGGGAGAATACATGTATATGATATTGTTCATTAACTAACATTTATATTCTTGCATCCAAGACACGTCCATTTCTATGCTGTGATATATAACTGCATTGGTTTATTTTGTTAATTTTTTTGACAGGAATCTCCTTTTGGAACATCGCCATTCTGAAATCCTGTGCCCGTGGAAACGCCACCTGCAGCCGTTGTTTCAAAATGAACTATGCCTTCCAGATCGTGCTATTTTACATCGGTGTTGGGGTGGTGGTAGCTCGGCCATTACAAATGTTCTATGGAGTTATCCACAATGAATCGGTGATTGATGTCATTCCAAGCCTCAGTAACACTGTCGTGTATTCCTTTTTATCCTTGGAATATTTGACAGACTTTTCTCATGTAAAACATATTAATTAACATGCCAAACTAAATAGATTTTGAGTGTCCATGCATAGGTGTCGGAACCGGGGGGGGGGGGGGGGGGGGGGGGGGGGTACTCCCTCCACTTTTTTTGCAATGATAGACATAGTCTTAATGAATGAATCATTTACAGTGGTCGATTTAAAAGGGGGGGGGGGGGGGGGTAGGCGTCCCTCTCCCACCCCCCACCCCCCCAAAAAAAAAAATTGTCAAAATAGAGTTAAATCATACTTCTTCAGGCAAAAAAGAATGAACAACTTGTGAGTCTTAATTATCAACTTTTTGGAAACTCGTCTCATAAGATTTCTTTACATTAGACTTATTTCAACTGTGTTGTATGAAGGGAATCTGTAGGTTCAGACATTTACTGTTTCGAACATATATGTATTTCATTGCATATTTCAATAAAAATTATATATTAAACGATTATATTCCTTAACTTTGTATGAATTATCTTCATTTTGAGATTTATATTATTATTAATTTTTAAACTTTTCAATTTTGCTTTTAATTTTCTATGTTACTCTTTCACACTCCCGCATCTTCGCCCTCAAGGAGAAAGTGCAAAGGTCGAAGTGGCCTCATCGGAACCCCATACCAAACTGCAAATTTTTCGCTTATTTGACATATGTACAGTGTATTTATCATTATATCTTTCATAATCAAATAATTTACTGTTAATTTGGGTAACTTTTTCCAGGTGTGTTATTCTACCTTAAACAGAGTCTACACGAGTGCGATCAGAAATATGGTGCAGATGTTGCGTAACCATTCCGTCATTTAAAATAAGAAAAGAAAAAACACACACTCATACACAACAAATAATTCAGAGATTCTGTGATAACTAACGAACAATAATCATGAAAGTAATATAATTTTTGTAATAACATAAGCAATATTCATTAGTGAAAAAATTGTCAATCGAAGAATGACCTATATTTTTGTGAAAAAGACTGAGGAGGCAGCTAGCGTAGGAATATGAATACTTCACATTTACATTTCTTGGGGGAATTGCATGTTTTTTTATAACTTATTTAACGTTAATTTTGTTTTCTTCCACATATTACATATACATTGATATTCTTTGTTGTAATGTTTTATCTGCTGATCATGATTGGAACTATATTTTTGAGCGTGAAGAGTACCTGACTATATTCACACAAACACAAATATTAGACAGCAAACTGAAATGCTGAGAAGTAAGAAACATCCTATTACAAAAACATATACAAGAGAAAATTCCAATAAATTGATCATGTTTATTTGGCACTGTCTGAAATCTACAACTATATATGATGATAACACAGTGGCATCATGGGTAATGTGGATACACAGTCGGATATACCTAATAAATATACAATAGGCTTGTAAGCAGAGCAGGTGCAAAAATTTGAGCTACAGGTACATTACATTACAAGTATAAAGGAATTTTTGCAATCAATCGCTCTGCAGAACAGGCCTTAGGTAATGAACACATGCAAATGAAATAAATAGTAAATTAATGACTATCAATGCCCAGGAATCATAATCTGCTATACAATACATGTATTTTGCTGGAATACATAGTATTGGATGGGAGTGGAAGAAAAATATGTTCCAGTATCTTATAATAAGTTCTAATGCAGCATTACAATTTCACTACATTTATCCTTGATTTTGCTCTGACATTAATTTGATGAGACTGTTAACTTCTCCAACCAACCGACCACACTCAGGTTTTTTATGCTCAATCTCCAGTTGCAAAATGCTAATTTCCTTCTCCATCTGTGAAACGAAACGAAGTTTAAAACCAACAAAACATGTTTATTAGATGCAGCCATGCTTTAAAAATTTAGAAAAGTCATCAAAACTGAATAAACACGACACGTCATAATTACCTCCTCAACTTCGGCTTTCACCTCTTGAATTTCCAATTCTGATACGGTCCCTTCTTCATCAACAATCCATGTAGCCAGTTGCTTGTGTTGTTTCAGCAACTTTCTGTACAAAGAAATACTAGTACGTAGTTTTGAATTCAATTCATTGTGTTTATCATGATAAATAAATGAAAATGTGTTGTCATCTAAACCCAGCTGTTGTATACACATGCACCAGACAAAGTGAATGTCCCTTACTACCGGTATCTAGCTATAGCTACATGTAAATAAGAGGAGAATAGTTTTTTTTTGCTAATAAAATGGTGACCATTGCAAGGAAACAGTCAGAGATTGACTTTTTTGTTGTGACCTTTGAAATTCCAATTGCATTTTACATTTGATGTGGTATAGGACACCTGTCGATATTTATGTGGAAATCAAAACACTTTCACCATTTTAGAATTGCACTTATGGACCCCGGTAAAAAGTTAAAAAATGAAGAATCAAATTAAGCATAATTTTTTGTTTTATCTCACATCATCTATTGATATCTAATCCATAAGAATCAACAAGTTTTTGCGCTTAATTTAGTGTATATAAAAAGCACAAAGCTTTACAACATAATAGGGGTCAGCCGACATTCATGGTTTTGTATAGTAAATCGAGGACGGGCATTCATTTCAAAGCTTCGTTTACTGCCAGCCTAACCGTGTACAAACTTGAGGAAAAGATTAAAAACAAGAGGCCCATGGGCCACATTGCTCACCTGAACAACAGTTCTTTGTAAATTCTATTTCATAGCATATGCTATTTCTATTTTAAACTTTGAACCCCTTTCTGGGGCCCCAGTATTGGTCCGGGGTTGGCTTTAAGAATTTAGAACCTACACTATTTGAGGATGTTTGCTTAGTAATCTCACAAATGGTAGCAATGTAGTTCTTGAGAAGAAGATTATTAAACATTTTCCCAATATACTTCTATGTTAAACTTTGAACCCCTTCTGGGGCTACAGTGTTGGTCCGGGGTCACAGCTTTTGCAATTTAGAATTTTCACTATTTGAGGATCCTCACAAACTCACAAACTTTGAACCCCACCTGGGGCCCCAGGTTTGGTCCGGAGGTCACGATTTTTACAATTTAGAATCTTCACTATATATACAAGCTTTTTTGTAAATATTGGCATTTCTGGTGCAGTGGTTCTTGAGAAAAAGATTTTTAAACATTTTCCTATGCATTTCTGTTAAAATTTGAACCCCGTCTGGGGCCCCCGTTTTGGTCCGGGGGTAACAATTTTTACAATTTAGAATCTTCACTATATATACAAGCTTTTTTGTAAATATTGGCATTTCTGGTGCAGTGGTTCTTGAGAAAAAGATTTTTAAACATTTTCCTATGCATTTCTGTTAAAATTTGAACCCCGTCTGGGGCCCCCCGTTTTGGTCCGGGGGTAACAATTTTTACAATTTAGAATCTTCACTATATATACAAGCTTTTCTGTAAATATTGGCATTTCTGGTGCAGTGGTTCTTGAGAAGAAGATTTTTAAAGACACACACCCTATACTCACTATTTCACAATTATCTCCCTTTTAAAAAGGGTTTAGCCCTTTATTTTAACAATTTAGAATCCTCTTCCCATAAGGATGCTTTGTACCAAGTTTGGTTAAAATTGGCCCAGTGGTTTTTGAGAAGAAGTCAAAAATGTGAAAAGTTTACAGACGGACGCCGGACAACTGGTGATCAGAAAAGCTCACTTGAGCCTTCGGTTCAGGTGAGCTAAAAAGCTTTAAAGATTTAGAAAACTCCTGTGAAAATAAGAAGTTTGTACAACATTGGGCTTCTACTTAAAAATGAAAAATGTATGAAAATTTCAAGGGCTTTCCTATAGCAAGCAAGAGCTATTACCTGTGTGACCTGGGCATGTTGAACCCACGTTTGAAATAAATTATTTAAAATAGTCATGTGGGTTCTATCCAGGTAGACGTTTGTCAAATGTGCTCATTGTTGTTTCCCTTATAAACGTTTTTAGACCACTGTCCTTTCCGATATATTTCATTTTAACAAATAAGATATATGTTCCATATTTTATTTCTTAAAATGAAATAAAAAGGAAAGAACCACCGCTATTTAAAAATCACCCAACAGGTGCCATTGGGGCCAAGAGAATGTTGCGAAAATCAAAAATTGAAGTAAACCCATTCATAAAAGATCATGAAATTTTTTAATAAAGTGATATTTTGTTCATCCTATTAGTTAAAATGAATTTTAACATATATATCTCCGCTTGAAATTAACAAATTATGTCGATGTAATTAGTCTTTAGTTGAATAAATCCAACTTCAAATCAGAGACCTAGTGGTCCGTTCAATAGACCTCGATATCTTTGACTTAACGGCTAGGCAAGCTGCTACGATCTTGAACGCAGCCCTGTTAAAATAGGCTCTCTCATATTCCCCTGAACATGTAAGTGATGATAGTGGATATGAAATATTTGTTGGGAAAAATAATCCAGATATTTTGCAAGCAAACATCCAGTCTTGGCATGTCTACTCCAATTGTTATTATCTCTGGATACAGTATGATTCTGCAGATCCAGTTAAATACTGGTATTGTCAGTGCAGATCGGGTGCGCGGTTGGTTGGATGCTATGCGCATGTCGTCTCCGTGTTGCGGTATATTGGTATAAAAGACATGAATCACCCTTAACAAACAAAATAATTCCCTAATTATTTTCTTGGTTGTGGCGAATCAACAGACTAAAATTTTTCAATGGAATGAAAGAAAATTGCGGGCGGATGCCAAATTTCCAGTGTCAAATAAATAATAAATACACTATCGTAAAATGCAACTTTTTCCAGACATAAAATAACACATAAATTATAATTCAACAAAGGCGCCAATCGATCCACAAACAGAATAATGTAGATTCAAATGTCTCTTCCCTCTGATTTAAATAGATACAATTCAAATGGGTTCGGTACGATTTTTCCGGATTTAAATTATCTATAGGCATTTAAAAATCCTCAATTGTTTAAGGTATCCAATGTATTACAAAGGGATATTGGAAAATTTTGAATCATTTTAAATAAAGTAAATATTTATTACTAGATAACAATGAAAGTAAAATGAACCAAATTCACATAACTGACAACATATAAGAAGCCGGCCATTATGCATCTTTTTGAAGAGTTATCTTCCCTTGACAAAAAAAAAAAAATTTAATTTTGTCAAAATATCTGTGGTAAATGATTCATTTTATTTCATATTTAAATAAAGAGAAAATTAATGCATATATTCACCATGAGATTTGTATAAATTTAAAGTTACTTTTTATAATATCTGAATAAAATATGTGTTTCCCATAGACTTCAATGTAAAATTCAAGGGGGAATTAATTGGACAATAATCAAAATTTTGAAAATTCCTTTGATAACACCTTCAAAATGATATCATGATTAAAAATTTTGAACCATTCATTTAGAACGTACAAAATGTGGTCGTTATACATTGAATAAATTAAAATGTATGCTATTTTTGGTGAAGTTAAGCGTGCACTTAAATTAGAATTATCCATCAGTGCCTAAATATTACGGAAAGAAGCAATTTGTTGATATATTTTTTTTTTTTTTTTTTTTACATAAAAACGGCACTGAAAAAGGGGAAAGAAATCAAGAGGCCCACGGGCCACATCGCTCACCTGAGCAACAATGACCATAATGAAATCAGATTTAAAGTCGTATACGAAATATCTGGACAATTTATTAGACTAGATCCTGTATAAAAAGATTTTCAAACTTTTCTCCAGATATTCTTGTGTTAAACATTGAGCCTCTTTTGTAACAGGATGATTTCATAGTCTTATCACATATTGAGTATTGCAGTTCTCAAGAAGATCTTAAACAATTGTTCATATATCTATAAACCTACATCATACTTCGAGCCTCTGGTGGGCCCAAAAATTGTTCAGGGGCCACAGTCTAAGCAGTTGAGAATCAACAATATTTCAAGATGCTCGCATATAAGTAATGCCATGTATTATAACATTTGAATTTTTGAGAATAATTAAAAATTTTCTCCTATGTAATACTGGACCCTCCGCCCCCCCCCCCTCCCCCCCCCCCCCCTCCTTCAATATGGTCCTAACCTATCCCCGAGGATCACGACATTGTCCCACCGTACCCTTGGGGATAATAACTTGAGCAAACTTGAGACTACCCTACCCAAGGATGCTTCGAGACAAGTGCCAGATTTTTTGACCAATTGGTTTTTTCTATATATTTCTATGTTGAAATTCGATGCCCCCCCTTCCATTGTTGCCCCAACCTCTCCCCGAGGATCATGATTTGAACAAACTCGAATCTACACTATCTGAGGTTACAGATTTATTGGTCAATTGGTTTTTAAGAAGATTTTTGAGAGTTTTCTCTATACAGCAAAACTCGAATATAACGAACACGGATATAGCGAATTTACGGCTATAACAAACTTTTATTCATGTTCCGGCAAATTTCTTATATAAGCATATAGAAAATTGCCGTATAAAACAAACATAGCTATAACGAATTTACAACTATAAAGAAGTATTTTTAAGACCACCTCTGGCAAAATTTTAACGTTATTTATTATCCATATAATGAATATTTTCCATTACAAATTTCACTGAAGATACATACAATTTTAAGATGCATATATAAAATACTCTAATTCAAATATTATACAGAAAATAAAAAAAATGATGTGAAAGGTTATATTGACATTCTTTTGTAAATGGTGGTGATATTGATTGTATATCATAGGATAGTTTGAAGTACTGCCTGCTGATTATTTTATAATGAATTTGATAAAAGATTCCTTATGAATTTGTTATACACATTTAACAAATTATGCTTATAACAAAGTTTTTTCTATGGTCCCTTGAAATTCGCTATAAACAAGTTTTGCTGTATATTCCTATAAAAAAAATTGAGCCTCCCCTCCATTGTGGCCAACATCCTACCCCCTGGGATCATGATTTGAACAAACTTGAATCTACACTACCTTAAGATGCTTCCACACAAGTTTCAGCTTTTCTGGTCGATTGGTTTTTGAGAAAAAGAATATTTCTCTATGATATTTTATCATATCATGTGATAAAAATAAACAGTATTGTATCATATGATATGATACAATATCACATCATGTTATAAATGATTCAAAATGGTACACATTGGAATATACAATATCATATCATATGATCAAATATCATATCATGATTAAATATCACAAGATTCTATATCATATCATATGATATGGTATTTTCTTTAAAAAATCAAACCTGCTTTGAACTACTCAAAAAACTTATACATGTACCTGGTCCAGCATCCGATAATCAAGATCAAGTTTTGTATCTGAAGCTACCTTTATATAACAAATCAATATTTATATTATCTGTGCAAGTGTGATTGGATATGAACAAAATTTACTTCATTATGTTACCAGCTCCAAGACCCTAACACAATTTAAGTTGTTCTAAATTCTTAAACCTGCCTAAGCATCTGGATAATCAAAATAACTTTCATTAACTGAAACTAGCTCTGTGATTCATTTACTAAATTAAATTAACTAGTTTGAAAAAGTAAGGACCATTATTTTCCTAAACATATGACCTGCTTCAAAAACCTTAACCTCCTCCAGAATCTGAAACCTGTGGCTAAGATTCAGCATGCAAGCGTGTCAAGTGCATCAGTATCACAAGATGCATCATCCTTCCAAGTTTGGTAAAGATAGAACCATAAGTGCGGTAACTTAGATATGGCCACCAAAGGGCACCTGATCCAAAATCTTTAACAGTCTCCAAAAACCTTAACCCCATCCTGCATCTGAAACCTTTGGCTCAGATCTAGCATCAAAGCCTGTCAAATGCATCAGTATCACAATCTGATTAAAATCAGATCCTTGATCTGTTCCTTGTTTTTCTATTGTCGCTACACGAGGATCTGAAGAAACCCCGCTTGAGGTCACCTCCTGGTGAACTTTGTTTTGACCAATGAAACCGTTGGTTCCATTCCCCAGTTACTTGTTTATACTAATACAATCGTTGGATTCCCAGAGGTCATCTAATATCAACTTATGCTCCGCCTCTAGCTCGCTGATACCAAAAGATTTGAGAACATGTTCCATTGCTTCGTCATATGACTCCATTTTTGTTTATAACCCGAAATTACCATTTCTAACACTTGCTCTGATTGGCTAAAAAAAGTTATGAATATTCTTAAATCAAAGTTCACCAGGAGTGACCTCAAGTGGGGTTTCTTCAGATCTTCGTGAGGCGACAATAGAAAAACAAAGAGCAGATCAAGGATCTGATTTTAATCAGATTGATCAGTATCACATGTTGCATTATCCATCCAAGTTTGGTATCGGTAAAACCAATAGGTAATTAGATATGGTCATCAAAGGGCACCTGCTCCAAAAACTTTAACCAGCTCCAGAAACCTTAACCTCCTCCAGCATCCAATACCTACAGCTCAGATTCAGCAATCAAGCCTGTCAGTTGTATATATGTATTATGAGATGCACCATCCATGCAATTTAACTGAAGTTAAGACCAGTAATAACTTAGATATGGCCATATAAGGGCATCTGCTCCAAAAACTTTAACCAGTTTCAAAAACCTTAACCTCCTCCAGCATCCAAAACCTATGGCTCAGATTCAGTATTCAAGCCTGTCAGTAGTATATACAGTCAAACTTCGTTATCTCAAACTAGATGGGACTGTTTAAAAACTACGAGATATCCGAGTATTCGAGATATCAAGGGTAGAATACTTAAAAAATAAGTGGTTGGGACTTAAAAATCACTTTGACATATCCATTGTATTCAAGATATCAGTGTTCGAGATAACGAAGTTCAACTGTATGTATATCAAGATGCACCATACATGCAAGTTAACTGAAGTTAGGAACAGTAATAACTAAGATATGGACATATAAAGGCACCTGCTCCAAAAATTTAACCAGCTCCAAAAACCTCAACTTCCTCCAGCATCCAAAACCTATGGCTTAGATTCAGCATCCACGCCTGTCAAGTGTGTAAGTATTATAAGATGCACCATCCAGGCAAGTTTGGTGAAGATAGGACCAGTAATAATTTACATATGGGCATATAAGGGTACCTGCTACAAAAACTTTAACCTGTTCCAAAAACCATAACCTCCTCCATCATCTGAAATTTATGGCCCAGATTCAGCATCCAAGTGAGTCCATTAGTATGTCTAGATGGACCATCAATGCAAATTTGGTAAAAAAAAGGATAAGTAATAACTTAAATAAGAGGACCTGCTCAAAAAACTTTAAACAGGTCCGGATGCTAATGCCAACACCGACACCGATGCCGAGGGTATAGCATACTGTGGAATCATTTTTATTTGTGGGGGTCTAGGTTTGTGGGTAGCCAAAATTTTCATGCTTCATGGGGATGTAATTTTGTTGGTAGAGTAATTGGGATAAGTTTGATAAATATTAAACAAATGATTGTGTATAGGTTCGTGGGGATGTAAATTTGTGGGCAAGGGCTACCCACGAAAGCCATGAACATTGGTCCCCCACGAACAATGATGATTTCACAGTAAGCTCCCCCTGCCTTTGTCTCGGTGAGCTTATAAGTACTGGGATTTGTCAATTAAATGGAGTTGAAACTTAATGTTGCTATAAAATATGTCATTATGAGTGAAATAAAAAACCATTGCAGTTAATTTTCAAGATTGTAGAAAAAAAAGATGCATGTGTAAATAAATCTTCAGTTTAAGCATTGGCCTCACCTTAGTTTCTTTTTTTGTTGTTCAAAACTTTTCAGCTGATTTCTGATCCTGATTATTTGTTCGCTCAAGGGCAAAGAATGAATATCATTTATCCCGGGAGGAGCCCCTGTAATGCCAGAAGTACTGTCTATAGTTTGTATCATTGACCTAACAGCCAATGATGTAGAATCTACAGTCCTTGGGGTACTCAAAGGGGAAAAATCACATTGAAATGCTGGAGTCTCATAATCTGGATGTAGGAGAAAGTGATCCGGAGTCAACAGCTGGATCTGTTCTCCAAATCCTTTCTGTATGGATTGGACATGGTCAAAGTGTACATGTTGTTGTGGAGGCAAGTGACAATCCAGTTCCTTACTATTTTCCTGTAGGTTTGTGAGTTGATTGGTCGCTGTGTGTAAGTCTAGGTGAGGAATGTGTGTGTCGATACCCCGAGGCATGTCTTGTGAATCAACAGGATCGGGAGGCTCCCCTGTGATTGACACAGGTGAATTATGGGAAGACTGGACAGGATCAGGGAAAGACATGGCTGGGGTTTGGCTCACAAGTCTCTCTTCAGACACTTCACTTGGTAGCGCTCGATGGTTATCATTAGCAAAACACCTGTCAAACAAATGCAGGAATCACTTTGTGATTGAAATTTTTAAACCCAACTCTTTTTTCTTTAATATAAAAAATATGGGGTTGTTGCAAATTTCAAGGGACTTAAGAAAAGAATTTGTTAAATTCTATATCATTATTTGTTTGGAGCAAATTCTGTAATAAACAGTGAAAAATTGATTCTTTTATATAGCCCTATATTTGTTAAACCTGTGTTCAATATTCACAGTAATATTTTAAAGGTTTATAAGAGGACTGTGCTAGGATATTGATCAAAATTCATTAATACAGCCATAAATTTGCTATATTAGTATTCCTTACAACTTTTTGCTTTACAAATTTGAACAGTCACATGTGAAGGAATGTTTTTTTACCTGTATTCTGAGAACAGACCGGCTTTCTTGAGCGATTCTTCCAGAAACGAGGGGTGGCGAGGTTTTCGTCTTCCGGGCATCCTTAAAGCAGATCAGAGGAATAAGATTGAGCAAAGGTCAATGAGCAAACATTAAGAAAGTACTATAATCAACGAACAAACCTGTGGCTTATGAAAGTTACATTCCATAGATCAAAAGGAAATAAGATATAGAGCATTTGAATGTGTACATCAATGAGCATGGTGTAACAAGGTAAAGGACCCACTGTGGTATCATTCATTTTTCTGCCCCACCCCCCCCCCCCAAAAATCAAAATAAGTGCAGCATGTAAAAATAGACTGAAGATCATCTTAAATATTTCAAAAATGATGTTTGGAGGCAAAAATTAAGTCCTACAGTATATCAGTTTACATATCTATATAACGGTATGACAAGACAAAACATCTACTGAAGTCCCACCTGATAGATGAGAAATCTGCATCTTTCTCTGATAACCTCTTGGGAGACATGGACACAAGGGGATGACTAGGTACTGTTTTACTGGGGTTCCCTTGCCTCAACATGTTAACTGCCTGAGGTTTTAATTTTGGCACATAATCAAGATCTTTTGCCTGGAACTGCTCTTGATCAGTCACCGTCCTGCATGGCTTGTCCCCTTTCTGAGTCCTCCTCTTGGTTGTGATGTACCGCCAATGTAATGCACAACGCTGTACCAGTTGATGCTTTACAAAGGCATCCTGGGAAATATTCCATCATGATACATTGAAAACATCAAGATGCTCTTCATAGAATTTTTTTTAAAATTTCCTAATTTAATTTAAGAAGTACTAGTAATTTATTAAGTATTGTTGGGATTTGAATAAACAAAAATCAAATTTACAAAACTTAACGTTTTATCTTAACATAAAATTGAGAAATCCCTGATTCCCTCACCTGGGCATGCTGTTGGGCTGCTATCTTGGCCCTCATGCCTGATAGGTCTGTTGCCACGGCAATCCACTGGGTGACCCCTTGCCGTATTTGTCGGGTCCGCCGTCTTTCCAAGGCATGTGTGATTCTATCTTTCTTCCTCTTTCTCTCTGTCATGTAACCAAACCAGGCCACGAGAATCTGTGCAAGTACGTTTACATTCAGAAATAAAATATCTTTAAACTCCAATATCGTACCTGCATATACACTTGCACATTTCAAAATGCAGATACTTCTATTGTGTTGTTTACAACTTGTTGGTTAATCAGAACATTTCTGGCAAATTGATTCCATATTACAGTTTACCAGGTTAAAACTTATCTAGTAATTACATTTTTCCCTCTTATATCCTCTTGTAATGAACATATTACAGATTTAAATCCATTTCATGAGCTTGAGAATCTTTTCACTGGGTCCGATCTTTCATTCTCTCACCTTCTTCTGGAGTACCAGACTCCAGTGCCATAGTGCAATGTCAGTCTTCCCATTCTCCGCTTGTTTTAACTGGTACCGCCCCTTCCACAGAGACAGGTAATTGGCCATCAGTCTTATGTTGTTAAACCATACAGACTGCTTCATAAGGAGCTGAAAAATACAACGCATAAGAAATGAATTAGTATGTATAAAGGATGACATGAGAAATAACTCCTTTGTAAAATGCTTAAATTTAATATTATTCATTTTGCCTGGTCAGATAGGTGAAAGGTTAAAAGAAGTCTCACTTTATAAGAAATACATTGAGAGAGAGAGAGAGAGAGAGAGAGAGAGAGAGAGAGAGAGAGAGTATAGGAAATTGATTTTTTTCAATCTCATAAGTCTCCTACATTCTTCTTGAGCGAGTTGGCTGTGAACTCTTTCCACCTAGAGATGACTTTCTGCTGGAGCTGTGTGTTGTGATGATATATAGCTTGCTCCAGTTTGAATTTCTGTAGAATTCTCTCCTCTCTTGCTTTCATCCACTGCCAAAAATACCTCTGTAGCTTGTCTACAAAATAGGATAAAAAATTTAACAACTGTGAGAATGAGAAAAATTTCTTTATAAATTTAACATGTCTTTTTTTCATACAATTGTTCAACTTTTATCTAATTAATTCTGCAAATGGGTTGCTATCACAATTTGATGTGATTTTTTCAGTTCCATGTGATTAAAATAATGTCACCTTATTATCTATGATAGTGCTTTAAAATTAAACACATGTACATACAAGTCCAAAATCTCAATAATTTCCTAATTTCTGTCTACACATGCACTGTATATGAATAAATCTTCCATTGATCTATGCACACTGTGGATTCTGTGCATCCTATATCCTTACATGTGTCCAGGGCTTGTTTAGTGGACTCCACCCATTGTCTGGTCTCAGATTTCTTGTAAGCATGAATGGCAGCATAGCGATGCCAGGTCATGATCACCTACAAGGTAACAATACAATTACTACATGCATTTATCTTTAGTTAAAAAAAAACTACCTCATTCTTCTTATTTCATTGATTTTTGACAAAAACAATGTACAATGAAACTCTTTTTCAAATAAGATCATCATGTAGAGTATACAATTTGAAGAATTTGAACCAAGCAATTTTAACAGTAATAGTTTGTTCTTCAGTTTTTTTTTTTTTTTACTATTATATCCCCTTTTTAAGGAGATGGGGGGGGGGGGGGGGGGTTTATTCCAAAAGATAGCTGCATTAATAAGCAGAAATAATGTAAAAAAAAAAAAAAATAATGAACAATAAATAGTTTAAGATTGTGCTCAGCGTCTGAGTCTCACCTTATGTAGAAGCTGTCTGTTGTAGTGGACAATGGCTGCCTGGTCTTCTTGTCTGTCCTGTAGATTCTCCAATACATTGTTTCTCCAGGTGAGCAAAGCCCAGCTATATGTTATAATAAACAGAAAATATTAAAATCAAAAGACACACAACACATATTGTACACAATTGATTTGCATCACATAGTTATGTAAATGTAGCTCTTTAACTCCTAGATGAATTGGTATTTATGTACTCATGACTAATTACCGTTTACAAGCTGTTGCCTTCCAAGAATATTTCTCTTCTGCTACCATCTTGAATTGCCTCCCTTGCAGTGTAAGCCCCTTCCATGCAGTCATTAATTTCCTACACAGGTTTGTCTGATGAAACTTGCTTGCTTGTGCCCACTGTCTCTTCTCTTTTTGAGCATTTTTGGTGTACTGCCAGAAAAACAAATATCATTTATCATGTATCAATGTATGTTTTCATACTTTAATACCCTTGAGAAGCCTTCTTGCTCTCTCCAATGCTTCAAGTGTTTTCAGTTATGTTCTTACCTCTATCCAAGTTTGCAATGCTTTCTTTAGAGAATTCTTGTAGTGATGAGTTACTGCCTTACCCTCTAGAGTTTCCCTGCAATACAGTTAAAAGTAATCTAACCATAAAGACTTTTACACTTGAATTTCTTAGGTACAGTGTTCATTACTACACTGCTGTCAATTATCATTAATTACCGGTAGTTCATGTGTATGTAATAAAAAATCCTTTCTTATTTACTTTGGATTTGTCATAGTTAGTAAAACATAATGTTATTTTCCTGAATTATGCTGTTGTCAAAGTTTATTTAACTAAGTAACTAGGTAAGTTAGAAATGTGACAAAACAAAAATCCTATTAACATTACATATAACATATCTTCAAAATTCTGAATTTAAATAGATTCACAAATATCTATTCCCATGAATATCAATAAAAACCATATTATTACATGAATACCAAAAATTAGTGTAGCTAATTATATCTGACATAAAAGCTCCATTATATTTCATGATAATAACCAGATAGATGTGAGATACGTACATTTGACGGAGGTCCCTAACATACCGAGCCCATGCCAGCAGGTGCTTCCTCCTCAGTACAGCGTGATAATGCTGCTCAGCCTCACTCTGAAAGTGTGGAATGTAAGGTTACACATATACAGTAAAACATTGTTACAGGCAATGCACATACTGTCAAACTTCGTTATCTTGAACTAGATGGGAATGTTTAAAAACTTCAAGAAATCCGAGTACTCGAGGGTAAAATACTTAAAAAATAAGTGGTTGGGACTTACAAATCACTTCGACATATCAATTGTATATCAGTGTTCGAGATATGGAAGTTCAACTGTATAATGAATTCTTGCTTACAACAAAGTCAGTTTAATTCCCCTTATTTTTATAAATGTATATGTATTGTAAAATTATAATAATATAATTATGAATTATATATAATAAAAAATCAGATATGAAATTGGTTTATTAAGAAATCAGAATTGGTTTTTTTTATTGTATATTTATACAAATCTTAAATAAAACTGCTAAATATGTGTAAGAAAGGCAACCTGTAGTTATGTAAATGAAGAAAATATGAAGAAAAAAAATGTTTGCACTAGCCATACTTGTTTCTCTTTCTCTTGCTCACAGATGTGTAACCTCTCTCTCCACTTGGCCAGAAACTGTCGTCTTGCACAGTCCTCATGGTGAAGAACAGCCTTCGAAAGATAAACAAATTCATTCTTTAATTACCTTTATATATTTTTTTAAAATTTTTATCAAAATTATAGGACCAAATTCAATTAATTATCACAATAACTGAGCTAATGTTAAAACAGTAAAGTTTTGTTGAAAACAAAAAATTAACATTGATGTCAATAAAATTTGTACAAAAATCAATTGAATATATTTCTTTCACCTCAATTTGTATCATTAACTTTTGATTAGTTCTAAAACAACTTGCCTCTAATTCACACCAAATTCAGTCATTCAAAGTCAGTGATAAATGTAATAGTTGATGCTAGTAACCAGACTTACATGTAATTAAGGCGAGTACAACGAACAGTAATATATACATACCATTCTCCAGTTAATATAAACATACCATTCTCCAGTTAATATAAACATACCATTCTCCAGTTCATCCGGAAATCTCTATGTTCCTCATAGGAGTTATACCACTGATAGAAAAACCGGGCCATCAAATTCTCCCTAGAAGTTAAATAACAAATACTGTAAACGTATTATATTTAGCGTGTACAATATTTGGTGGAAAATGATTTTTCAACAAGTTAGCGTGGATTTGATGTAGCGCATTTCTGAAGTACCTATTTATTTACTTATATATTTTAAATTTGGTGATGTACTTGATTTATCGGACGCCGTTTTCCGCCAAAATCGCTAAATAGAATACACAGTCAAATGTAATATGTTTACAGTACATGTACCATGTATCATCTTCTTTCTTAAACAACAGCATTCTGACAAATGCTTATGTTGTTTAAGTATAGGACAATGTCATGTCTATCATGCTTTGAAAATAATCTCAATACTTCAACTGTTTGGATGTATGCAAACTGTAAACTTTTTAAATCAACTTTCTTTAACTATTTACGTGAAAATTCAATAAGTAATTTGTAGAATTACAATTCATGTGGATTGATAAACTAAACCGGAATTAATATTTGTCCATACTTTCTGAACTGTGTGCATTTTTCCTGATTTTCTCTTTTCATTTTCTCCATTTCTACATAAATCCTCCAGCGAAAAATAAACCTCGGCATACAATGGACAAAGAAAAATGCATCGGCTTGAACTTGCTGTGTCTGGAAAGAAAAAAAAAAGAAAATTACTCATCTACCATTTCTGTACATAACAATTTACTCCTTTGTTAATACTTTATGCAGAATTATTTTTGCTCCCCTTCAACATCCTCAATGGATAAATTCAACGCAGTAAATAAATTATGTACTGGAGTTAGTGAAATATACATGTATTTCCATTATAATGTGATAAAACTCTCCGAGGAAATCCATTATATCATGGAATGCACAGCATTATCTGCACTTTGTAGAAAAATTACTGATAAGAAATATTGTATTAATTATGTTAATACATGTAGTCATAAATTTGAGTTTCTTATGTCTTGGACTCTACAACAGATGCTGTTTCATTGAAAAACTTGTATATATTTAATTGCAGAAAATACAATTAAATATATATATGTTTTTGTCATTTTGAATGGGTTTATATATACATATTGTATATCTAAATCTTTGTCATAAAATTTCAAATCAAACTATAGTGGTTTTGAATGTTTTCCATAAAAATAAACTAAAATTTAAATGTATCAAAGGGTCACGGAAAGGACGCACAGCCCAGCGTACAAATTGTCCAAACTTTGTAATTTAGTTTTTAGATATGAATATTTACAGTTTTTATAAAACATTTAAAAACAGTAAAACTTTTTATTATGATGTAGTCTGTATGGTGTACTTCATTTTGATACGTCATTTGAAGCTATTTTCAAACTAGCAGAGGACTTTTAAAAGATATTACAGCAAGAACATGTCTTTAAAAATGCCTGAAAATGCAACGTCAGCTGACCACATGGAACAGCTAGCCATCATAAAATTGTGTCGACTGAGGTAAAACACTGATAGAAACAAAACAAACGATGGAGGAAACAGAAAAAACATCAAAATAGTTCGAGTCCACAAGTGGCACAAGCGATATTTTGATAGAGTATGCGATTGTACCCCCTGACCAAACGGTGAATGCAGCAGATTACTCTTAGGTAAACCAAGGACTACGACATTATGGAAACGTTGTTATAACCTAAAGTCAGACTGGGCCATGCGGCCTGTATAGGCAATGAATATATAAAGATAACTCCAATACAAAAATGTACATTGCTCTGATTTTTATACATATACATCATTATACTCTATATTAAATAGTTATAATACTTTCTTGATAATTGCGCCGTTATTCTGAATAAAATTACATGTGTCCACAAACTTTTTGGACAACCCTCGCACAAGTTTCTCTTTCCCTCTCACCAATCATTATAAGGCTTACCCAGCTATAAATGTAAAGTAAGACTTGTTACTTACTTTTCTGTGTTCCCTGAGACTTGTGTACACAACAAGAGCACTCCAGCATTTTCTTGTCAACACACTCCTGCAAAATAGTAGTTATTAATTAACAAAATTTGCTCGTCCTAATGTTAATTTAATTAGATTCATTATTCAGTAACACAGTCTGCAGACTCACTGGTAGTGACTGCGGGCTTGTTCTGTGAGGTGAACTATCTGCATTTCTTCTTTGTCCTCACATTTCCGAGCCCAGACATTCCAGTAAAGCCGAAGAAGCTGGAAACAGATGAATGATTATGACATTTAAAATTGTGGCAGAATTTCTGAAAATGAAGTAGAGTGTGGAAGCTATCCATCCTATGAAACTGGATTCCACTTGAAGTAGTGGTAATTTTGTCAAAAATTATTTTATCGGATTAATGGATTTTTTGGCCTATAGATTTCAATAGAATGAAATACATTTTGTTGTACCAGTAAGCTCATCCATATAAAAAAAAATTACCTATAGCATGTACATGTGTATATGATTAAAAAGCAAGTTTTTCCATCAGATAATTAGAAAACTTATAAAGGAGTATAAATTAAAGATTGGATAATTTTTTTAGTATCGCAAGTTCTTTCATAAATCACTGTTTTGGGTTCTAAACAGTTGATACAATACATGATGTTTATTTTAGAATAGTCTGTCTGTAAAAATTGCTACAAAAATACTACCATTAGGTAGAGAACATTTACATTCTTTGAGAAGAATTACATGTATATGAATTCTAATCAATCAAGTGAATGGACAACAAAGTCAGAATTTTAACATACTGATTTATAGTAATGCTCAGTGGCCATTTCATTCCTCATCTCTTTAACTCTTGACTGCACCAAGTTCAGGCGAAAGGCACTGAATACCAGAATCTGACAAAACATAACAAAACAAAAGCAAATGCTTTAAGACCATAGTGTCATAATGATTTAACAATACTCAATTTCATAAAAATACAAATGTTAAATCTATCAAAAATAAAATCACACTGAAGTTTTGTGAAAATTTTAATGACCAACCAAACCTCATTTTATTTATATATTGATCAATCGAGCTTATATTGGCTGAATTTAATGGGAATTAGCCAAATAAAGACAAGAACATGTGTCATTCCTTGTTAAGACTACTGACCAAGAGTTTCCTCCTGCGATGGCTGTCTGCCAGACAAATCTTTTCTCTATCCTCTTCCTGTGTCACCATGTCTGTGGAGCTCAAGGTCAAGGTCAAAGTATACAGCAATATATAATACCCGTTTCATAAATACCAAGTGAGTGCATGCACTATTGTCCCATAGAGCCTTCTCCCAACTTATATCTAAATTCAAGCTGACAAATACACAAACATATACCCTGTACATGTACTTAATAATATAAACTCCAGGAAGGCAAGGATCGTGATCAATTACTGGTATAGTGTTCATAGTGTAATACTTAATAAAGTAAAATAAATAAACAGTTGATGAAAAAATGAGTGAAATAGACATAACAAATTAATATACCATCTGTGTTTAAAAGAATAAACTCAATACATGTAGCTACCAATATTTTGAAGAAATAAACTGGGACAATTAACATTTTACTACAACTGAAAAAGAAAGGATACACTGTTTCCAGATCTGAAAATACTGTCTCATCTGAAACTTCCTAGACAGCACATTGATGTGGTCCTGGTGATGTTTGATTGACTGGTGAAGCTCATATCGCTGAAGCCATGAATTCAATGCACGGTGCAAAATACTCTGTGCATAAAATTTATCTGCATAAACTGTAAAACAGATCATTCATGAACAAGGATTAACAAAATCTATAGTCTACATAACATGCAGTTATTCAATATTGATTAAAAAAAAAAGTCCAGGTTTCACGATAGTGTGTTTCTCATGGCTAATTACCTTGTTGTCTTTTTCGATCTCGTTTCTGCAGCCAGTACTGGGCCCAGGCAAAGAAACACTTTCTCTTGATGTTCAGCTTGTAGTGTCTGAGTGACAGAGCATGTCTGTGATAAACCTGGCGTTTCTCCTTCAGTTTCTCTGTCCAAACTAACCAATGCTAAGAAAGAAAATAAAAGGTTCAGCCATTCAATTTACTGCAATTATGTACAACTTTTTTTCTACAGAAGGAAATTTTTGTGTTTTAATTCCAAAATGGGTGAATTAATTCCATGCCATTTTAAATTTGAAACTTTATTAGAAACCTTTTTTTAAAGTTGTATTTTTTAGCTGTTTAAACAAAATTAAAAAATTCTGTAATAAAAATACTATCCCACAAAAAATAAATACAGTTACACAGTCTTTCAAGTGTCCTCACCGAGAAAATTCACAGTAACTTATAATTTAAACCTCCAGAAGCTAAGTCTTGGAATTTGTTTTGCCCATTCACCTGTGCCTGGATTCTGTAGGCCCAAAACTGCAAAGCCACAACTTCCATATCCTTCTGCTCCAGCCTGATCCTGTGCTCATCCTTCCACTTCATCCACACCATCCTGTCAGGATAAACAGTTCAGTTTTTCAATCTACTCTTTGTATACACATAAGTTAAGGCTATTGCTGCTTATAAAATCTACAAGTGGTTTTTTTTTTAAATCTATTGATGCAAATAGTTGGTGTCTTGATTCCCAAATAAACATATTATATTTTGTGATTTTCCTACATATAAATGCAATTTCTGAATTGACGACTTTAAGAATTGAACAAGCCCTACTGGAATGCACATTTTTGCTATCAATTCTTTTGTGCTTGGACTGATTACACAAAATTTAGTACCCTGCAAGAAAATCTGGTTGTACTGTATGAATGGTATATGCTATATACATGTGTCATAAATTTGATTTGAACATATTTTTATTGTACAAAATTACAACAGGGATTGGGCACAAGTTCAAAAACTTAGACCGCCCTCTCCCAATACAAGTATATAATACAGTAAAAATAATGTATGCACAACATGTCATAAATTTATTTATCTAAAAATTATTTTTACCTGGTTAACATATGTTCATGATGTCTGTCTGCTTTTGAAGTGATTTTCTTTTTCTCCCTCTGAAGATTTACAAACTCTTTCCAGTTTCTGTATGCCCTGGTTAGGATAGCTTTGTTATCTGATCAGAGGAAATAATAGACAATATTAACACCCTGATAATAAAAAAATACTCACACAATACATTGTACAATTCTAAATTACCAAAATAATATATCAATTGCTAATGAAAATTCTGCTTTTAGCATTATTTTATTACATCTTTTCGTATAATTTTATATCTACAATATATTTAGAAAATTGAAAGGTTTTTGAGTTTTGATATAGACCAACTACTCAGAAGTCTCCACTCAGATAAACTCTGAAACAGGACCTACCTATTGCAGCAGCTAGATCCATCTTTTCTGCAGAAGCCTTCTGATACAAGACAAACAGCCGCCAGGCATCAAAAACCTTACTCCATACCACATACCTACATTACAAGTCATGGTATGCAGAGTTCAATACATGTACTAGCTTTAAAATACTAGTATATCTGACAAGCTGGCTTTAAATTTTACTTGGTACGTGTATTTCAGGATAAATTACTGATATACCCTAAAACCTTGAAAATAAGCCACGGCTTATTTTAACTTTTGGGAAGAAAGTGGGGGCTTATTTTCAAAACCGTCTTATTTTCAAATTGCGGCTTATTTTCAATGCATAAAACCCGTAAACGATAAGATCATAATCACGGCTTATTATCAAAACAATTTAAATTGTAATTGTTCGATTGTGAACTATTTCACTGTTTTAAAAATGGTATATCCAGGTAAACACGTGTAAGAGTAAAATGAAAAGTGTAAATTGTTTTTAATTCAATTTTATTTCATTTATCAGAATATTTATGCATTCTGACCACTGTTCCTTGCATCTAACAAGTTCTAGCCAGTGTTTTCGACATTACATAACCAGCCACCTGTTAACTCGTCGCATGGTCAATGTTTGTTTAACAATTTCCGGTGTCAGAAACATGCACTGTCTTGTCAGACTTCACAGTTCATATGAGTATAGAAAGATAAGCAATAATTATGATTTTATTAAAATATCATTTACTTTGTCCCGTAGTTGGTTTGCATAGTGATGGGCACTTTAAAAATAGACCGATCATTTGTACGACTTGATAATGACGATAAACGACATACGTGTATACAAACATTTCTTCACAATGTTTATTTTACGATAATCAAATAATTGGATTGATTAACAATTAAATAATTACCGTTGTTGGTTTGTTGGTTTAGATTCACAAACGTATGTTATTACTTTTACATGAATTGAATACATTATGTACACATGCGTGTCGATGACTTTTAATAAAATAATTGTCTTTTTGGAACGTAGATAATGCATAGTAACAGCGGGATTTTTTCCCCAGCATATTATACACAGGTACATGCTACAAATAAGACTTTACGGTAGTCTAAAATCTTTCCAAACTGGCATTGTCATGACTGGTTTATTTTCAAAACAGGCTTATTTTCGAGTAATTGTCAGTGCAAGAAATAGGTGGCTTATTTTCAAAACCGGCTTATTATTAAATCCGGCTAATTTTCAAGGTTTTAGGGTATATACCAGTAACATACCTATATATTAAAGAATTTCACATTTCAAATGGTCTCAATATTTACCTGTCAATCTAAAAAGAGACCATCACTAATTGATATTCATTTCTTAAAAAATACTGATAAACAAATACCGGTAAGTATTTAACACCATCATTATTCTAAACTTTTAAATTACGTACTATAACAAGACTTGATATTTCATTTCATTAGATACCTTGAAACGTACACACTATTGTTGAATAATATCTATATATAACCTCAGAGCATTTATTTGACATTATAAAATGGCCTCGATGGATAATACAAATAACCTTTGACCTTTAGTTTCATACCTGTGGTGACATTCGGCCCTGACCATCAGTCTCCACTCCTTCCTCAACTCCCACCACATTTCATGCCACTCTTGATACACACGCCTCATAAGCTGCAACTCATAGTGACGCCTTGGGAACAAAAATATATACTTCAATGACCGTTTTTGGTTAACTACCATAATGAACATCAAAATGAATATTATGGATGTAAACTAAAGCACAAATGACAAATTTAACCATATCATGGGTGATGAATAAACCTCAATGTATTGCACATTTTTTTCTAGTGCATTTTAGGAGGAATCATAAACGTTTAAAAACATTTACCTTGCATTAGATGGCATTACTCTCCCAAATACTCTTTGTTTCCAAAGTAATGAGAATTTCCTTGCTAAATGCCTGTTCATAAAAGAAATTTTCTATTTTTGAAAAAATAAATAAGTGATACTAAAAATTTATTTTATTTTATGACAAAAGATCATAAAATAAAAATAGTAAATGTGAAATTCATATTTATTCATTTCAAACATCGTAAATTCCATGATACTGTTAATTTTTACCTGATTCTAAGCTCTTTCAGACGTCCACCTCTGTTCCATGTGTAGTCAGCTCTATAGTTTTTGATCAGCACACTACTCTTCTTCCCTTTTGGTAAAACTTTCCTGCTTTGCTGTTTTACTACTCTCTGGATCTTCTCCTCTAAAGGGTGAATCTCCAGAGTAGTTGTTTTCATGAGCTCACTATTTGGTCTCATGCTGATGATGTTTTCTTTCTCTTTCCCTTTTTCTTTCTCTCTACGTTTCTGTCTTGCAGTAGGCACTGGAATTTTGGATGTTGTAATTTCTTGCACCCCATTGCTTTTTGGAAATCTGCTGTAATTTGAAGGATGATGTGTATGCATATCAAAACAAAGCTTGTGCGAGATCCATATTGTTTAAAATTCATTTGAAAGAATTATCAGTGCTAAACACTACGTAATATAAGAGAGAGAGAGAGAGAGAGAGAGAGAGAGAGAGAGAGAGAGAGAGAGATTGATTCATGTATGAGTGTATGAGCACACCTTTCTTTTTTGTCTGTTTCAGGGCTGCGATGAAGTCCTGAATGTGGACTGAAGCTTTCACTGACGAGTCCTTCCTCAGCACGACTAAGTAACCTCATCCGTTCCGCGTGAACAGACAAGTGTTCATTCAGATTCTGCAAAATTTCTGCCTTTGTCGGTGAGTTACCTTTCTGTATGTCATGGGTTACATTTTTTCTTTGAAAAGGCAATTTTGCATCATTTGTATTTCTTTGGTCCATCCCTTATCATTTCGGCGATTTTGCCTTTAAACAAGTTTGAACGGTACTAATTTTGCCCGCCATGTTTGTAAACAAAGATTAAAGTCAGGTCGATCCAAGTTATTTCGTATAAGGTGCTTTTAGATAACTCGGTATTTTTCTTAGTACTACATCCTTCATTATTTATTAGCATGAAATTTATAACCCTCAAATCTGTAACTGTCCAAATTCAATTTTAAATAATTGTATAATTCAATATCCTATATTTAAAGTTAAAAACGTACATTTGAAACTGTGCATTTCGTACTGACTGTAAGCAACAGTTTACAGAACGTAAACTATAGTTTACGACTCGTTATAAATATCATTTTCATTGTGTGTAAAAGTATATATAAAAACGTTTGTAAACCAGGCCTACATAGTGCAAACTGAAAAAATGTTCATATTCAATATATCAATTTGTGAATTTAATTGCCGCTTTAATGTCTGTGAACTATAGTATGATTCAAACCAGAAACTAAATATTAGGCCTATACATATCGCGAAACTTACTGTTCTCATTCAGATAAACTATAATTATGTCAGCTATTGTATAGTTTACGCATGTGAATCATAGATTATTGCATTTAACAGGTTTACATGTACAGATGTAAAATATAGATAGCACCGTTAACTAGCGATAGTTTAAAGCTAATTATAGTTTAACATATTTTATTATCAACGGTATCGACTCGTATATTGTTTACACAACTGTCCTAGAATTCATTATTGAAATCGCAAAGAACTGTATATATATGCAAGCTAATTGATATATCAACGACATATGCAAGCTGTCCTAACTATATATCTGTGTTGCTTCCTAAACCATTATGTATTAATTTATCGAACGAGTGCAATTTATCAACAAAATTGACACCAAGTCTAATTCATTTCCTTTGTTAAAGTAAAAAGTTGCAATATCACGCGCAGTTAACACTTTGTAAAACAATTAAAGAATTGAGAAGCTTTTAAAAGTAGACCATGTTATGTACCCTGTTTATCTCTATCTATTTTAAAACAGAGATCATTTTGAAGTGCAATATGTCCAGCAGTTCTAGAGGTATTATAGCATTAGTAACTAGATATAATTCTAACTAGTATTGACTTGGATTCCATATAGTGTATCCAAGTAATAAAATATTTCATTTTCAATTTAGATAACTTAGTTATTTTTCAAAGATACTTATGTTTGTAATGTTATTATGTGTCAAGTTGCATTTTGGTTTTTAATTTATCTTTTGCTTTTTCGACACAACAAATGAAAGCCTTTAGCTTTTTGATAAAAATCAACTTACAAAATAAAAGAATAAATTGTTATAAGGTAAACACGTCCAAGGTTTGATTTGATGGTGATGAACGGATTTCAACCGCATTCTCTTAATTACAAACAGGCATGTCTTCTTTTGATGGCCGTTAAGGCGGGTATAAATCGTCCTCAACAGTCGTGACTAAGGACATTCAGGGTGTTGGGGTACATCGATGGGTCATTTCCGTGACTGCCCAGAGATATCAATAATTACGGACAAATCAACTGATCCCGTGTGTTGTAAACACAAATTACTTAAATTTGAATTCCAATCGCATCGACAAAACTAAAGGTGCACACGTCACAAAGTTGTTTACAGACATACACAATGCTAATTTAATGACTTTAAGTAAAATATCAAAGACCTTGTAGCCTTAAAAAAGTCTAGGTATATCATGCAAGTTTGAAATAACCTAATTGTAAATGATGATCAAAACATCCCTGTTCAAAAATTCTTTGATGTCATATACTATATCAAGCACGCTTACATGTACGCGATTTCATGGGTGGAGAAATGGTGGGAGATCCTAACTATATAACAACAGCGTTAAAAACAGAAATCACAGGTTGCTCTCTGCCGGAGACACAGAACAAAGGTTTCAACGTTCATACATGGATATCTACGAAATAGTGGTGTTAATTTTGTTGTTTTCGGTTTTAAAAGCCTCGAGTCAAAATGATTCAAATTTCGAAGACACGACTGGCGCTACAACGTCATCCGCAGTATCGTTCATACCACCAATAACGATCCCGACAGCGTTGACAAAAACAACAGCACCATCTGAAACAGCTAAAACAGGTCGAACAGAAGTTTCTGAAAAATCTTCGTCAGGTTTGGAACTTTCGTCTGAGTTATCTACATCAAAAGAAGATTTGTCCGAAAGATTTACGCCAGATGTGGAAGTATCGTCTGAAAGTGCCAGAAGCGATAGAGATAAAGATCAAGTAAGTCAAAATGATGATAAAGAAGAATCGTCTGAAATTACCAAATCGGTTGAAGGAGAATCGCCTGTATTAACTACATCAAACGTTAAAATATCGTCTGAAAATACCACAAGTTATCCAAGTAAAGCGTCTGAAATAACAAGAAAAATGGAGGAAACCTCCAATAAAACAACATTAAAAAGGGAAGAATATACTGAAATAGCTTCATTAGATGAAGAAGAATCGTCTGAAATAACTGCATCACTGCAAGATTCCTCTAAAGTAACTACAACAAACCAAGAAAAATCGTCGGAAATAACTGCACTGGAAGAATCCTCTGAAGTAAGTACACCAAGCCAAGAAGAATCATCTGAGATAAATGCAACACCAAAAGAATCCTCTGAAGTAACTAGATTGAGCCAAGAAAAATCGTCTAAAATAAATGCAACACTGGAAGAATCCTCTAAAGTATCTACACTAAGCCAAGAAAAACCTTCGTCCGAAATTACTTCAACACTAGAGGCATTGTCGAAAGTATCTACACTAAGCCAAGAAAATTCATGTGAAATTACTACTACACTAGAAAAATCTTATAAAGTAACAACACCAGGCCAAGAGGAATCGTCAGAAAGTCCTAGTATATTAAATCAGGAAGGATCTAATGATAGCGGTATAACTACATCAAATCGAATATCATCTGAAAATATTGTATCGGATCTGGACGAATCATCTTCAATAACTACACCATCTCTTGAAAAATCACCAGAGTCGGGAGAATCGTCTGAAGAATCGACATCAAATCTAGAAGATTCTGTTAAAATAACTACACCGAAACAGGAAGAACCATCGGTTGTGTCCTTGACAACTCCATCACTATTATCAACGAAGCCAACAGAAAAAACAAGACAAACAGAAACAACAGCCACGCAGACAAGTACAGGAATGTCTACAGGAGTGTCTACAGGAGTGTCTACAGGAATGTCTACAGGAACTACAAACAGTCTAGGCAACTCTAGGGAACTCTCAACTGATGGTATCTATGTGCAGGTCCTCGGAAAATCGGGGAAATTTGTGATAGGGCGGACCAAAAACCCTCAGAATGGCCCCAACAAACTTATGGTGACTTTTGATTCTATTCAGGAAAAAGACAGCAATGGAAATAATGTGGGGATTTCTGGACGTTTTAAACACAGCTTTAACAATTTTGCTGGCCAGAAATTTGACATCTCTGAACTAACAGACGATAAGTACCAGAGTTTGGCGGTGAAACGACTGGACTGCACGGCATACCTTGATACCGTAGAGTCTAAATTTACTGTTCAGATCTTTCTATTTAGAGAGGAAGGGAGTGTTAGCCAAGGAGACGAAGTATCCCATGTGTCAAAAGGCACGCTCAAGTTCAACATCATGGTTGAGGACTGGAAATTCTGTGGATCTGATGGGATGGAGTGTAGAAAAGGAAAGCAATTTGAGTATGGAGAATTTATAGATTTTGCACTGTCAATCAAAGGTTCGAAACCTCCTAATATCAGACAGAACAAGAGGACCAATGCACAGGAATTTGACATGGGTGGTAATGCCTCCGTTGTTCTTTTCAAACAGGTAGTTTTTAAATCCTTACGTATTTTAAGCCAATTAAATTTTGGTATTGGTAGATATTATCTTTGATATTGCGATATATTAAATCATCTTAGATGTTGAAAAAAATGCAGTTTATTGTTTAATTTCAGTTGTTACATTTTCAAACATAACATTTCAGGCAAAGTATGATGAAAGTTCAAGATATGAAAATTTGCCACAAGGGTTTCCTCAGATTATACAGAAAGGATCGCGTCAATTGTTTGTGTTCCGATTTAGGAAGTTTTCCACCTCTGTGTTTTATGATCCACTGCTGAACATAGATGCTAATGTGTCTACAACAGAACAGGAATCTTTAACAACCTTACCGTCAGCTGTGTCGCCGCTTAATGCAAACGTAACAACCGTACCAGTGTCAAAAGAAACGCTGGAATCAAAGCCTTTTACTGGTACTTCAATATCACCGTCAACAATATCAACGACATCTTTACTTGCGTATGCATCATCGACAACGGCACCATCCTCAATTACATCATCATCGTCCTTAAAACCAACTACAAAATGGACATCGATGCTTTCCTTAGTTACATTGGCATCATCTTTACAAACAACTACACATACATTGACAAGCCTAACTGAAACAATTACAACATTAAACAGAACACCACAAACAACATCAAAAACAACAATGATGAAACCAACATCTGTGACAACAGATGGACTTATATCAACTGACTTGATGACTACTTTGGTAACAACAACACCACACGATTACTTTTCCGCGGAAAACACGAAGGAACTCTCAACAGACGGTATTTATGTCCGTGTCCTCAAACATTCCGGGAAATTTGTCATGGGACGGACCAGAACCCCACAGAATAACCAAAACAAACTCGTGGTGGCCTTTGATTCTATTCAAGAAAAAGGCAGCGGTGGAAATAATGTGGGGACATCTGGGAGTTTTAAACACAGCTTTAACAATTTTGCTAGCCAGAAATTTGACATTTCTCAACTAACAGACGACAAATACCAGAGTTTGGCGGTGAAACGATTGGATTGCACAACATATCTTGATACGGTGGGAGCAAGCCTTACTGTTCAGATCTTCGTATTTAGAGAGAAAGGAACCGTCAGTCAAGGCGATGAAGTATCTCATGTGTCAAAAGGGACGCTCAAGTTCAACATTATCATTGAGAACTGGAAATTCTGTGGATCTAATGGAGTGGAGTGTAGAAAAGGAAAACAATTAGAGTATGGTGAATTTATAGATTTTACAATGTCAATCAAAGGTTCGAAGTCCGCAGCTAAAAAAGACCAAAGTAAAAGGACATCCGCCAAAGAGTTTTATTTAGGAGGGAATTCTTCGGTTGTCCTCTCTGAAAAGGTAAGGTCAGAAATTTATATAATGATACAGCCACTCATAAAATGACAGCTATTTGGTTCCAACTCACAGTCTTTATACTATATTTGATAATACTATGTAGCTTACAAACTGCTTGCACTACATCAGTAGCGTTGATTACGTAACCTACATATTGTGTCAGTTAGGAATAGACCTTGCAACTTTTAAACATGTTGGATATTTTTCAGGTAAAATATGACGATGGCTCAGCATACGAAAATCTACCACAGGGTTTCCCTCAACTTATACAAAGAGGATCAAAGCAGTCATTTCTATTCAGATTTAGAAAATTCGACAAAACTGTATTTTATGATCCTCAGCTGAATGTAGATGGAAGCACGGAAACTGACGAGAAAACGACATCTACAACAGATACGGACAACAAATCCTTGGCCTCGTCCAATCTCACTTCAGTACCAGCTGAAATCTCGTCCAGGACCGCTTTCCTTAGTGCCGAGGGATTAACTGTCAAAATTCACGGACAATCGGGAAAAATGACAATCGGGTACGGCGAAGATCCCGATCAAGACAGCAATAAGGTGCAGGTTACCTTTGATGCAATTGGAGAGATCGCAACAGACGGAACAGAAATCGGACGAACTGGACAACAGACCCACACTTTCAATACGTTTGCAAATTTGGATTTCTCCTTTTCTCAAATCAAAGACGACCGTTACATGAATTTGTCCTCCAAAAGGGTTGACTTCTCCGCAAACTTTCCTTCAACTAGCGCCCGTTTGGTCGTTCAGGTTTTCGTTTTCACTCAAGCTGGAGAAATCAGTATAGACGGCGAAAGGACAGGGATCACTGCAGGAACTGTGAAGTTAAACATTCTCGTGGCATCCTGGGGTTTCTGTGGATACAACGGCGTTACGTGTACCAAGGGTAATGTTGAACAACGAGGGGAAGCCATCGACTTCACTATATCCGTGAAAGGAAAAGGAGATCAACAGGTCAGAAATCAGGGGAAGAAGACAGACGGTGAAGAATTCGATCTGGGCGGCCAGGCATCGCTTTTACTCTCCAGAAAGGTATGCACATGTAAACTTATATCAGGTATATTCATCAAACGTAATGTTCTTCCATAACTTTGAAACTTGGTTTCGATTTATTCTGAAACGTCAGTTTTGAAGTTAATCCGCAGTAAATAAAAACTAAGAAAATAAGGCCAAAGAATTCATTTACGATTCTCGGGCCAAACAGTTCTCAATATTTTGCGACAGGCGGGTATTTCATTTTTATCGCAAGATTTGTCAAGGGAATAAACTCGGTTTTCAAATTTTAACTAGAGTTTTTCCCTTTACAATATAGCAATAAAATTAATCAATGCAGTTTTATTTGACCTAATGCTGTGAAAGTGGTGCATGAGAACCAAAACAGTCTTGTATCAATAAATAACCACTGTAAAATTATATAAAGATGACTAGCCTGTTTTATTCTGCTGTTTGATTAATTATGGTTGGGTTTTTTTCTCATTGACAGATACAGCGGGATGGAGGAGCCTACGAGTCCATGCCTAGTGGGTACCCTCGGCTCTCTGGGAGGGGCAGCAAGACTGTGTTCATCCTCAGATTTCCCCGGTTTAACACCTCCGTTCTATATGACCCACTGATCGTACTGGGCCAGGTGAATCATGCCAATAACTGCATGACTGTCACCTTTTATCAGGTCCTAACTTTTGTCCTGATCTTGACATCTGGAATCCTCATTTAAATTCCTTATAAGGATGAAGTTTTAGCAATGAATGCTGGATGCAATTTTTTGCTGCTGATGCCGAGATGTCTTCCTTGCCTAGATAAGGGCAGAATGTACAGTACATGTGCATGTATTTTTTACTTATATAAAATATATCCAAGTACTTTTTAGGGAGGTGGTTATCATTTTGATATCATAAAAATATAAATGGTGCAGTATTTTGATAAAACGAGGGATAATTACTTTCATTTCTACTTAGTTGTAGTGCATAATTTATATAAATGTGTCTATCTAATAAAGAATTTAATGTGCAAAATCTGTGTTTTCTCTGAATACCCAAATGTTTGTAATATTTGATTGGTAAAAGCACTTAACATTTAAAACATTTCATTTGATAGATAGCTTTCATTAAGGTCATCATCAATAATTCCCTCAACAGTTTCAAAGTTAATTACAAGTGTTACTTTCACTCTTTTATTTGAATTAACAATTTTTTATAAGTCCACATGAGCTGCACAGCAGTAGGTCTGTCTCTAGGATTCAAGTTCTTACAAGTCATATGAATATCCAACAATTTCAACTGAAGTCTTGTGGCTTCAGGTCCACTACCGAGAAAAAATTTACACACATCTGGAACTTTCCAGATATCTGTCTTCTCGTCGTAAGTATGCATTTCTGTGTCCTTAAAGTCAGTAGCCCTTGTCCACTTCTGCTCTGGAGCCACAAACTCACCCTCCAACTCTCGCTTTCCACATTTGATTCCTCTCCACTCTCCACCGACAAAATTCACTTCAGCAACAGAATCCACATCATTTAGCACTAAATGCATGTCATCTGACAGCAAGTACTGGGTTAGAAGTTTATCCAAGCTATTTGTGTCACACATTACGTACATCACCCCGTCTTTTGAAGAGTGGAGATCGGAAAGAATTTCCAAATAGTCTACACAGAGCTGAAGTCTCAAAGAGATGTCATCAATTTCTGGGAATGCTCTCGCATGGTTTTGAAAACTAGCAGATTCACCTAGTGTGTAATACTCTGTGATCAAAATATCATCACAGAATCCTATTAGCTGTGCTATTCTTTGACTTCCATGAAAACGCTGCAATATCTTAAGCCCTTGTTGGAAGTCCTCTCTATACTGGGGAGATGTGAGCTGACTGTATGCTACATCAAAATCCCCCCATCTGGCCAGGTATACCTGTATTAAAAGTTAAAACTAAAACTGTATTAATGTCATGCAATTGCATGGGTAAACAGTTCCAAGTGTCTTGAAGTAGCAATCGTATTGGTTAAATATAAAACAGAAAACCTTTACCAGTAGCATGTTTTTGATTCCACTGCTTTTCTGTCCCCTAAAGATCTTTACATAATACAAAATAATTAGTTAAATGCACCTCTTTAACAAGACCTCCTCCAATTCTACGTCGCCTCTGAATACTGTGTATAGTGTCGCAAGTCAGCCAGGTGTGACAATCCTGCATTCCATACAGACTAAAGTACCCATTCTGACAGGAGGGTCGACACAGTTCTTCCCCTTTGATGAGGCTTCTAAGGCAGATATATTGACCGTTATCATTGTAAAGGAAATATCTTTCAGAAAAATTCCACATTGAAAAGAAAATGGGTTCATGTAAAATGACTGCTATCATCAAATAAAACCAGTTAATACGGGAACCTGTAAAAGAAAATGATCTTTCTAAATCAGCTTCATGCACCCAATGATACAAATTGTATATATATGGCAACATCTGGTCTCATGTAATAGTATAAAAGTATGAGGAAAGATGTAATATAGTTTTCATTTTTGTCATATTAAGAACTAATAATTGTATCTTTATACACCATTCCATGATATTTTTTGCATCAAAATTTGCTTTATTCTTGATTCAATTTTCATAAAATTCACCCAGTCCAAACTTATATATATCATATAAGATACGTGGCTACTGTCTTGAAATAATAAGTTATATTTGGGCGAGGATAAGTAAACATGACAGGGGGCGAGGCTTGCTGTGCCCTCTTCACGTTTTCAACCCTAGCCCAAATATCGGTAAAAAGAGGTGATAGGTCAATTAAAAAATCTTTGAGTTATTTCTTATCAATTTCAATTGTTTTTTGCACTTATATATAATATAAGGTATATGCATGGATTGTAAATATACAAAGAAAATATATCAACTGAAACTGACTGAAATGGAAACCTACGTACCAATGTGGTAATTATTGTTAAGTAAGTAGTATATATGGTATATAGCTCTACAATCGGCTGACAATGCCTCTGTGACGGTCAGACCGGTTCGAATACCGGCGCCAGATAGCTCAGTTGGTAGAGCACCTGACTAGAGATTCAGGGGGCCCGGGTTCGAATCCCGGTCTGGTCCGTTATTATTTCTCCCATTCCGTTACATTTGGTGCCGTGACCAACCCCTGGACCTGACAGGTGAACTCCTGCCAGGGGAAGAGCCTGGGGTGATCTTCGGGAGTGAAGAACATTTAAGGGGGGAGGAATGTGACGGTCAGACCGGTTCGAATACCGGCGCCAGATAGCTCAGTTGGTAGAGCACCTGACTAGAGATTCAGGGGGCCCGGGTTCGAATCCCGGTCTGGTCCGTTATTATTTCTCCCATTCCGTTACATTTGGTGCCGTGACCAACCCCTGGACCTGACAGGTGAACTCCTGCCAGGGGAAGAGCCTGGGGTGATCTTCGGGAGCGAAGAACATTTAAGGGGGGAGGAATGTGACGGTCAGACCAGTTCGAATACCGGCGCCAGATAGCTCAGTTGGTAGAGCACCTGACTAGAGATTCAGGGGGCCCGGGTTCGAATCCCGGTCTGGTCCGTTATTATTTCTCCCATTCCGTTACACCTCATTATCACAGGGGCTGTGCTCATTATCATTATTAGTCCGAAATATCCTGGCAAGTAAATATCAAAATCGTTAAAAAGGCCAGGAAAACGTCAGATATTTCGGACTATCATGATTATTTCATAACAACGTATTTACCGTTACATGGCTATAGGCAAGTATAGTAATGATGCAATAAAATAGTTTTAGCATTAAATTTGTGTATAAAACATCTTGCCTATGTTTCTTTTTTTTTATCTTACCACAATGAAATTTTCGTCTAACATAAACCACAGTTTCATTGCCGTCCATTTTTACTTTCACTTTCTATCATGATGCGCTAGTTTAGGAATGATCTAAAATAAAATCTAAATAGATTAGTTGTCAACATTATGCTACTGAATACCCACAAAACTGATATTTATGAACTTTTCAGTAGTATATGATAATTTTATTCCTTTACATTTGAAAGTTTTCTGACAGATCTGTTATTTAATAGTCCATCACGTGCTACATTCTCTTTCCGGTCTACGGCCATAGTAAACAAGGTGCATTTCCATGACTTTTCTTCAATCTAGTATCATCTGACGTTAATTGAGACACATAAAACAAATTTTCTGAAAGAAATAAACTTGATTATGAAACATTTATGAATTTACATTGATTTAAACCAAGAATTGTCATTTTATATTGTCTAAGAAGGGTATAAAAGGGGGGGGGGGGGGATTGGTGTGTCGATACACTTCACGTTGTATTTTCTGTTTAGGCCTGACGATGAAGTTCAACAAGATGGTGACCTCCTCTAGGAGGAAGAATAGACAGCGCCATTTCAACGCTCCCTCTCACATTCGTAGGAAGATGATGAGTTCTCCCCTTTCAAAAGAACTTCGTCAAAAATACAACGTTAGAAGCATGCCCATTAGGAAGGATGATGAAGTACAGGTATAAAATGCTTAGTATTGTTATTCAGAATGATGTATGAAACCAGTGTTTTACCATATTTACCGCAATATTTTTAGTGTCAGTTAATGGTTACAAAGCATGAATGACTGGGATTCTGAGAAGTATGCTGTTGAATTATCAATGTTTCCTGTACTGGCTGTAGCTGCAGAACTGCATTGTCTGCAACCTACGGCCAGTCTAGCATGTGTTTACTGACCAAGGACCAACTTATTAAACTTTTCTTGTTTTCCTAAATATTTATTCATCTCAATTCACCATTGAGTAAGAGATACTCTTTAGGGAGGTGTGAAAATGATGATCATGTTCTGAAAACTGTAAACATGCTGTAAAATTGCTGATGTTGATGGATGCATGCACAAACATTAACATTATCTTGCATTCTATCGCTTTTAAAATGTTCCAATATATGTAGACGCAGTCAAGTATTTTTTTCATCGTTTCAAAAATTCCTGCCACTGGCATTTTCTATGTGCCCACTAAAAAACAATCCGCACTGACTTTTAAAAAAAAATTTTTTATCTATATTTATTGTTTTCAATCCGAACGATGAAAAAGAGTATCTCATTAGGTTTTTGAAATGCCAGACTAATCATATAATAATAGACTACTGTTTATGATTGCATGTCTATAGCAATATGACATGTGTCTATAATAAAGTATGAAGGATGTAACTGGGGAAAGCAATGAATTCTTATGATTCAGACTGTTTTTGTTGATAGGTTTACTGTATGCTTACAAAAGGGATATTAATATTTTGGTATTCCAATCTTAAAATGTAGTCCTTGTTCATGTGAATGAAAACTATACCATCAATTTTGTAGGTTGTCCGTGGTCACTACAAGGGACAACAAGTAGGAAAAATTGTCCAGGTGTACCGTAAGAAGTTTGTGGTATACATTGAGAGAATTCAGAGGGAAAAAGCTAATGGTGCATCGGTCCATGTTGGAATCCATCCCTCTAAGGTGTGTTATGATTGACTCTATTTCGAATCATTTTCTTGACTTTCTATTTGAAATCGTGTAAAAAGTATTCCAGATACAATTTGATATTATTGTCTGTCCCAAGTTATTTTTGCCGTATATTTTTCTTAAATTATTCTACAATAATAAATACATCTGGGTTCATATGATGTTCATTCAATAGTATGAAAAAATCCAAAGATTTCCCATAGAAAACACCCCCTCTAGCTTGTCAGGTTTCAATACACGGCTGAAAATAAAAAGTCTGCAGAGATTTTGCATTACAAAAGAGATGAAAGTACCCGGATGATAACATTGAAAAATTGTGCGAAGTATTCTGAGTGACTTTCGAATGGAGAAAAGATGTCGACATTCCCCATTATAAATCTTCGTAAGAAATCTGTTTTCATTCCTGTGAATTTTTATGAAGGAAAAATGATAATGTGTGAATGAAGTTATCTTGGGAAATTTTCTCTTTCACCTATTTCAATTGAACTTCTTTTAAGGTATGTGTATTTTTATTAAAAATCATCCAAATGTGCTGCATAAATATCTTGGGACAAACTATAGTAGCAAGAAGAGGTCAGGGACATATTCTATAATGTTATCGAGAGAATGAATACATTTAAAAAGCCAAAAAAGGAAACATGTCCAAAATTTTTAAATGTGTAAAACAAATTTTTCAAGAAATTAAGCTTGGACACACCTTAGTTAAAAGAGTTATTGTCATAATAAAGTATCATTGAAATAATTTATATCTCAAATTTCATAAACTTGAAGGCTCCTTTCATTTAGTTTAATTAAGGAATAAGAATCATCCTTTGAATATTTGTGAGGTGATCCGAAGGGCTTTATGATATGTTTGATGATGCCACAACTGTGAAGATCACCTCATAATATTCAAAGGATGATTTCTTATTTTATTTATATAATTTTCAGAAATTGTATGATTAAATATGAAATTATTGATAGTTTTATGTTAAGTTCATTTCTTAAAGTTATGCAAACCCTACTTGCTCTTCAACAGTCATCATTTGCATTATTGATGATAATTAGTATCAACATAGAAAAAGACACTGGAAAATGTAAATATAGGTAATTAAAATCACAAATGCATTGAATTGCTCTTTGATATGACTATTGCACCTACATTTAGTTTACAAATAATTATATTCTTTAATCTTGTGTTTTATTTAAGTGTTGTTGATAAAATAATTGATTTCCTTGTAATGTGTTTAAAAGGGAAATCTTGCAGTTAAATAATCAATATAATGGTCTGAGTTATTCCATTAAAAATACTTGGAAAACATCTAAGAGAGTTAACAAATCTGTCATCAAAACAATAATATGCTTTGTATAGTAGTTCGTGCAGGTATGTTTTGGTAGAGAGCATTGCAGAAATGTTTTTGCTGCAAAGATTGCTTTCTTCATAGCTAATTGCCCAAAGAAACATCAAGAAAATTTTCTGTTTATATATTATATATAGGATCTCTCATGATTTGCGATGGTATATGATTTTTATCCAACGAGTTGTGTTTTTTCTATCCCCGAGCCTTGGCGAGGGGATAGTAAACACAACGAGTTGGATAAAATCATATACCATCGCAAATCATGAGAGATTCTTTTTATCACATGTTTTACCACTTATTTTGTTAAATCTCAATCTTTTCTATAAAAATTATAAATGTGAACCGCACAACACATATACTACAAGACGTCAACAACTTTACGCACGGGAAAAGAGTTCCTTAAAGATTAACAAACAAACATTTCATTTTCGAGCATATTTTTATCAATTCATGAAAGAAAAAATCAAAACAGCATTAAATGCTTCACACTTAGAACTCTACACTTTTTAAGTGAATTGTTTTGTTACTTTTTCATTCTACGTCAATCATCAGCATGAAGCTACGTAATGTTTAATTATGACGTCACGTGGCGTAAGAACACACAGTGGAATATCAAAAATTTATCCCATGAGTGATATCCACCGTATATTGAGATAAACATGTGATAAAATTGTATATCTCTCTGATTCATTTAAATTGAGTAAAAGTATGTAATTGTTGTTGTCTATCAGCATTACATAGCAGAATCAGCAAATTCTTTTATGAATGAAATTTTACCACCACTTCTTTGAACTCTATAGAGAAAATTGGTTGTTAAAGAATATAGATAGGAATCTAGGTGAAGCAGAAAAGTTTGAGGTGATTAGTAATGAAAGGCTTTTTTTAAAAATTAACTTCCTGGTTCCAATTAAACAAATTAATTGTTGTGAACTCTCAAACTTTGTTTCTTTATACTGTTCAGCAATAGGTAATACATGTATTATGAATGTAAGATGTTTCTTTTTATGTTAACCAACATATTTCTACAAGCTAGATATGTCATACAAATTTAATATGTTCATTATTATTGTTTTGTAGGTGGTGATTGTGAAATTAAAGATTGATAAAGATCGCAAGAGGATTCTGGACAGAAAGGCTCGTTCTAGACAAATTACTGATAAGGGCAAACACACAGAAGAAAGTGTTGCCATGGAATCATAATAAACTATCGGGGGAGCGAACTTCTTTGTCTTGGTTTCTTGTTTTATTCATTAATCAGAAGCATTTCTTATGACGCCTTCATATTTAGAAGTCTACTCTTTGCCTATTGGAGGAAAAAGTGCATAATAAAAAAGTCTGCAAGAATGTTACGTTTGAAGTGATTATGCATGTCATTTATTGGTGAAACATCAAAGGAGTTGCACTGATAGTAATGATACATGCATACATTTGCAATATTATAATTTGGTTTTCATACAAGACAAACCTAGATGTTAAACATGTAAGAGATGAAGTCGTATATACGAAGTATATTGATTATACCATACAAATGATACTTGCAGACTGAATGATGTTGAAGCTAGCTTGAATATGCAACAGAAGTGATATGTTTATCAACACTTGTCAAGCTTCTTGATCTTGAGTGCAACAAGGTTGATGGATGTTATTATCATTGGAAGTGGCTGGTATTTATAGTACATTCAAGAAGCTCCCAATTAAAATCTGGAACCATCAATTTACTTGTTACCAGTATTCATTTTGTAATACCGTTGTAAAGGTTAGATTTTTTCATCGAATTAAAATGGGGAGTGCTTATGAATAAAAAGGGCAGATCAAGGAATTTTGGAGGCCCCCCATTAACTCCAGGGTGATCCCTAGTTGGGTTCAGGGGAGCGAAGTTCCCGGAGTGTTGGGATTCAACTACATGTATTGGCTTTGTTTTTGGTTCCTGTTTGAAACATGGTCCATGTAAGAGTCATAAATTTGCTATTTATTTAAAAATTTTGGTAATATTTTAATAATTGCATTTACAGAAAAAAAAATCAACATAATTGCCTTACTTTCCGCAGACATTCTATGAATATTTTTACAATTATACAAATTAAAGGAACTTGAATTCTGCAAAAGTATTATTTGATTATAACATGAGAAAGATTTTATAGGTCTTGTATAAATTGTGACGCATCACAACAGCGCATTTGGTTTCCACCAGAGAAATGATTTCTCCTAAGATTTTACCACAGTAGGTTGATTAGGAAGATAACTTTCCTGCAAATTGCATCTGAACTTGATCGGGTTACACTGTTACGTATATATTAATACCAATGCTCAGGCTAATATTAGTCACGAAGTCGATAGATCCAGAGCGGTTTTGACGACGAGGAGCAAGAATACTAATCGAATTGCATGAAAAATGTTGGAGGAGCATTTAATAAATCAGAAAAATTACACGATTTTGAAAAGAATATTAATATTTGGCTGTTCTTCTTACGCCAATGTCGTTTAAGGAATACAAGGATTTATGTAGGTAAATTCCTGTGACAGTAGGCGTTTATCGGAGTTCATTTTCAAGTGAATTTTTTGATCGGCGGAATCGGACATATGCGCACTCAATTAATTCACAATTTAAAAGTACGCAATATGTGCCTGTAAAAATATTAAATTTGATACATTTACTACTATACTATAGAAACAATTAATTATTAACTAATTAATAGGAGTGCATGCATTGAAATCTGACTCTTCGGTGTGATTCATTCGGCTTGCAGAAAATATTCGGACAAGAAATTAGTCGGGATAATAAATTGAATCGGGTTCGAGATTCAGTTTTCGTGTCCCTGGTAATTGCGACGCCGTGGCCGAAGTATTTAGAACATCAACTATTTTGGAGCCTAGTACACAATTTATTAAGGAACTCATGCCACTTTAGTGTAAGATAAATATTTATTTGTATTTGTAAATCGCATCAAGCTGAAATGGACATTTTCTTTGATACGGTTTGACGGTTTGACAGCCCCCCCCCTCTCTCTCTCTCTCTCTCTCTCTCTCTCTCTCTCTCTCTCTCTCTCTCCCCTAACAAGTTATTTGTATTTAACACTGAAATATTTATAACGTACATGTACGTCGGCTGTTTATGTGTTATGTTTATATTTGTCAAAGATAATATTTCAAGAGTATGCATGGGCATGTATGCATACAAAAATGCCCCGATCCTACCATTTTTAGAATGTTTTTATCCGACTGTGATATTCATATTATTTCCATTAAAAACCCGTTTTTTAAATATGACACAAAGAACATTCTCAGGATTTTATATTTACATTTGTGCCCTCATGCAGAAAAAAATATGATAAAATTAAAAAAAATCCCTACCTACCTAACCTAATATTTTTTCATCAGTATTACCCTAAACACACAAATTTTTTCTTAGGCCTAAGGTATTTGATGTAAAGATGTTATGATGTGTAATGAAGTCTTAATTGGTGATGAAAATTTGGTTTACAACTTTACACTATGTAATTACAGTTTACATTAAAATAATGTAAACTTTACAGTATGTAAAATTATACATACAGTGGTTGGGGCCATGGGAAGTGGTGGTAGCAAACCACCGCCTGGTCAACAAGCTGTCTCTGACAAAGACAATTCTACAGACTTATCTTCTTCTCCAACAACTGCTCCCAAGGACACAAATGTCAATAGTGGAGGAGAATCAACCAATCAAAAGAGTACAGCAGAGTCCAAACCAACTAACCAGGAGAAACCAGTGACATCAAAGCAAATAGAACCATCTAATCAAAAGAGTACTGCAGAGTCCAAGCCAACTAACCAGGAGAAATCAGTGACATCAAAGCAAACAGAATCTCAGGGTAGCACACAATCAGAGAGTAAAAACTCGGAAGAAAAGGATCACAGCATCTCAGAAAGTTCAACAACTAATCAAACAAAGGGAGAAGAAGTGAAAAAACCAGAAGAGCCAGCAGCCAATCAAGTGAAAGAAGTGGAAACTAAGCAGACAGATTTAGCAATGCCTGTAAGTAATCTCAAGATATTTATGAATTAATTATATAAATATATAGTTAATCAAATTGAATATTTTGACTTAATTAATAAAAGTACATGTATATGATCATGGGGTATGGTCTCTCAAATTCATCACTAAGAGCATGGCAGGACTTCATTGAATCCTTCACCATGTTCACGTGTGAGATTGGCATATACAATTTATTGTTTATATCTTTCTGATAGGAATTGTATAAACACAGATAAATCATGTCCTTCATAATTATAATCATTGAAATTTTTAATCAGCTTTGAATACATGTAGTAATAATCAATATATTTCAGAAAGCAAAGCCAAGTGATGGTGCTGTTGCAAGTGAGTCTGATCGGGTGATTCCAGAGCTTAACAAAGACCAGCAAATGTTTGATGATGCAATCAGCTCAGCCTGTCAGCTGATCAAAAGTCAGAGTCTGATGAAACTAGTCACCCAAAATGTCACTTCTCTCTGTCTCCAGAGGGCGCTCCCCATGGGAATCTCTCTGTATGAACTCCTCCAAAAGATGACCCACTTACAGGTACTTCAAATCCACCAATATTCTAAAGTTCATTTAAATTAGTTTGTATTAACTACATTTGAACCTTTTGCAAGGTTTGCAAGAAACCTAAAAAATAACCCATTTACTGCATGGTACATATAGGTCCAGCAATTTTCCACAGTTTCACTTGAATGAGTGTGTATTAACTATATACATTTGAACCTTTTGCAAGGTTTGCGAGAGCCTCTTAGTCACAATTATTTCATGCCCCAATCAAGCTATTGATGTTTCAATTTTTTCAAGATTTTAAGCAAAGCCTTGATATAGTAAAAAAAATTGTAGACGCAAATCATTTTATTACTTGTCAATTGCAAAAATAAATCCATTGAAAATTTTTTAAAAATGGTTTATATTATATGATGTTATATGTGTATGAACTATATTGAACTATGATTGTCTCAAACTGTCTGAAATTGTTGAAATTTGTGTAAGAATTGATTATACATGTTTAACTACCGGTATATATTAGGCAGTTCTGTTTTTAGGATTTGGACCTCTCCCACAATGACATTGGGCCCCAAGGATTTCGCAGCATTTGTTTGGCCATGTGTACAAATACTTCTATTTTATGCCTGAATCTTTCAGACAGTAAAACAGACACAGACAGTGCTGTAAGTCATGATTGTTTTTATGAAATGTTGTGTCATTTCATCTTTGATTGGCTTTTTTTGAGAACCTTTTGTTTTAAATATAAAAAAATTAAAATAAATTCAATGCCATGATTTTCACCCAAATGATTACATAGATATAAAATAGCTAGCTAGCCTATGTACCAGTACATGCCTTGTTTTAGGATTTTGATCTAAAGTATAAAGTTTGATCTACCCATATGTAATTTGATTACTGTAAAAGTGCATGGTTATTTACGCATGGGGAAATTTACACTAGTTATGCGGTAAGCTTAAAACCACGTAAAATACCCCCACGCGTGTGGTAAAAAATAAAAAAATTTAGAGTGGTAAATCATGCATCCGCGTATTTAATACCTACGCATATTGTTTGACCATAGAAAACGCATACTTAACCACCAGCGAAAATAACCACTTTTACAGTATTCATTCATTTAATGAGTATACAGTAATCATTTGATGAGAGGAGAGTTTTAAATTCTTTATTTTTATTATAGGAATGTCTGGGGCTGATGCTGAGTCACAATGTCAGTAATCATTTGATGAGAGGAGAGTTTTAAATATTTTATTTTTATTATAGGAATGTCTGGGGCTGATGCTGAGTCACAATGTCACCATGTCTTACCTCAACATCTCGAACAACTACTTCGGTAAAGATTATTTTTCTCGCTGTGTTGGCCCAGCTCTTAAGACAAATACGGCACTGACAACTTTCAAGTAAGTCTAGGATGGTGATATCAATCTAAGAAATGATCATTGATGACAAAACTATTGATTGCAATCTGTTTAAAGTACATGTTTTAAAAGAATTAGATAAGATATATGTATACCACTATATGGGAAATGGAATCAGCTGCTTCATTCATGATTTTTATTACAGGGCAGAAAACATTGGTACCAGTGATATTAAGGATTTTATGGTGGGTCTAAAAGAAAACTCCAGTCTCACTGAACTTGATTTTAGTAACAACTGTATCACAGATAGAACGGCCCTCGGCAATGGAATAGGGGAAATTCTGAAGGTCAGTCTTATCTCACTCCCGGAAAATACATGTTCTAGAGCTTCCTCTATGCCAATTTAATTTCTAAGATCCTAGAAACCAATAATATCCTCTATGAAAACTGCACTTCTACGCTAAAACTGCTGGTTTGGTTTGAACATAATTTATTGGATTTTTAAAACAATGGGAAAAGACATTGCCATGATTTCCCTATAAAATTAACTGTAATATACTGAATATTGATTGGTTTTAGGCCAGATAATGAAAGATCCTGTGTATAAACTTAATAACAGTCATATGCTGAAACTTAAACTTGAAATTTTAATACACCAAATAATGAAAGTTCCTCAGTAAAAACTGACAATTATAATCTGCAGACATTGTTGAGATTTACACCAGATGAAAAAAATACAACCCTACTACATGCAAATGGTTCATTTTTTAGAGAGAAAATTGTGGTTTGGTATCTCTAGCACTATCTGGTTGTGAGATGAACAAGGTTGGGGCAAATTATCTTCTGGAGGGGTTGAGAGAGAACACATCTCTAACAGAACTCAACGTCAATGGTCTAGAGGTAGTACCACGAAGTATCGATCTATGTTGCTGCATTCACAGTACAATGAACATCTATTGTGAATAATGTTTTTGATATGATAGGTTTAACATATAATATATGTACATGTAGTATAGTCCAGTAATGAACTTTATTGTGGATTTTCCTATAGATTAGAGTTATTATGTACTGTAGATTCCTTATTAAATGTGAGGAATTAATTTCTGCATAAAATTGCGAGAAGCAACCCTCGCGGATTTTAAAATCTCGCTTTTATTTTTCAGACAGTTTTGAACTATAGGGAATTATAACAAAAAATTGATGATTGCGATTTTATATTCTCACGATTTGATACAAAACAGCGGAATTAAGTAATCGTGTAAAATAAGGAATTTACAGTGGTGAAAACACCTATATGATTTTACAGTAAAACTCGAGTAGAACGAACATGGATATAGCGAAATCTTGGATATAGCGAAAAACTGTTCAGTTCCCGGCAAAATTCTTACGAATGCTTGCTAACTTTTACGGTTATAACAAACCAGGTTATAACGAATTTACGGATATAACAATCTGATTTTGAGTTTCATAGAGGTGAAAATTAACAAATTTTACATCTTATATAACAAATTTTTCTATAGTTTTAAAACTTAGAAATAACAATAGACATAATTGTTTGAATGAATTTAATTTCACAGAAATCCCTTTATTTACCATCCAAATATTTAAGGTTTCTAGAGAAAGTATTTTATTTTATGCCTCAGTAACCAAAAATGGTAATAATCTTGAAGAAAACATAAATATATAGCGAATTTGCTAAACTTATTATTACCAATTCGCTATACTGATATAGCAAATTACAGATATGGCAAAGTAAATCCACTGGTCCCTAGGACTTTGCTGTAACCAAGTTTTTTCTGTACCTGCAATTAAAATAGACAATAGACTTCATTAGGTCAAAATAACTAAAATTATGATAGGATCATAGTCTGGGACCTTTACAACTTTAATTTGCCATAAGTTCTTTTGAATATCTTGAACCCCTTTCTTACCTACTGAATGTAGCATTTTTGTGTTGACAGTTTGAATCCCTCTCCCAATTATTACACTTTGTTGCTGTGGCTGCCAACAACCCAAGTCTACAAGTTCTTTCCATTGATGGAGCCAAAATCAAAGACACATCCCTTAATGCCAAAGGTAGGAAAGCATCCTAGGTTTTTTTTAGGATCACTTGTTTTTAATATCACTGTAAATATCGTGTCTAATGTGAAATTTGAAGACATTTTCATGCAAAATTCATGTGAAAAAAGCATGAGTGAATTTCATGCTAAATGAATACATGTATATATGATATGACTGTTTGAAATACAGCAAAAAGAAAAATTACACTAATGAAATTCACATGGAATTCACGTAAACACTCTTATGCATGAAATTCATGAGATGCTTTATAGTTTGTGTAGTATCAATACTAAAATATACTCTTGGCTAGATAGAAAACTGTCATTGAACCTAGTTTGGCATAGAAATAGCACATATTAATTGAAATTAAAAATAATGTGGGGTTAAATTTGGTCTCTTTGTCACATCTCTTGTGGATTGAAAAAATATCTGGGAATAAAGAATAAATGGAGGGTACTGAGTTATTTTCTTTGAACCATGCTATTCAATTTTATTTAAATTAAACTTTGGCAAAAATACCGATGAGAGAAGATTTTTGTAAAACCATTAATTAAACCAGATGGAGGCAAACAATGGAAGGACAAGAAATGTGTGTGTGACACTAAGGAGGTTGCTAAGAAGTTTTGGGGGTCAGAGGGCAATGAAGGTGAAGGTCACACAGAGACCCCTGGTGGGGATCAAAATCCTGGCACTGGGAATGATGAGGATGATTCGGAATCTCAGTTTAGTCTTATAACTCCAGGTAACAGTTCTGAGTCTCTGGCCTCTACTCTATCTATCATCACAATGGTTCCAATCCTTCTGATCTTGTTACAGCTATGGTGTCTGGGTTTTCAGTAATTAGCAGCTGATAGCTGACAGATAATTGCTGATATTTGTTTAGGTATAGACTGTATAGTAGTAGCCCAGTTGATACTTGTTTAGGTATACTAGTAGCCCAATATTATTGGGTACATACTGATATGGGCAAGTTTCATGGTACTATTTAACTGATTGGTTAATATTTGCTTTGACTTTTGTGTGCTAGTAGCTGCCAGTCTTGCTGTCTAATAACAATTAAATCAAGGAAATTGTTTTAAGAATAGTTTCAAAAATAGCACAAGATATACATTCATTATATATTCACAGTATAAAATCTATATTTTGTAAAGACCAAATAAAACATATGGACATTTTTTAAAAATTAATAATTTGAATTTGTTGGATCGATCTTGCAAATTTAATTGACTCTGCAGTAACTCCAATTTTTATAAATATAAACCGTTCCTACAGTTTTATATCATGTAGTAAGGAGAAGGCTGTGTATAGATATATAATCCTGTATAATATGTATATGTATGCAAGTAAATTGTAGGAAAGCTTTTCTTTGTACTTGCAGACAAAATCGATACAGTTATTAAGTGTTTAGGTGAGCTATGTGACTCCTAATCCTCTGATAAACTATTCATGCTGTACATTTACAGATATGGTTCTCCCACCCAGAGAAGCCCCACCCTCACTACAGGTTCTGAGTTTGATTGACAGTCATCTGATTGATGAATTCTTTGAAGCTCTCCAGAAACTTTATCAGGGGAGGCAACTTCCACTGACGGAGATTGACATCAGCAGTAATAATGACCTGACTGGGAAATGTGTTCATTCACTGGCAAAAATCACAGCAGGTTTGTAAAAACTACACTTATACAACAGTTTGCGATTGTTTTTAAAAGAGCTGTTCAGAGACTAATATAGATTTATTGGATGCATATGTGTTACATATAGACATATAATTCATTTGAAAAAAATAAAACCCCTAGCTTTTCTTACCTGATGAGTAAATATAAGACATTGGTTTTTTAGATGTATGTTCCAATTTTGGAACCTTAAATAGCATTTTTTTATGATAGACATCAGTATTTGTAATTTAAGGTATTATCATTTCAGGGGAGGAAACTCAATCAACACTGAAAAAATTAAGGCTTGGTGTATGTAGGGGAGTGGAAAATCTGCCACAAGAACTAATAGAAAGTGTTCTCCCTTGTCTACAGTACCTGAATGTACGGAAGTCCAAGATTTCAGAGATGCACACCCTGTCTAAACTTTTTATGGAGAGGACACTAACCACACTGATTCTTGATGGACAGAAGATTGCAAACACCGATACACTGGAAAAACTGCTAGGTTAGAGAGAGAGAGAGAGAGAGAGAGAGAGAGAGGGGGGGGGGGGGAGAGATCTAAGCAATTGACATGGTTATGATCCACTCCATGCTTTTAGAGAATATTAATTCCTCACATTTGATTAGGAATCTACAGTACATGACTAATGTTTTTGTTACATTGGTTTTAGATGGAGCAGCGGGAGGAAACCTGTCCACTCTGAGTCTCAGTAGCTGTGCCCTGTCGGCCAATGACATTCAGCCCCTGTACAAAGCCCTCAAACAGGGAATGAAGTTACAGATGTTAAAGATATCAGCAAACAGGTTGGAGGATGCAGGAGTTGTGGGTCTTGCTGAGGCGATAGCTGCAAACAAGACACACCCACTGGCTGTGTTAGATGTCTCTGATAATACGGTACAGCCAATTCTCTCATATGTTTCAATACAATGTATTATTTTACAGCAAGAATAATTTCTTCAATTTTATTGACATAATTATGACATAGCATTAGATAAGGCTTCTTGGTATTTGCTTGGGCTTATTTCATATCAACCCATCAATCTCCTGTAATGGGCTATGAGGCTGAAATTTAAATCTATAAACAGGAGTTCTGTTAAATAGTTTGACCTAAAACATCACTCTTTTATGTATCTTGCAGTTTGGTGATGACGCAGCAAGGCAGTTAGCTGGTCTGTTCACTCACAAAAAGCACAAGACCCAGCTACACAGTCTGAATGTCAGTCACAACAATGTTGGTAAGATATATTATCATGTAAATGTCACACAACAATGTGAAAAGTGTGAAAATGAAGTAAACCTGTAAACCTTTTTATTTGCGCAAGTTTTTTTGCGATTTAAAAAGTTTAATATAGTACAGAATAACTGACATACTATTTTGCAACCTAATGATCAAGAAAATATTGAAGTATAGATATAACAAAAATTACCAGATATATATAATACCATATGATTACAGGTAAGGCTGGTCTGCTGTCCCTGGTGTCTGTGATGGGGGGTAAGTCCCCACTGAGGACCCTGTACCTCCAGAGTCAGTCCACCGGCCCCCAGCTCACTGAACCAGACATGGTGGAAGTTTACACCAAACTGGCTCAAGGCCTCGGTCAGTATCAATGATCAATGATTTCTTATAGCAAATGTTCCACCAACTTTCGTATCTGAATACAGTAAAACATGGTTTTAGCGAACATGCTTATAATAATTCATGCTTTCAACAAGCCAGTTTCAGCACCTTCATCTTAAAAATGTATAAGAAACTTTATCAGATATAACCAATAACAATTATAACTTATCAAAACTGTTTTACCTTTCATCTTGTAGTTATACATGTAGCTCTGATAACAATAATTCTGAATTTTTTTCATTACGTTACAGGTTTTACCATCAAGAAGTCCGGAGACCAGATCCAACCTGGCTGTTCTGACCTCCCCAAACTACCAGAGGGCCTGGTGGTCCGGCTGTCAGACCTCGGGGGCAACACTGGTAAGTGTCATGTTTAACTATTGTAGATTCCTAATTAACTCAATATATTTCCATAGAAACTCAGAAACAATGCTAATAAGTACCGTGGAATCATCAAAATTCATGGTGGCTCAATTTTCATTGATTTTGTGGGTACCCCTAACCCTCATATACAAACCCCCATGATTTATGAAACAGTCTTTATCCCATTAATTCATCAAAGCAAATCCTCAAAACTATGTCCCCACAAACCTGAAAATAAATTGACCATACTTTACTGAATTGACCATATTTTGAAGGTGACATTGGGAAGATGTTGGACAGTGTTCAGATAAAGACCGACTATGTTGCTGAGAAACCTCCACTCCTGACTTACACAGATATCCTGACCATCTGCGCTGTCCTGAAAGGCTCAGGTATAGTCAGATTGGACAAAATTTCAAACATAGACTGCGAGAGCATGTTCAAATCAATACTTCCTATGTAATTCTGTCGGTAATTTGTCAGAGCTTGAAATTTAAGATTGCTCATTTTGTACAGTAAAGGAGGGATGATCGCACTATCTCTTGATATCTGATGTCTAACATCAGTAAAATTACTTGCTTCTGCTTACAGTACATGTACGTACATGTACTATAACATGTAAACAGTCTAAACAATTTGGTTTGATTCATTCATATACTCATATGAAGTAAGATAGAGATGTTTAAGCCTGCTCTTGTTGTTGAAGGCTCTGATGTTCCTGTGTGGTCCAGTCAGCACTGGAAGTTGATCACTGGCTTAAACAGACCAACAGTAGACGCCCCGTCATGGCTGGAGGTACTGTATCTGTCTCACCTTGTACCGGTTTACTCGGAAATATCAGAGATCTTAATAGCCTGAGAATACCTAATATATGAATCAAAGGTTGTTTTTGACATGATTAAAGCTTCAAGTTCCTTTTGTATTTTGATATACTGTAAACCAACAATTTTATTGTTTATTTCACAAAATTGAGGGCATTCCATTCTTTCTTAGACATATGTTTTAAAGACATACATTTGTAAAACGAGAAAAAATCTTGTTTGTTACCCACAGTTGCCAGCTAGCCGAGATCTGTGTCTATATTTGAGTAATCTCCCTGGAAACTCCAACACCCAGAAACTGGAGGCCATCTTTGAGATGGAGGCCGACTGTAACTTGGGGGAAGTCTGTCTAATGAAGGTGGGTCGTACAGAGTTATCAGCCCTTGTTAATGTTACCTTTACAGAGAGGAATTTTCTTGATTTAGAATTGATTTTGAGATGTTATGGTTACCTTTCTTACCTAATCAAAGGAGCCATTGGCCTCGGGCAATAGAACACACTGAGCTGTTCCCTGCACCTCAGGAAAAATATTCTGGTCTATTGACTGCTCAGGCATTAAATAATTGTATATTATTAACATAATTACCTCTCTCTCTCTCTCTCTCTCTTCTTCAGATAAGTTTTTCAATTTACGTCATTTATCTAAAACTGTCATCTTTTGTCATTAAAATGTTGTATTTGTATGAAATAAATGAATTTATTTAAAAAAATATATATATATTATGGTATGAAATTTGGAAGATTAGTTTTACTTTCCAGGACCCGGTCAGTAGGAGTGTAAATGGTGTTGGCTGGGCTCTGATGTCAGATGAAGAGTCAATACAGAAAGCCATAGATTTCTATAACAGTGGAGAGGTACATATAATTGAATTGTGTAAAAGGGTTGGGTGGTCATAGCGATGTTTAGATTACTTAACTTCCTTGAAAACAGAAATGTTGGAAAATATTAGATAAGATTTCAATTTGCCTTTTTCTATCATAATTGTAATCATAGTTTATAGCTGGATTAATCACATTCAAGATTTTAAGGGGATTTTTTGGGGGAATCTAAAGACCACCTCATCCTCCTCTAATTTGGCAATCATCATTTTGAAAATAACAATGGCATAACATTTAATTTGAATTGCTCATGAATGTTTTTTTAAGACAACTAAATATTCAAAAATAGGCAAAAGTTTTCGGACAGTCCTTTGTAATATCAAGAGTGAGAGTGAAAGTAGACGACGACGAAGATTCCAAAGCTGCTCAGAAAGCCCAGTATGTATTCTAAAGTTTGTGGCTCTAACCTTACATTATAGACACATATTTTGTTTGTATGCTTAAGAACCCCATCAACATCAAATTAGAATATACTTGTACATGTATCGGTATGTAAGTTTAATTCTTTCTGTCAATCATTTTTAAAATATGTGCACTTCAAAAGTGTTGCTAGATTCATTCTCAGTTTCTTTCCATAAATATGACTACCTATCCACCCATATACTGTATAAATTAACTCTATACAGTTATGGAATTCTTTTTATCATACCAAATGCCTATATATGCTTTTGAAATTTCATATGATATCATTGCATTGTTACAATAGAGAGGACTTGGAGCTGAGAATGAAGCTACGACAAAGGGAAGAACAGGAGCATCGGAGGTTGATACAGAGAACGACCGAGGAATCATGGAAACGCCATGCCTACCGTCTTGCCCACCCAGCCTACGCGGACGGCAGGATCTGGTAGTCAAGACAACCATAAGCACTTCCTGTCCTGATGAACCAACAGGGGTAAATCGAGGATTAGGGGGCTGGCTTGACTTGATGATTAATTATTATTGTACCACAACCCTTTCAGTATTGTGAACCTCCCATTGGGTTCTTTGTGAATGATCAGAATCACATAAAAAGTGGGACTCATTTCATTGCTTCCTTTTTGAATAATCTTAGACATTTGATGTAAGTAAACATTTCTTAAGGTACCTTTTTTTTTTAGAATTACCTAATTTAAAGAAAAAAGTCTTCCAAAATAAGGATAATACTATTGAAACAAGAGAGATAACTGCTGCAAGAAAATCAGTGAATTTGACAGACTTTTATGCCATAAACCGGAATGGATCCAGAGGAATGGTCTATTACATAGCAATGCTCATAACAACACTATATTCTAGTTCTGATTACATGTATGCTAATTAAAGTCATTTAAATGAATTTTCATAATGATATTGAAATTATTTGATATATATATACTAGATGCTGCTACTTGATATAAATTAATTTGGTGATGAGGCTACTCTGTTTGATAACAATCAAAATTATTGCATCTTTTTACTAATAACATGGGTTTTTAAAAAGATAATTTTTTGTTTTTTGTTTAATTATTCACTGATTTGATTTTTCTAAGTCTGGAAGTTATGAAAAAAAAACTTACTTGATATGCTCATTCACTTCATTTCACTTCATTATAAGAAGTGGATTAGTAGGAGCTGGCTATGGTCAGAATAAACTACTTTATACTATAAGTAGTGGTCAACCTCTCTACACTTTTATCTTTGTGGTTGCCTGTTTGTTATGTTAAAATTATGTTATATTTAAATGTATATATTTTTAATATATTATCATTTCTTGTCATAAAACTGTTCGTGCATATTCATGATTTGTTAATTAAGTTATGTGAATTAATAAATCATGTTAATGAATACTTGAGAGATATTATAGTAAATGTACGGGCTGCGATGTTTATAATAATATTTCTACAGTATAAATATCAAAAGGATTTTTATTTCCCAACATTTGATAAAACAATTCACGCCTTACATCTGCTACATATAATCATAACCTATCCGTCCCATCAGGAAATAATTAGATCAGAGGTTTGGTAATGTAATGAAAAAAAAAAGAATGTAAAAACGAACTTGTTAAATGTTTTATCTAGATAAAACGCAAATACTTGCGACATTAAAAAAAATTTTCCAATTGCCAATCTATAATTTATGAATTGAGAAATATCGCGCTGTAGCTAGTATTTTCCGGGGTTCTATTGCGCTCTGTCAACAATGATGACAAAACACTCCTTTTTTGTAGACTTCCTTGTTCTGTATCCAGAACCAAAGATGTCTGATAAATATTGGAAATTAAGGAGGCTCAGATAAACAATAGTTTTATAATCCAGTGTAACAAAGTTAATAAAGGTTTTATTCCCAACCCATTCACTGGCCAATTTCCTGGAAAATTAGGCCTATTATAACAGCGACTCTGGTGTCCGTAATAAAACGCTTTCGAATATAGAGATAAAAAGATTCAATTCGCTAACTATTGGCGGGACAAAATGTTTTGTCTAAATGTTATAATGCACAATTATAGAGCGCATATAAGAGCTGAAATCACATTTATTAAAAGCATGAATATTTTACAGACAAGGAAACCGCTGTCATAGTTTTGAATTGACTTTTCAGTTTTACAAGCTTTTTGAACAGCTCGTATCAAAACCCTGATCAATGTCAATATTAGCAAAATTAAATAATGAAAAATTTAAAAGGTTTCCATAGGAATGGCAACAATTGTTTTTTTTTTCCCCCAAACAATCGAGAATCTGGCTATATAATACACATGTACCTATTCATAAAAAAAAATCTAGGTACACTTGATGTACCAAGAATGGCAAGAATTCAATAACTTACCTTTAGATCAACACCAGATGTTTGCATATCTAAAATAAATTTTCGTTTTGTCTTTTAATTTGATTTTGATAAAAACGCCCCTCCATTTGCGGCGATAACCCTGTTTCCTTCTCTCACGGGAACCGAGTACCCATCGATCCCAGTAATTACCCAAATCTCATTCAAGTTTCTATTTATGTGGACAAAAGGAAATACTGTTAGTTGAAAAATTGGAAATTTAATGTGAAAATTTGAATATGATCATATTTTCAATTATCTACTCGTTGTTTAACTACACTTTGCCGAGCGCCAGAGAGCGGAACAAACACACAAGTACAAACTGTGAGACGCTTTAAAGCGAAAATGCACGTTTTTTGGCGCACCGGCTAAACACAGACTATTGAAATCAAGCTAATTATGAATAAACTTGATAATTCAATCAATAGCTTGATTGTTGCCCATCACCGTCTGTAGTCTAGTTGTGTTGTCGGCCCTCTCTTGGCCGGAACAGTTAATTGATTATCACCTGTGAAAGGTAAATATTTTATCATATTGATATTTTATGTTGAAAAACCGTATACATCGCGACATTATTTTCCAAGTCTTTTTTCTCGAGAGACGGTGGACAAGAGAAAATTGATTCTTTCATTAGATGTAAAATTAAACTTCACCTGCCTAAATTCAATGGTTGAAATATATAGTGTATGTTAACAATCGAATTCTTACGCAATGCCCAGTGTCCGCCTGTTGGTTTTTTTTTTTTTGGGGACAATACAGTTCTAGCTGTCTACCAAAAATTTATAGAGGCGGATACTGTAATTGTTACTGTTTTCCCTTGTGATAATCAAAAACCATGAGTAACGATTTTCCCGGAAAAGATAAAAAAATGATGCGCGTGCGCCGAGATAATCTTCTCCACGTGACACGAGACTAACTGCATCTTTTTCATGCAGTTATTAATACCAATCTACATTAAGGAGAGAGAGTCCTTGCGGGTTCAGTGACATTCAATAGAAGTCACAAATGGCCTGATTACAGCCCCGGTCCTGTTTCATTAGAAATTTATTGGGAGGTGAATGTATCACCCTCAAAGTGCTTTCGTCAATTAGAACTGATTACATAGGACGCGCGCAAAAAGGTATACTGTAGGATGTCTGGATGTTTAGCAACAATTAATTGCATTTTACGGAGCGCTCAGCGCAAGGCGTCGATTCCGCAGGACAAATTTTTCCAAAGAGTTGGAAAGATATATAAGTTGATAGAGAAGTAATGGTGGCCTCCGGTCTGGAAGTCTTAGACGTTAGCTCCTAGAGCCGAATTGCGTTTAGTCTCCGGTGTGTAGTTTACCTAATGATAATCAAATTCTTGTCATTATTGGGAGTAAAAAGCACACCTTGAAGTTTTTTTTTTTAATTTAGAAATCAAGGGGAAAATGTAAAAAGTCCTGGCTTTGTAGATAGATCACGTCGGATAGATGTATGGTGATGTCCTACATACGGATCGACCCTGGCTATTATATAGACCCCGATCACAGAAGATTTGATTGTAAGGCGCATCCACGTGCATAGTATAGATCTATCAAATTGTTTTGTTTTTCCCACTGTTCAAGTAATGAAGATTAGAGATTATTGCAAGTCATATACTTTGTATACTTCATCGAGGAACGCATTTGTTAAATCCCTATTAATTTCAAGTTAAAAGATACACATATAGGCACAAATTTGGAATTTAAATGACAATGAATTATAAAAATATTCATTTTACTTAAATTCTAATTCTAGGGGTAACTTGTTTTTGATTGATATGTATACATGAGATATTTATGGTTACCGTTTTATTCCGTATCTTGATTTGTTAAAAAAAGTTTAAATAACAAAATATATTAGATATTGACTTTGGGTAGGGTGGACCTGCCTAGTGTGTGCAAGTAGAGTACCACTATTTTAAAAAGTACGTTCTATGCTAATTATGCAAGAGGCGTTCTACAATGGTTGATACAAGTCTTTTGATTTCCTTACATCTCTGTGACACCAGAACAAAGGAACAAGATATGAATCATATATTTTTAAACTCTCATTTAAAAAAAAGAAAAAGCATGTTTATTTTAAGCATTTACCTAAATATTTATTTAATAGATCGGAATGAAATGGAACATGCACTACACGAGTTCGACATTATTTGTACAAATGGTAAATTGATAATTTTCGAAAGAAGGACATGCTCATTCTGATAACTTTAACCATATTAGGCTAATTCTAAGGTACACACTTCTTAAATTTACTTAATAAGTAAATTATATCGGTGACATGTGTTTTCAGGGTAAGAAAGCCTTGAAGATAATATTTACTATATACATGTATTGCATATAAACCAATGGACACTCCAGTTTTTTTTAAGAACCAGTAATGTTTGCACATAAATTGAATTAATTAAGAGGGGTTGGGTGGCCGTGACCATATTTAGATTATATTTAACTCCTTTAGACGAAGAGCTCTGCATGTATGAAGATATAGGAAAATGTTCAATGTTTACTGTTTAGATTTTTCCATCGCTAAATAATAATTTATGGCCATTAATATTATATTCAGAAGTTTAAGGTAGATCTGATGGTGACTTTGTTGAGCATCCAGCCTCCTTAACTTGTATCAAAGGTTTTGTCTTATAAAATTTGTCTATAATTTGTTTTGAGAAGAAACGTACAATATCAACGATGAGCATTTTCACATCATTTTTTGAATTCGGCTTACATGGAAGCGATATCTGTCATTTCTGCGATCGTTGATTATAAGGTCTTTTAGTAGATGTAATGTTACGTATATGTACACCTATTTAACCAATGTGTACTGAGATTGAAAAAAGGGTGTTTATCGGAGGTTTGTTAAGCAATGGAGATTGTTATAGTTCGTTAAACCAAACGTTTAGACAAATTTCTACTCATCCTTTTTCTGCAAAATGTGAGATAATGTGAATGTTTTTGACGCATATGAGTAAATAGACAATTAATATACATGTATTAAGGGGGTTTGGGGCACTTCTATTTTTTGAAGTACATATTAATGTTAATTACCTGAAACAATTTGAAATTTAAAAAGATCCAAAACAAAAGTCAATTATTGAAATACCAATAATCATAGATAAATGATAGTTATTGTTATCTAATGAGAAAAGCTTTATTACCTTTTATAAGATACACACATTTCTCAAATAGACTGAAAACATTCTTACTTGTACAGACACATGTTCTTTTCAATGATAATTTGCAGAAATAAAGCAGATCGCATTCTTTCAATTCAGAAGGCAAATATTTTCAGGAAAGATGAAAAGGCAACAAGTCAAAATAAAAGCAGTGACATACTTATGCTATGTTTTTAAATGCTTAAAATAAGATAGCTTAATGTTTGATGTAGATACGATATGTCATTTTTATTTTAATTCTATAAATAGAGTCCCCCCTCCCAACCAAAAAAAATCCCTATATTAACCGGGCTATTTCCGCTGCTCAGTTATGGGAAATGCAATAGGATTTTCTCATATATTTTTTTGTCAAGGTAAATTTACGTAATAGGTAAATTTTGCCAATTTTAGTAGTTTAAAGAAAAAAATGCAAACTCAACGCATCATATACATATATTTAATAACGGTTGACTTGTTAGCAACAATCTGTCCTACATTATAAAGTATACAAGAACCTTTCATGTTATCCATTTATTTTTTCGAGAAAAAAAACATCCTTTAAAATTTACAATTCAGCATTCCAAATCGTTATAAGATTAGCAGTAATTTTCTCCTATTAGCCAATATCTGCGTTTCGTCTCCTCTTCCGCGATGTGATCGGTTTACAAGGTTAGAATTCGGTAAATAACACGTGCTAAGAATCAACACAGAGCGAATTTGAAGTTTAAATATTTATACTGCTGATAATGAATACGAAAGGCGGAGCCTGAATCATGTCCACGCGCCATCGACAGTTCAGCGATCTAAACGAGATGGGGTTTTTATTGGTGTTAAATCTCATTGGTTGTTAGCACGAATTAAACATGTCAGGTTTTGTTGGAGAGATTATGTCTTTGACGGGGGCATTGATTTCTTGTCATTATCAAGTTATGTCAATTAATATTCCTCTAGTCTCCGGTCGGCTTCCAACAGCTTTCTCACTCGTCTTAATTTTCCTAACTGACAAATTTTGATCGTCTTGTTTTCTCAGCTTAATTATTCTATTAAATATCAGTTATTTTTGGAAACTGATACATTTTGGAGGGAAGAATCGCGAAAAAAAAAAAAAAAAAACCTTGTAGAAATTGGTCCGTTTGACCTGGGGCACAATGGATCTTTGCGTGAAGAGAAGGTCCTATGATATTGATAGCCTTATTGGCGCTGCAGGTTCTGGTAAGTACTTTTTCCATTTACTTATTGTGTGTTTTATTTTTACGACCCTAATGTAATAGTAAATTTGTTTCACAATATTTACATTCTTGTTCATTGCGGGTATGTTTTCATTTATTTCAATATTTAGTGATTTCGTCTTTCCTATTTTTTGTCATTTATTTATTTTAGGAAGTTTTAGATTGTTGATTTCCATTATGATGTTTAAAATAAGATACATTTAAACTATGCCCCGTAAGCTGATGGCTAACGGTATATATCTTTGATTTCATTACCCGGTCCAGTGTGTCATTTTATAGACAATAAAATATAGCAGAATCAATTGGCAGTTAAGATGTGTATAAAAGATAAAATCTTGTGAACAAAAATCTATAAAATTTTAATATACATGCATATACCTGATTATACAGGTACATATTACGATTTTTTCATCTTGCATGCCTTAAACCGACGCAAATTGATAGAATTTTTTTTTTACAGAATTGTTGTTGACCTGAACTGTCTAATTTAAAATGTTGTGTCAATGTAATGTCCAAATGAATATACTAAGAAATACAATAACCGTGGACGTAGATGGAATCAATTCTAGAAATCTGGCATTATGCGCGTTTGTATATATATACACATGTAAAAAAAAAAAAAAAAAACTGCCTGAATAAAAAAATGGAAATAGTAAAAACTTGAGCATCTTGAGTCTTCTTGACAAACATTGAACAACATGTTTAATTAGATCCCTTTCTCAAGTTTGTGGAGAAACTTCTTCTACAGTTTGACTTCTGTGTTGCCTTTTCTGCTCACTCTATTCAAACTTGGATGTTTAAAATTGTCACCGACTGAATGAACCAATCTCTGCTCAGTGTAGGTACAAAACTGAACGGGGAAGGGTCTTTGTTGTTCTATTGACAAACAATTAGTATACCAATAAAAAAAAAAACGACGGTTTTTTTTTTTTTTTTTATCTCCGATGATAACCTAATGATAAGAAGTTCGTTTTTCGTCTGTTTGTCCGTCCGTAGGTTCGCCCGTTCGTCAGTTTGTCTGTTCGTACGTCCGTCTGTTTGTCCGCCCGTTTGTCAGTCATCTGCAATTAACCGTAACTGTATGAGGTACAGAAAGACTATCGTACATATGGACAACTTGCGTTTGCTAATATTCGTGAAAGGAAGGGATTTTGAAAAAAGAATTAAGAAACCTACTTATCCCCAAGCTGGGGAATCTCTTTTCGTGAGTCAGCAAAACTAAAATTCAAAAAAGTACATGTATTTCTAGAACTATTCAGACTTTAAAATTTGCAATAACTGCAAATATTATAGACCGCTGCGCAAGTTGCAAAGGGCAACATTGATTTGCATAATATAATTTTAATTATGAATAACTTACCCGGCCAAAAAAGGACAATTTAAAAACATTTGAAAATGACCTATCTTTAATGAATTGGGGTATATTCAACACCGTAACGCTCTAGTTCTGTTTCCAATAAACAGGGGTATAGTCACATTTGGATAGACAGAAATTGTTCATTTAAACGGGTATGATTTATCCATAATATCCTTCCTTCCACACAAAATTTATCCATCAAATTACGCAATACATGTATTTAAATGACAACGGTTAGCCAACAAGCAGATTTATCCACAATGATATATTCATACCTGAAATAGCAAATTAAAAGGTATATATATGTTTCGTGAAACTAAGAAGTCTTTAACCATTTTATAATTTTTTTGAAATATGAACAATAGGAACGTTTTTTTTTTTAGAATAAAAATACCATTTCGGGCACATTCGATATTATGTTCAATTATATTTTGACAAAAATTGTTTTAGGCGAGTTTTTTTCGTTTAGTTTTTATTTGTTTAATTGTTGGGAAAGTTGTTCTTTTCTTTTTAATTACAAAATCAAAATTTTTAAATAGTTGTATTATAGAAATGATACGATGTGATAGGATAAAAAGCAAAGAGACGATAATTTTAATTAAATATCCATAAACAAAATAATTGATGAATAAATAGAAGTACTGCCTACTGCTTAGATAAATTAAAATTTCCAGCTATTTCGGGTTCTCAAGCTGCATTGGAATTCCAAGTAGACAACGATAAGCGTCAAATGAAAAGTTTTATCGTAAGGTGTATCATATAAATATTTCATATTTGAAAAAAAAATATACGAGTATGAATATATTAGACTTCGAACACAGGAAATATCACCAAAATTTAAGCCCACCCCCCCCCCCCCTTCATTTTAATGCAAAGGGGAAATACACTTTTATGAAAGCAGCATGATGCCCAAAATATTTAGAAAGTTAAAAGGGGAAAAATCGCCCATAAGTATTTAACGGTATATATATGGCATGGTGATTTATGCCTTCTCTGCTGGCATATTACCATCACACACGATCGCATGTACACAGAAAACGTTGTTTATAACTTAAGGAGGCTGGGTGGTCAACAACTTACCAATCAGATCTACTTTATAATTATAGACAGGATTTCTTTAGCCATTAACTGTTAATAAGTAAAGACAAAATACAAATATTTCAGCTCTCAAATTTGAATATCATTTCTATATCTTATTATAGAGCTCTTCATCTTAAACGAGATTGAAATAGTCTTAAAATGGCCACGGCCATCCAACACTCTTAAATGCAGACCAATAGGTTTTGGTGAGCTTGTAATAAATGGCGATACCAATTTTTTTGCAATTGTCATCCTTTTGGACATGAATACCGAAACACATCTTGATTGTTCAGACGTTCATTTTAAACGATTTTTTCTTAATGAATATTTAAACGAGGGTCTATAGTTAGATTTAAATTATTAGAATGCAAATCGAGCATGATGCGATTCATCACGATGTTTATTCATTTGATATTCTATTGATAGGTTTTTATTTTTTCATCTAAAAAAATTGATGTTTCGTTTTTTCAACATTTTATTTCAATAAAACAAATTATGTAATATTGATGAATCTCTTCCTGTCCTACAATTAAGAGACATATTATTATTTCATAGAAATATTAAACCCTTTATTTTTATGTGAAGCTTATCGACACGTATTACTTTCAAAACTAATTAATAATTCCAGTCTTTATGGATTTGGTATCTTTTTGTTTGTAGTGTATCTTTAGCTTACATATCTCTCTCTCTCTCTCTCTCTCTCTCTCTCTCTCTCTCTCTCTCTCTCTCTCTCTCTCTCTCTCTCTCTCTCTCTCTCTCTCTCTCTCTCTCTCTCTCTTGCCTAAACAATATAGCTTCTGATTCAATACAGACTCCAATAGTTCTACTTAACTGAAGTGGGTTTTTTTTTTTTTTACTTCAAACTTGCATGCGTAAAAGAGTATCCTAATAAAAAAAAAACCGGCCATATTACTGATGCTTAAATTATAAGTTTGAAAACAGTTCAGTTCTCTATCAACTTTAAGCAGTACAGCCTATCAATACAACAAATATAAACAATTTACACGTACAGGTAGGTTAACAGGAGAATGTGACAGAAGTTTACATATGATATCAACATCTAATTTGCTTTAAGTAAAATTAATCTTGTCTTATTTTCAAGCCAAAGTGAATAAATTTTCCCAAATTACATAGTTCTTTTACATTTTCAACATTAAAAAGCTGCAAAAGTTTAGACATTGAAGGTTTTTTTCCATTAATAAGGCTTAATGTACTTTTTGCGATAGCCTTCGTGTATAGGACAAATTTAACAAAAAAATGAAATTCGTCTTCAATAGAATTTGAACATAGAAAACAATTTCTATTGTTTCTTTCAATATAATAAAATCGACCTGTTTCTATTGCTAATTGATGCGAAGACAACCTGAAAACGACGTGAATGTATGGTTAAATTCTTAATTATTTGTTGAAGCAACTCTCCTTTTAACACAGGAAACGGCAAGTCATATTAAATGAATTATTCATTTGTAAACACAATGGATTCTCCAAACTAGCATCGTAACAAGACCAATTTGATAAATCAAATAAGGAAAGTGTTTTGAGGATTTCGTCACCATTGTACATATAATGAGATGTGCAAACAGATGTGCGTTAATTTAATATATATCCATACAATAAGTGTTTGCCAAAATATTGAAAAATTATTAGAGCGCCTTCGGTATTTGCTCATTAGGAATAGAAATTTAACTAATACTGCAAATGACCAATTAGGTGCCAATTTAATTAGCGCAAATTGGACACACGAAAACAAGAGTCGATATCGTCCTTTGATGAGAGCCGTATATAACCGTACACGTAATAAGAACATGGGCGCCCTCTAACCCAGCCAAATTTATCTGCAAAAAAGTCGTCTGAAACATTCCTTAATTGTTTACTAATATCTAAAGAAAAATGATTCGTTATTCCGATATTGAATCTCCGAAGTTAAAAATTAGCTGAGGGGACCTCAGCTAATTTTTAACTTCGGAGATTCAATATCGGAATAACGAATCATTTTTCTTTAGAATACATTACAATAAATTTCAAATTGTTCTTCTTTCCCAAAAATGTTTAATAACTAACATTTACTAGTATACCAGGCAATGGTGAATGTCACACAATTATTTAATGCATGAATGCAGTTTAAATCTATGCTTATTTATATTGAGAACGTGCTTTGTTTTAAAAAAAACCAACGTTTATATTATTTTTATTTTAGCAAATTGTAGCACAAGCAATGAAAAGGACATTGAAAACGAGCTTCAGGGGTTCACATTAAACACAGTATCCTTTTCTCCGACTGAAAAAATGAAGGAAAGTGAAGATGAAAACGGGATAGAAGACATCAAATACGAAACTCCCTCAAGCAGCAGCGAGGACTTGGTAAAAAGTGAAGATATGACCAGAAGAGTACAGATGGAGGGCTCGCCGATTGACTTCCGGTCAAGCGCGGACCTGTATGGAGACAGGGACCTCGAGGATTATGGTAAAAGAAAACAACGTCGCTATCGGACAACATTCACAAGTTTTCAACTGGAGGAATTAGAAAGAGCATTCCAGAAAACACACTACCCAGATGTTTTTATGAGGTAAGTTCATGTCTTAAAGCCTAGTCCGTTTGCCTTTTGATTCCTTATACTTTTATAATTTATTTACAACTGTATTATAAATTATGTTTAAAGACATAAAAAAGGAAACCAATTTACTCTTTTTTTTTGCAGGGAGGAGCTTGCTATGAGAATAGATCTGACAGAGGCAAGAGTACAGGTAGGACGACTAGAGCTTTTTTTTTTTTATTTTTTTGGGTTGACTATATCGATTCTCTTTTTTAAACTTCGTTGTGTTTAAGCTTCGATAAAAAATTTAATTTCAAAATTTGTATGATTGTGTTCTTAGTACTATAAACATTTAAGATTATTTCAATTCGTATGAAATTAAAAAAGAAATACGCTTTTCAAACTCATTGGATTTAGATAAAAACCTCTTAAAATTTTTTAAAATTTCCAAGTCTTTAGACCTTTAGTCTTGAGTGTCTCTGGTCCAGTGGCTCCGGAATTCACAATCATGAGTCACATGAATAGAAGTTTAGTGAATTTGGATAAGAAGTGTCCCTTTATAAAATATAAGTTGTACAATTAGATTAAAATCATATTGTATTTAAAAATCACACTTAAAAGGTTTTGAGTTTTAATAGAAAGTAACTCAATGAAACGAAATATTTGCGCTGAAAAAATAGATAATATTTCACCGACCTCTTGATCGTCTGCTCTTGTTGAAACAGCTTTTCAAACGTTCGCCATCGTCTCGAGTCTCTAAGAAGAATTTCGCTCTCACCAATGACTAATATACCCAACTCATTGCTTCAACTAATCAAGGGCTCTCGTGCGAACAAACTGCACTCGACTGAAGTACCAAAACGACGTTAATGGAGGGAAGTTTTGAATCCTCATGGACATTGATACTTCAAATCAAACATGTCACCGTCATTAACGAACAATCACAGTCATTGTCGATTTGACGCTTGGAATTATTAATTTGTTTGCCAAAGAAATGGTGATGATATGAAAAACATTTTCAAAATTTAATTAGATCTGTTTAAATAAGGTATAAGTTCTAAGCTAAGGCTTTGGTGAACACTTAGAGTTTTTTGGAAAAGTTTAGAACTTAAATAGGACGTTTGTTGTAGGGACTTCAACTTGAAATTGCGATAAATAATTTCTTGCTCAACAATAATGTTTCAGGAATAAAGTGCACATAGATCAAACGAAATTAGAAAATAGAAACGAATCTAAACTTTGTTGATTCAATCCACAAATATGTACTTGACTTTTGCAAGGTTCTCAACTGTACAAGAACTATTCATTTTCTTCAGGTTTGGTTCCAAAACCGGAGAGCTAAGTGGAGAAAGAAAGAAAAAGTTGGCCCCCAGTGTCACCCCTACAGTCCCTATATAGGCTACCCCAGCCCAGGGATTTCCCTAGGACCCCGGCCTGTCGTGCCCTCTCCCCAGAGCTACACAGATCTTCTGTTGAAAGCTTACCACACCCAACTTCAAAGTAGAAGTGCACGAACTTTCAGTCAGATTTCTCCGGTGTCTAGTGTGTATGGAAACCAACATCTGATGTCACCAGAAATCTACGGTCTGGCCATGCGCGGAATGATATATCCGACCAACCTTGTCAAGCTTACACCCCCAACACCTGACATTTCATTCCAGAATCTTTTGGCAGAACTCAGTGCCAAATCAAAAGCAAATGTAGACCGATTGTCTTTCTCGCCAATTTTGGAGAGCGAGAGAACGTCAGCAGTAGGGAACCTCCTACAGAAATGTGTGCGGGAATCTGACGTAGGAGCGGATGACGTCAATCAACCTCTGACCCCTTGATGTTTAAGATTCCTTGATTAAGCTGTTATGTGCAATAATCTGTACTTGAATTGCCAACTCTTGAATTTGATGACAGTGCTCCTTTATTTTTAAGTGTTGTAAACGACAAAAATGTTGTGTTTAATATTTTTATAATTGAATACTATTCATTGCTATAAAATTTTGAAAACTGAATACCAAAAACTGTTATATACATAACCATATGTATATATGATATTCATAGTAAAAACAGCATTGGTATTATTTTTTCCTACATAATAATTTTTGAAATTATCATGAAATAAAGAATGAAAAGAGACAGCATTGATCAATATTTTATTTGTAGTACGTATTAAATGATGAGAATTGCTAGTCGGATGTCTGTTCTGTCGCGGCCTTCGTTGAGGATAATGAGATTATAAAATCTGAGCGGTCACTCTTACGATTCTCCCATCGGATGAATTTACCCGTCAAAATCCATTCATTATTTATTCCCGGACATAAATTCAAATTTATTAAATTGATTTTAATGGAAATGATTGTAATAAATTTGGTGCGGAACCACTCCGTATCTTGGACCGGTGACTTCCGGTCTCCCAGATGAGTAATAAACACCGGCTTGAACTAATGGCGCGTGCCTGCGCTAATTAAGGTGAAACTGGAGCTATCCCGGCCTTTTGCCCGCAGTCTACAACGTAATTAAGTAGACACAAGACACTTTGTTCACGTGTTATATTTGTTGAATTATTAATTGGATTTCTCTTCATTACCTAGTGTTTCCCGTTAGGCCTTACGCATGTTACCAACAATGTTTACAAGTGATTTCACGAAATGAATAAATAATTGAATAAAGAAATAAAAAATTAATAAAATGATTGAAAAGGATTACAAATTACTATAATGGACTTACATTGTATAAAATTAATTTTTAAAGGAAATCCAGCTTGGGAAATTATAACCTCGGGAATATCAACTTACTACGACAGACTAAATACTTAATACATATTAAATTGCAAAGGAAATCCGTGAAAAATATAACCTGGGGATTGTCAAATTACTAAGATAGAGAAAAGATTTAATAAAAATTAAATTGCAAAGGAAATCCAACTCGGAAAAATATAACCTCGGGAACGATGATCGTCGTAACTAAGAAGAGGTTAGTGATTTCTTCAATTCTAGGCAACACAGACAATACCAGTAATTTGTCAACTTACAGGCTCTGATCCCTGGGAAAATATCGGAAAACAATTGCTCATTAATTGATAAATTAACTGAAAATTCTTGGACTGCTAGAGGATAAATCGCACAGCTAGCAGGTGCCCTCCGAAAGTGAGGAATTTCTTTATGTCGTAATGAGCTATTAAGAAATAATTGAAGACAAATTTTCCGATGCCTTGACATCACGATTTCCGCCATCTTCTCAGTCATTTCAATTAAGGAATTATATTGAATCAAGAAGCGGATATTAGCCTGTACCTACACCGCGGGCTGACACGTGACTTCTCTTAGGAAGAGAAACGAGGAGCGAAGAGAATCGGAAGAATTACGAAGAAGATATATACTAACGTCGACCTTTTACATAGAATCCAAATAATCAGTTTTCTTTTATCCTTATTTCCTTAATTTGTATAATTCGAGGGAAAATTAAAATAAAATGACAACACGTATAAAAAAAAAATCAGTATTCTTTGAAATGGTTTATTTAGAGCCTTTTTTTATAATAGACATCCAAGTATGACGATTTTAAAATTAAAATGGACAACACGCATCCAGATTATCTGTAAAGGACACAATGTTAAATATTTATTTCATTTCCTCAAATCGCATAATAGAATACACAAATACCATTGTACGAGCAATAAGTATAGGCTTGGAAATATTTTGACAATTTACCGTCATTTTCAGCATTGCTATAAAAGGGTACATTTCATGTGCGCCTTATAAAAACGTCGTTTATAATGGTTGGCAAATATTCAATGAAAAGATTGCAAAAACTCAAGAAGGTGTCTGCCATACCATCTTTGAAATCAGGTTTTTTTTTTTTACACTTATATATCATTTCCATTGCTTGTAGTTCTACCGTGTTTTTGGTATTTCTCTCCTTTTATATGGCATCGGTAAAAAAAACCTAATATTTTCTTTTAAAGGAAGGAAGAAATAATACCATAGCTTGATTTGGTTCTAAATGTTTACCAATCATGAATGCCATATAAACATTAAAATAACTTTTAAAAAACTTTGCCGTCTTAGAAATAACATGAAAGGGTAGTCTGATTTATACATAAGTAACATACTCTTGAAGTATTCCAAGCATTTCTTTTCAGTGGAAAATTTAACTTTAATTAACATCCAATTAAAATTACCAGCAGTCTAAATAAAAGTTAAACCTCTATTAATTCTAGTTCATTATGATATAGTAATAGATTGTATGCATAATATTGAAGAATGCAAAATAACACATCTAGATTGATTACAACTTGCGTGAAATTTTAAAATGGTCATAAAAGATCTGCAGCGGCTTATTATTTTGGTTGACACAATGACCCACGTATTTTGAGATAACAATTTCCGAAAAAAAATCTACCAATTTTAAGGTGTATAACTTTATAGGCAGATCGAAAAAAATCATATAAAAATATATAAACTATTTTCTTTAATATTAAAATGTCAATCCCAATGAACGCAACTTTTTTTTTTAATTGATATTTGACATTTCCATTAAAATACAATTTGTCGCTAGAAAATTATCTCCCTTGCGTTGAACAACATTTCAACCACTGATATGAATAAAAATTTTCACATTGTTTTTTTCAGTATATTACAAAGAACAGGAATTGCACAACCCGATAAGTATAAGACATGACCTGCAAATTTTGTTATATATTTTATTGCAAAATTGTAAATTACTACCTCAATAACAGAGAAAATAATGAATACTTATTTATGTAGGATAATTATGGATTTCAGTTGAAACAAAATTACTTAACTGTTATCCTGTATAAAAAGACTGTGTATTCCATATAACATTAATCTTTCTTTTAATAAAAAATAATGAAATTCTTTAGTTTTTTCTCTAATATATCACTAAGGTTAAAGTTACATACATATATAGAATTAGAGTTTCGTAATAACACAAATTCTCGGCAAAATATAATTCTGTAAAATGTGGCAAATATAATTGCTTTGAACATCTGGAATTTGAATTTAATCTATTAAAACATTGAGTACTACTCTCTAAAAAGGTATTTTATTATTATTAGAGAGATTTAAATGATGGCACGATGAACGAAAAGGGTTTACATACAAAGAAAAATATCATAAGACTTTATATATACATAAATGAATTTGAATTAACGTAAAATAAATGTTATGTATTTCGGAATATATACAAGTTTATGCACTTGTACTGTGTTATATTTTGATAACTCAAGAATTATTTGTTCTCTAAATTCTCGCGATATATTCCATTTTTTTTGCAACTTTCCTTGAAAGGTAATATCGAACTAATTGTGCAGTTTTCTTTCAAGGAAAGTGTTACATCTGATCGGATTTGATATCCGAAATACACATTATACAGGCATACTATATCAAATACTAGTATTCTATTCTTCAACTAATTGCTCTCTCAAGTTGCAATGTTTTCAAGAAAACCAAGAGCTGAACGATTACGTTGTAGTAGCATTGTAATTGTAATATTAGTGTAACTTTTGATACCGTTATAACGTCTCTTCTGTTGTATTGTAATGCCTTTTTGTAACTTGTGATTTAAGGAATAAGGAATCATTCTTTGAGTATTATGAGGTGATAATTTAGGTCGGGGCGTGATCAAATCCAATAAAGCCCGAAGGACTTTATGATAAACTTGATCACACTCCGACCGAAATTATCATCTCATAGTATTCAAAAAATGATTCCTTATTACTCATATTTATAGAATTTTCAGCAATTGTACGATTAAATATTAGAATATTAATTATGCAAACCCCGCTTGCGCCCCAGCGATACGTCATTTGAATTTATTGGACTGTTTAGTACAAAATCGAATCGTAGTGTTATCTCAGACAAAGACATTGGAAAATGTAAATATATTTGTAATGCCGTTTTATGTTGTTACAATAATTTTTAATCAAAATACAGGTAATATTTTGTTATACAAAGTTGTTTCATTTGTAATTTCTTTATTTTATTGTGTTATTAAATATAATCTCTTTATAGCATATGATGTATTTCTTTACAATGATTAATTTACATGTATGTTTCTCAACATCCAATATTTTTCTTATGCAGTGATCTAAAATGCAAATTCCTATGGCGCAGTGGTAGAATTCATTCATCTATTATGTGTGATATAATTATATGCTTATTTTCTTAGTATCACATCGATCAGCATTTATGTTTTGAATCATTCACTAAAATAAAAATATTACCAAATACCCCCTGTAGATTGAATCCAAACTTCACTATCGGATGTTTGCAATGCTTCAAATTCGAACTATATATTTCAAACTTATTCTTTTTTTCCATTAAAAAATTTATAGAGACTGGTAATAAATAGTAAATATGTGTAAAGTTTGGTACTTTAAGTTCCCATTTTTACACACGAATATATCAAATATATAAATACAAACATATTTTATTATTGCTTTTGAACATTTATGTCATTGTGTATCAACTTAATCAAAATTACATGTATAGAAGCCATAATTGCTCTCTTTGATCACAACTCCTAAATACCTCAGTGCACAAAGAGGAATAACTACTACCTGATATGCTTTTCTATTCGATTTGATAATTTAATTCTTTATATAAATTTTTATAATATTTTATAATATTAATTTTTCATATAAAAATCTTTTCGAGTGATTATTTTTTTCGATTTAAAATTTTTGAATTTTGTATCTTTGTTATATTTTGTTGTTGGAATAATTAAAACAAAGTTGCATCTGTTTTTCATTTGTTTTAATTTTTTTTATGAATTAAATTCATCTGATTCCAAAAATACAAATGGAAAATGAATAAAATGGAAAATAAAAGCAGCATAAATTTAGTAATGCAAATAGAGAATATGTAGAATATGCAAACGAAAAAATATCGAATGATACCAAATCAATTAGTGAACCAACCCCAACATCGGTACATTATCAATTTATTAAATGTCAACGGGAAATTGTGCAATTATAGAATTTTAAATGAAAAGGTTTGTTTACTATCCTTACATTTAGATCAAATTTACATTGCAAAATACTTGTATTATAATGTCTTTCTCTCTGCTCACCATTTCTATAACTACTTTATGTTTTGTGTAAATGATTCTCTTCTTGCTCTTACATAACCTTATTCATTTTCCAATCATATTTGGTGGAGATATTTTGGTGGAGATTGTTGCTAAGGTCACATTTTGGAGAATTGTCTTTTAATCTCTCTGGCAACAACACCGTTTCTAAAGGCTGGGCCGGTAGGTAGAAAAATTGTTAACCTTTTAAGATATTTAAAATATTAATATTAAACATTTCTTATCAAACAAATAATGTATCGCAAATTTCTTACCTCATTAAAAAAAGGAAAGAAAAGAATATCATTGGTAAACAAATTATTAATAATCATCGGACCTACCATAAAATTTCAAATAGGACATTTTTGGATAAAAATTATTATTTAATAAAGAAAATATCCAAATGTATTAGATTTAAAATTTGAACGATATCTTTATCTCTATAGATAGCTCTTCATCTCAGCAAGATCAGTATAGTCTAAAAATGGCAACTACTATTTTAACCCTCTTAAAAACATTCAAATCAAGCATTTTTCATCAGTCTGACAGAAGATGGTTTAAAGTTTCTCTTTAAAGTTGGCCCCCATTCGCGTCTTTGCATAATCCAATTCACTTTACAATGTAATTTGTTGACTAATGTATACACAATTCAGACTCTATACGTGCACGTGTAATGCATCCACAACTTTTGATGTTATTTTAAAATGACAAATATATGTTATAGATTTTTAATCCAAACAACCCCACTTCAAATATATACATGTACACATCTTTTAGGGAAGCTTTTGCATGTGTCAATAGCTTAATCATCAAGTGGCATGAAAGCAAAGTATCAATTGAACAGTAAAATTAATATCCAACTGATCCTTTCTATTCCACATTCTACATGAATTCAGTTGATATTGCATTGAATATTATCTTCATCATAAAAATGTAAGGGATCAAATACCTAAGGACTCACGTATAGTGAACTTTGTGCAAAAATGAATTACAGGTTTAATCAATTTTTTAAGGACGGAAAGTTGAATACAACTTATTGCATAGTTACTTCACATTCGGCAAGAAGCTATGTATAAATATTGAATTTCAAATAAGACCCGATTTTATTGCACTTGAAAGGTAAACATAGTGTATTGAAAAGTAAAGATGGAATACATTAATCTTTATTTGTCTATTGCATAAAAATGTATCCCGTGAGTGGCACACAGCAGTTGCATTTTAATCATTTTAAAATTTTAAGATCAAATTACACATTCAATTATTTAGAAGGAATGATATATTCTCAGAACTAAACTTTTAAATCGAAAATATACTTGCTAACAAGGTGAACCATGAGTTTATCTATGGAAGTGGGGGGGGGGGGGGGGGAGGGGGGGGGGAGGGTTCTGTCTTCTGATAAACTAAATAACCTAGACAAACCTCAGATGCCCAGATACCAGAACATAAAAAAAAAACACTTAATACTGTTAATAGTAGAAAAGCTTGTATATGAAAATTGTAGATTTGGATTTCGAACGTATTCAAATCGGATATCGGGAACAGATAAAAAAATCAGGGAATCGGCAACAGATAAAAGAAAAACAGAGTATCGCATGCATGCAGCGACTTATTAAATTAATAATGAAATAATTTTATGTTGTAAATGTCCGTAATGATACGTTGCGCTCGCTGTTTTGAATGGATGAAATAAACGAGTGTACTGACCTTTAGCGGAATACTAATTTCATCCGTACCAGATGTTGCCTTCTACATCTACTCTAATTACTGTTTCGTGCACTTTGCTCTTTATTCTGCTGTTTCTTGATGAAAAGCCGTCCTCAAGAGTTTTTCATCACAGACTGTATCTTATATAAGAACAGTTTTACTCACAAATAAACCCTGTAAGATTAGCATTTTTTTTTTCGGCAATTCAATAAGTAAAGCAAGAGTTCCACCCCAAACTGTTACTATCCTCTTTTGGATGCGAGTCACAATTGCTTGGGACACTTTCAGCTTTTAGATACAAAAAACCCTCAAAGAAACAAATAATAGATCTGCGAAGGTCTTTCGTTTTGTTACACCCATTTTCGTCTTAAAGGCAAAACTGTTTCAAATCATCTAAGGAATGCGAAAGTCTCAACAATGTTGCCAAAAAAATGTGTGTTCCTTGAATGAGCCATTCATATTGATGCAAATGTATGATATTCTAGTTTTATTGCATGTTATTGTTGTTATTTACTCTAATAAAATTTAATTCAATTAGATTTTAAAAAGAATTTTCGTATCACATATGCTCCAGAACAAAACTAAAACGTAATGCCTAGTGTTTCTAAAGAAGTTAAAACCCCACTGGCATCCTGTCCAAAATGATTATCTATGTAATGTTTTAAAAAGTTAATATCAGGGTTGGACACTAAATACTAGGTTATTACAAATGAGTTTGCTAATAACAACTCCAAGAAAATTAATATACAAACTTTATTTTATCATTATTTCTTGATTTTCTAACTCTCCTGTTTCTGGATGATAAACTTCTCGAAGTTTTCGCAAACATAACCGTGAGGCTGCTATAAAAATTGATGACGCAACTCCCAAGGATCCAAGTATGGTGAAAGACATGTTATAACTTCCTGTTAAATCTCGTAGGAATCCTACAAAACAATAGTTGAATAACAAAATTACGTCCAATAGCTTTATGCTGCGCCTTTTTTTAGGGGGGGGGGGGAGGGGGGGGGGGAGGACTATCACTCTCCCTATTATCCATAATGAGCAAAAAGGGCTATCTAGCTCAGTATACCTTTACTGAATGCATTGCTTGAAAACTGTTTATGCTGTGATGCTCATATGATACATGGCAAAACAATATAACATATCGGAACTTGCGAAGTAAGACATTCGCCATCATATTATAAACAATAAGTTTTCTTTAAAATGAAAAGAAAATACAAAGTCGTGTTTTTAAATGTTATCATTGTTAAATTACCTGTTATTGCAATGACTACGGTCCAAGACAGACCCTGAGCAAAGTGGAGGAGACACATTCCACTAGAAACCTCATCCGGTTTTACACACCTCCGGATGATATTAGTATGCAAAGACTGAAATGGTCCACTACAAATGCCAATTACTAACGAAAAAAGGATAAGAAGAGTGAAATTGAAGAAAAATCGAAATAAATTACAAATGATACCTATGACCATTAATGAAATGATAACAATTATGAAATTGTCTATACGTCTGTGGGATAAAAACACTGCGGTTATTTGACCCAATATTTCTCCTATCATGTATACACTGACTAGACTTGCTGATTGTGTGCTGTCCAAATGACTGCTAATTCCGACATCTGGAAGAAATAATACTGAAATCGCTGTCGGTATTCCTAAAGTGAATCCGAAACAGAAAAGTACAAAGGATGGGTTACACAGCACTGAAGTCTTAAAACACTGCTGCAATGTCACATCCATGCATCCTTTCACTAAAGCATTCTCCGATAGAAAGAAATTGTCACTTTTGTCGCTTTTATTACTTTTCTCACTGTCCGTCCTTCTCCTAGATGAGTTATACCGTTGTTCAAGAAATGGTCCTGAAATTCCGAAATCATAACTAGCATACACTAATATAGCCCTCTGTCTCCAATTCTCGCTACGCTGTTTTGTTGGATGGGTATCCTGTCCCTGTTGTTCGATGTTTTCTGTCCTTTTCTGCTCTGGTTCAATAAGTTTCTTCTTGGATTTGTCATTTTGAACTGACGTCGGGTTCTCTTCGTCTTCGTCATTTCTGGACTTCATTCTCTGAAGCATTGCCTGTCTTGCAAGAGGAGAGAAAGTGGAATCCGAGGTCGGCGAACGAGCTCGAAAAGGTTCTACTGGAAATCCATCTTTCCCAAGAAGCGTGGTCTTCATTCGGTTTTTCTCTATCTTTTGTTTTAACTTCTGCCATTTCTTATACAGTTCAGGTGGTCGCATTAATACCGACGCTAGCAGAAAATGACCCAGAATGGCAGCCATGATAAGAAAACATCCTTTAAGTAGGTACCTGTCTATAAGACCTCTCAGGAGTGGGGCGGACAGCAAAGCCCCGATACTAGGGGACATTTGAAGACACCAAGTCGTCAGGTTCCTTCTTTCTTTAAAGTACAGGGACACTAGAAGGGTCGAAGGTCCGATCACAAAGGAAAAAGAAAGTCCTAAAACAAATGGAAAAATGCAAGAATTACTGTCGAATACAGCATTGCCTGCCAAATTTTAACAAAATGTTACACTGTGGAATCATATAACAACGATTGATATTCGGAGTTGTTCAATTCATTATTGTGGATTTCGTGGGTAACTCTGACCCACAGAGTTCTTTTTAACACCCTATGCAGATCATGAAATTTGGTTAATATCATAAAACGGGATCCTTTAAATAACAAAACCTTTAAAAATCCAGTTGATAAAAAAAAAGTCCCCAACGAATTCAAATCATTCCACAGTATTTCTCAAAGAAAGTTAATGAATACTTGTTATGGTTGGCTCTCATTTTATTGTATTGAAGTAATACCTAGAAGAAAACCATAGGAGACAAACATGACGAGGCCATTCTTTGCCAGGCTGGAGAAGACGAAGGAGAGCACAGCCAGAATAGCTCCAATGAACACACACTGTCTGGCCGTCAAGTAGCGGACTCCGTAAGTAAGGGCAAACAAACCTGTCAAAATCAGATATGTGAGGGGCGATTACTCCGTGAAACTACAGAGTTTGGCCAGCGACTATTGAAGAATGCATATTATCAAATCTTTGAATACGTACAAAGTGTTTAAGTAAGGTCTTCATTAATTTGTTATTATATTAAACTATTTGAAGTTAATTTTGATCGATTTAGTTTAGATATCTCTATTAAATAAATAAAACAATGAAACAAAACAATAACAGTTAAAAGATTAATATGTAAATCTATAACACACAATTAACAATAATGTACAATTTCAAAGGAACCCGTCAGGAAATGTAACTATTGCAAACTTCTTGATAAATTTAGTACTGCGGTAAACAGTTTAACTAGCCCAGTTCCTCAGTACACTGTAATATATCAACATAACATTATTTACTCCTTGTAGTTTTCTTGATTTACGATTTAATGAAGTAGAACTTGAGCCTTTTCTACACAAGCAATGCTTATCGATTTCTTTTTGCATATCACTGGTAGGATGAGATATTGGTGTGAACTGCCTTTCCTGTCTGTTTATCCATCCGTCTCTGTGTCTGTCCATGGGTCATTTTATCTTATTTTGAATTATACAAGACAATTCTATAGAACATAGTTTAATCATGTGAAGAATGTTTCACAACGTTCAGTTCTTTTATCCAGTTTTATTTTCTTTTTCTTTTTTTACTTATGCCTGTCGTTAACCTACTTAACAGTCGTACTATTATTAAGATCTTTTGTCGAGTCTCATGCATACGGGTCATTGCCCTAAAAAAATAACCACTTCACTCGATTTCCTCGTAAATACATATATTTCACCCATTCATCATTCCAAATGATCATATGTGTCAAATATATCTTTGATAGGGCTCAAAGCTGTTTGCCTCAGAGGATTTGTATTTGTTTATCTATAATAATGATAAGAGATGACTTATACAGCTTATAATGCACATACCCCCTATGGTGAATACCGCTGTGTGCAGCGCGACCACGAGTGATAACAAGGACGTAGACAGCTCAAATTCAGTCTTCAACTCCACAAATAGTACCCCGAAAGCCCTCACAACGCCTCCCCACAGGAATGTCACCAGCACTGCAGCTACAAGGCACAACTAAAATATTAATTTTAAAGTATCTATCCGTAAAACGATTTCTTTTACGTGAATGAATATATATATGTGCATCGATTATTGTTGTCTTTTTCTACAGTAGATACGAATCCCTTGACACATAGCTGCATGGTTAACCTCTTACCTGCAAGAATGAACCATGACCACCCCTTATCGATAGGTTGCGGAGGATTTTTCCTGGACTGCTGTTGTTGTTTTCTTTCCGACATTTCTAATCACCAGGAGGTGTCCATATGAAATCTTCACAAAGAATTCATAATGACCTACATCAAAGTTTGTTTATGTAGCCGACCATTTGGGGGGGACGAGAAGTGAAGTATAATCTACACACATCACACATCACAGTACTAATCAGGACACAGGGGGCAACTGTTATCACAAATTCTCACGAGGTCACTGAGTCAACTTAAAACCAGGTAAAAGAAACACAGCATTGCAAATCCATAATCGGTATTATTTTGATCCAGACTGCCATTGAATGATTATAACGGGCACACAGTTCTGATACTGATTCCGCCTTTAATTTTCCGACGTTTTAAATCTACGTTGGGTGAACTGATTTATCAATCTTTTTAGGTGAATGACCGATCCTTGAAACATGATATCAAACATCTCGTGCAGCAACGAACTTTTTCCACCATGAAACTTTCTTTATCGCTTTAAAATGTCGTACAGTGATGGAAATCGATAAACTACCTGTGTGCATATGCAGATATCCTTTCCCTTTTCGTGATCTTTTCAGGGTTCTATAGCTAATTAAAGGTGCAACATCAATCGCTGCACTATCCAATAATCGATGAATTTTTTTTCAAAATCAAACAGGTTTTTTCCCGGAATAGTGGATATAAATTATCAATACTTCTTTGGAAAAAAATACTTTATCTTGTGACTTTAAAGTCGTTGCCAGATAAGACGCCTTTTATCTTGGAGACTGTCCTAGAAATGTTCTTAATTCGAAGAAGGAAGTTTAAGAAAATGACAGTAAGTCAATTTTAATCAGAACATTGTTTGTCCGATATCTGATTTCATTTTGTTCACCGAAATAATCAATCAATATTTGTCCTTAAACAAATCAATGATATTATATACAAATTAAACAATGATGTGCTGTTGAGATTTAACTAACAAATTTTATTTAGGCTTAGAGTTCGAAGTAGAATGAAATGATTAATAAAGTGTCTGAACAATTCTACTCAAAATAGCCATCGCGTTAAAACAATGAAAAAACAAAAACTGAAACTTTATACAATTTTTAATAAAATGCATGACTCCAAAGATTTGGTATTTTATCACATATAAAGTAATCGGTAATCAAATATATTTAAGTTAAAAAGTTGCAAATAAATATAAAAAGTTTCAAAGTACAGCAAATTTAATATAAACACAGAATGAACAAATTGATATAAAGGATTGCTTTTTATTACCTGGGGAGTTCGTGGATGTAGATATTTTCTAAAATTTTATCGTTCGTTTATGATAAACTTACCTGTACATGCATGAAATTTGTTATGACATTATCAACAATTTTGAAGCAATTAATATGCATCAACCACTTTTCAAGTTCCCTTCTGGACTAAATTATAATTAAAATATAATGTGTTTATACATAAATTCAAAGATTTTTCTTAAGATAAGTCGAATAATTTTCAATATAGTCTAGTGAACTGTCGTAGTAGAAGAACAACACAAATCCATGTTCTAAACCCTCCATATGTTCATGGTCCAAGTCCAGACCCAGAGACTTCATTCTATTAGCCAGGAGAAATCCGTCGTCACGAAGAGCGTCAATATCTGCCGTCATGACGTAAGTTTTGGGCAACTTTCTCAAGTCATCGTCACTTGCAAGAAGTGGAGAGAAGTACGGGTTAAGAAATACACTGGTATCAATTCCCTTTACATTACCAGAAGTGGTAGGGGACACTTCCGGTGGCACTCTTTTCTTGTGATATTTTGATGGTAGCATTTCCATGTTGATGTATTTTGAGTATTTTTCTCGGTCTTCTTTGGATATATGAGTGTTTCCCATCATTGCAGACGTCAGTGGTTCCTTTCCAAAAGCATACAGTTGCATGCAATGAATAAGAGTATCCTTCATACAAAACGAAGTACTTCGACGATTTGGATGTTCAAGATAAGACGGTAAGTTTAGATCAAAAGACTGCAGGGTGGGGTACATCAGGCTGAGAAGTTTCAGTTTCGGTACATCGTCTTTAAGCAGACGAAGGGTGGTTGCCATAGCAAGGTTTCCCCCCGCACTGTCCCCTGTTATATCAAATCATTGACCAATCAATTCAGGTTTTAATTTGTGAATAGAAAAAAAAAACTATAATACATAACTGTTTAGTAATATTTGTCAATCAGTATATTTTTTAAATTGTACAGAGAGAAAAGTTCTCACAACCTTTAATATTGTCTATTATATTCGTTGTTTTCTTTGCATCTTTTAGCATTTTTTCACAAATATGTATGATCGGATGACGTTCAGTTTTCATAAATTGTAAAGTGATTTAGATGATGTGATCCTGCCAAATATATGTATATCTGTATCTCTTATAACAGTGTGTCAATATCCTTAGCTTGAGGCTTTTGAAATGAATCATTTTTCTACACAAAGGTCAACACTTGTGTAGAGAAACAAGTAGGCTAAGTGTGGAAGCTACATAAAAAGTTATTTTTAAACAAGGGTCAAGTTAGAGATTTATACCTTATGGTTCAAAACTTTAACTTTGTTTAATGCGTAAATGCGTCATGTGGGTTAACAGAAATTCGGTCGTGTCAGAACACCGATAAGCTAAACAATGCCTACTTAAGTATGTATGAACTATATAGGTTTAAAAACATAATAGCTTGACATTTCACGTAAATCCGTAAAATTTATTTTGGGAAGAAAGAAGTTCATGTTTCTACACATGAAAAGAAATGATAGTAACGCAAAGTTTCTAAATGAAGTTATTATAATAATGCAACAGGAACATTTGGATCCTTTGCATACACATGCAATTTCGACATGTTTCAATGTATGATAGTATATACGGTATTATGAACATAGCCAACAATATTACATGGGGTAACTACTACTTTAATCATTGAGCTACTGGTTTACATTTTCAACTGAATAGGAATTTATACATGAATATAGCTTATACGTGTAAGTTATAAGAGGTTAATCTTGAATCAATAATGTTAAATATGAGCACATACAGCTTTCGACAGATATTTAAAATGTATTGATTTATATTCATGTTTATGCTCTTTCGAGTTGGGGATAAAATAACATGGAATTTGACTACATGATCAACCTGTAACATTCAAAGTATATACATGTATAACTCAACTTACTAGAATATGATATTCATAAACTTGTTTTACGATATGTAAATAATGATATTTCATGGAACTGGTTATAACTTAAACAGAACACGGTAACTGAAATTATAAACTTTTTATACATGATACAATATGTTAATGATGTTACTATATTTATATGTAATAATACATCTAGCCATATATAAACATTGAACTAATGATATTGTGTGTAACGTTTAATAAGACTATATGTATGATATCACGTGTAGTTTATAATGTATGTTTACTAGTAAGTATGAATACTTCATTTAACTGATTACTATTTACATCCTCTACTGAAAATAGAACTTTCACATCGTTACATATAGTACATACATATGTAGTTCATGTAACTGTAAATAATGTAGTTGTATATATCTGATGGATTATAAGACAATATTATATGTAACAACTGTAATTTAATAATACATTTTAACAATTCTACTAAGTTTTACTGTAAAAGTAACCGACAAAACCTGTAGAAATTAATATTTACCTGTTAACCCTATTCTGTTTTGGTCCACGCTAAATTTTTGAGCATTTGTTAAGAAATATTTTACGGCAGTGACACAGTCATCCAGGGGCACGGGGAATGGATATTCTGGGGCACGGCGATAGCTGAAAATAATGGAATCTTTTCACTTGTATTATAAACCATACTTTTACACATATATATATATATAAAAAAAAAGAAAAACGGCCAGCAACTTGATAAAACAGATTCTTACTCAATCGATATAACAACTATATTTGCATGTTTGGCCACCCGACGACAAAAAGCATCGTATCCATCTGTGAAAAGAAAGAAAGGGTGACATTTTACAAAAAGTCACACTAATGCAACTAATGTTGTTCTCTGTGTGAATTCACCTATAAATTCAGTTGTTTAATTAACAACCATTCTTTACGGGGCGTTATGATCTCATACTCACGCTTCTGCATCAGGTACTAACGAAAAATCCTTTCTATTTTAAGCCTACCTCAAGTACTCATGAAATGATATACAAGTAGTTTGGTTTTTTGAATCACCATATACAGATTTAGAAACAAAATGTAAAAACAATCAAAGAAGCATTCTATTAATGGGTGGCTTAAAAGCATGTGGATTTGTTTTCTTATTTGGTTTCATTTACCACATCAGTCTGTTTCAAGTAAAGGAAAACGTAGGTCATATTTGAATAACTTTTATTGGGTTTTAATAAATATTCACAATGGATTAGGAAATAAACCAAACTTAATTTCTTTTTGTCATTTTCTAAAAACGAACCATTGAGAATTGACACCGCGTAACCACAATCAGATATGCGAAGGTAAAATCCCTACATACTAGTACGATCGGTCAATACTGTATGTACAAATAAGAACAAAATCAAACTAACAAGACATTATATTTTCATAAATGCTATCATAATATATGCATGATAATGTTATTGAACATACTGAATTAGAATGGACATACCTATATCTAAGTACGCCCATCCACCACCGTGTATATTTATCAGGGCCGGGGAGAGCTTGACAGAGAGGCTCTTAGGTGTATAAACTCGCACCTGTACACCGTCAAAAACCTTATCCTCTACCTGCAAGTTGGCAGAGATTTCCAATTTTTATAATAATAATTATAAGTATCAATAGATAACTTAGAGACGTCATCAAGTTTCATAATTGTATATTACTTGATTTTATAATCATATCAGAAAAAAAGACGAATTTTGAAAAGCGTTTTAATAAGCGTTGATTGAAAAATAGAAAATCAGTTTTACCCACAATGTTCCGTCGTCAGGTTCCCGTGAAAACTGCGTATTCAGTTCGGAGACACGTCTGGTTATGTTGACCTCTGATCCCAAACCGAGGCTGCTCCCAATCAGTGCCTAAATAAATCGTTGTCGAAGTATAATCACAGTTCAAATTTAACGTAACTTGGAATTTTTCTATTAACATGAAAACTATAATCAACAGGAAATTTATCACAATGAACTGCATCATGCGCTCAGAGGAAATTCGAACTTACAATGTCATGCATCACCCGGACCATGGCTCGAGAGAACCGCTGTCTGACAGGATGTCTAGCGTTTTCTGGAAAAGGTGTGTACAGATACTTGGCGAAGAGTCCGCCAAGAATCGCCCAAACCACAACAACTGCAATTTTCGAGTTCATGCTCACCCGGCAACTACAAAAACCAGCTCTATTGTAAACCTATCAAATCAAATACATGATGTCTAGAATAAGAATTGCACCTAAGCTTAAATGAAACTATGGTGATTATCCATGAAGGTCCACAATGATATGGTTTTTTTTTCACATTTTGTCACTTCGTTTATCAGATGTAGTGTCGGTACATCATGTTTTTCACAGAATACCTGGACTGTTAATATTATCAATCTTCATTCATGTAGACATTAAACAAGTAAAAGTCGATAAATTTATCAAGAGAATTATTTAAATATGCTTGCTCCTTTTTTGTCCTACAATTGTGATTTTGATTTAAAATTTATATTTATTACTAATTGTACTGTCCACAATACAAAAATGGTATGGGCACAAGTAGTCGACGTCCCACATACTGTACATATATTTTATGAATGAAAAGTAAAGTTGTTTATCGGAAATTCCAACTAATAGTTAAACAATGTTTTATTTTCGTGGGTATTAAAAAATCGGAAATCATAGCATGTGAACGGTAGAAAAGATATATATTCGCTTATAAATAATTAAATCTCCCCCCCCCCCCGCCCCCCGTGAATGGTCAAGATTTCCCATTCACTAATTCACATGTTACATGTTAGCATGGATAAGAAACTGAACTATTCACATGTTTAACTCGGTCATCAAATGCAATATATCACTGTATAACTATGGCCCATCTTCCCAAGTCAAGGGTTTCTGATCCGCTCAGCTCAACATAAGCTTTTATGTAGATCGAGGCGGATCAAATACCCTTGACTTGGGAAGATGACTATGCCCTTTTATGTCGGAATTCAATATACTAATTTTAAATCACACGTCCTGTCTTTTTTCTGTTTAAAAATACATACAGACTAGTATTAAATCTTACCTTGCTAACCCAGTGACAATGTTAGATAAAATCACATGACATGAGACACCTCTCACCGGAGCAGATAAGCACCCGGGCCATCAATGTAGTATCAACCTCTAATCAAGATCTCAAACATAACCGACTCGATGCTTGAATTAATTCAGTATAACGAGTATTTGGGGAAGGTTTGTAGTATGTTTAAAGTAAGTATCGAGTTCAGATTTGTTAAATATCACACTTCTCACTGAATACAAAGTACATGTATTTGAAACGTGTAAGGATACAATTTTATTGAATTAAAAGAAAGTAGGTCGTATCACTATGTAAAAAACGTAGGTTGTTATTGGTAATTAAAAATTCATTTTATTTAGATTTTTTTCATTTGAAAGACAAAAAGAACACTAGTAAACAATTTTTTGAGTGTTTATCGCATCTCACAAAAATAAAGAGGTATTAGATTAGTATCTCGCCTGAAACTTCATTTAAAAGAAGAAAAACCGAAGTTGAAAATGCCCCTTGGATTTACAAAGACGAATTTTAATACAGATATTTTTAGTACATTGTACCATGCATCGTTCAATATAAAAAGTTTAGGAATCATTTCCTTTTATATTTGCTTAATCTAATAAATATTTCTCTGAACTGTCACAAGATAACTTCCCTTAAGATCCCAATTCCTTAAAACCCCATAATTCAAATCGTCCTTAAATCATAGTTATATTTTACATAGTACAATATTGATTATGCCATCATTGTCTAACAAAGGTCACTTGTGTATATTTATTAAGAAGAAAAAATCACGATGACCATACATCATTCTACTATTTCCGAGCAATCTAATGATTAACATAAATATAACATGAACAATGTAAAACTCGGAACGACGTTCTGGAAAGTGAATACCATCGAAATTGGCAAGCAAACTAAGGTATATTTACAACTTGTTCAATCATGATAGGTTTGAAACAGTGGAAAAAATGTAAAAGACTGTACTTTTTTTTTTTTTGCTCTGGTGAAAATTTGTTTACACATACGAATTCGATTATGTCTGGGTAGTAATACCGCCAAACATTCAACTATTCTTTTTTTCTCTTCTTCTTTGTTAAAGTAATCAACTAACTTTAATTTGAAAATTCCCCCTTTGCTTGAATACATTATATTAAAAATGTTTAAAATCTTAATTGATATTGTTTATTTTCAAAAATCCAACAGGAAATAAAACTTGTATATAACATATAATACATCGAGAAGAGCGTTGCTCTAAATACATGCATACATGACTGTTTAGTACTTTATGCTTGTGTATGATGCAGGTTGGTTTATCATAAAAACGATCATGTATTCTTTATTTTACAAATGATAAAGTGTAAAGTGTAAGGTTCAACATATGAATCAAAATTTAATTGATGAAAAAATGCATGAGCATTACTTACATTTCCCTAAATAGTCTTGATTGGTTTCTAACAAACGTACTAACGGATCTAGAAATTACGTTTTTATTTGATGAATAAGCTCTCCTACAGTAACTTATAAACATACATTTGGATAAGCCTGTTTTCAAAAAGTTCAATTGTAAGCCTATCTTTTTATTTGTATGAATGCACTACCCTCATCCTAGCGTGGGACATTCTCGCGTTTTTTTGGTATTGTTTGTTTGGTTTTTTGTTGTTGTTGCTTTTTTAATTTTTTTTTTTGGGGGGGGGGGAGGAAGAAGGTTGTTTTAGATTAGTGGTAAGATATTCGTGCAGGTGCATAAGCACATATTAATTTAAGACAATATAGCAATATAACAAAACAAAGTATTACCATATTATTAAGTCTTACATTTTGGCAGGTAATTCAAAATACTAGTTGCCAACTTATCATGTTTAGAGCCACCCAAGAATATCCAAATTAAAAATATAATTGTAGAAATCCTTGTATCTGTCATAACAAATTATTCATAGATTCTTCAGAAAAATTGTATCACGTGTGATTTCTGATTAATGTACGATCTCGAATGCACTAGTAAACTACTTCATGAGTACTAGTATTCGATTTTGTGTTTGTAAAATCTTAATTCGATGGTTTAAGGTCACATATAAATTTGTTTTTTAACTTTGTAGGTTGTTATAAAAAAAAAGTCCCTACAAAACTGAAATTATTTGACCCTTCAAATCTTATTATCATTAAAATTCCATCTAGCCATCAAAATAATAATTATAAAAAATAAACATTATATTATTTGAATTCCTCAATCGTAAGAATTATGCTATTCCTTTCGGTCCAACTGATTAGAACTGTATTTAGAAACAAAAATATGATATACCCTCAAATTACTCTCTAAAAGTAATGTATTTTGATTACATATAAATGAAATTGCTTAGCTATCAAAATATTTTGAAATTCATGATTTTCATAAAAAACGGATAAAAATAAACACACAGCTGACAAATCGACAAAGACCTTTATTACAAACCAGGAACCAATGAAATTCTTGGAATTATAACCTTACGTAACACACCAATAGGATTGCAATTGTTGGATGTCGACAGACTATTTTCCGTCATTCGTCAAACTATGAAGATTACATCGAGTACATATTAGCAATCATCCGGAAAGGATAAGACGATCGTGTGGCCCTATGTGGAAAGGCAAACGTTCACTTCCTTGTTACATGGATGATGTTGACATTTTCTGAAAAGTCCTCACAATTCAGTACAAAACACCGGTGGTGATACCAAACAAACCAGTGGATTTTTTATTCGAGCAATGGAGAGTACGTTTCCAACCGCTCTTTCGATTTCTCTGGTCGTAAATGTAATTCTTGGGATCATCTTCAGCGGGATGTACATCTTCCTCTATCCTGGAATGACTTCTACCGACGAAAATCCCGAGGTAGAGGATGCACGTCTTACGTCCAAGTTACGACCAAGTAATGGATTCTGCGTATCGTGTGATTATCTGGGTCAAAGCCTGTTTACGTCCAACACGTTATACACGGAGGTTGTGACGGTTAATTGCGGCAACGAACACCGTCTTTGCTGTTACAATGACACAGTGCTTCAACGATTCATTTTTGCAGCGGTAGATCTCTTTCCTTTACAAAATAAATATTTATCGTGATACTATAGAATGAATATGTATTTATTTTAATCTATGTATTTTATTTCTACATTGGAAATTTAAAGTTGAAAATTTATCCCATTATATTTCAGGCAAAAGAAGTCAGAAACACAAATGGTGAGAATAATAATATGTCTATTATACATAAAAAAAATTATAAAGGAAAAAGAAGAATAACCTGCAAGAAAACATATAAAAGAATATATCATGTAACAAAATTTTAGTATATAATGAGAAAAACAATAGAAACTAATGTTAATGGTACTAGGAATCTTCAAACATGATCATACAATGTTAAACTTTTTATCGTACGAATATTGTACTTAATCAAGCCACCTTTATTCATATTATTAAATATGGTGTGTTTTTTTTAATTTAGAAATAAGTGAGGATATATCATCTTTGAAAAATTCGTTAATTACTTGGAGAAATAGAGAAAATGCTGCTCATCTATATCTCGACACCAGTAAACCTCTGTCTAAAGGTATGTCACTGTATAGTAACGCTTTTTGAAATTCCCTAGATATAATATTTAACCAAGTAGTTTAAAAAAATGACATTGTCTTTGTCTTTTTGTTAAATTCAAAACAAGCTACGTGAACAGGCATTATGAAAAACAGGGTTTTTAAAATTTAAATTTCGCACTTTCACAATAGACATATGCGTACCTGCATGACATGATATCTGATACATACGTCTGTAAAAGCTTATGCATAATTATCATTAAATCTTTAGTTCATTACTTATTCAATCATTTTGTACAATTTTTTTGTAGTGAAAATTGATTGAGAGGGAGAGAGAGAGATAGAAAGAGAAAGAGAGAGAGAGAAAATGAGAGAGAGAAAGAGAAATATATGGAGAGAGAGAGAGAGAGAGAGAGAGAGAGAGAGAGAGAGAGAGGTATGAAAACTTGTTAGACTGATAGAAACTGATCTATCTATTTAGCGAATATATTTTTTATTGTAATTGTTATTCAAAAGTTTTACTGCAAACCTTTATTAGAATGTACAATAGTTCAAAGACATGGGCGAATATATATTGGTTTAATCGCAACAAACAATGTAACATTTAAAAGGTCTGGATAGTCTTGTCTTTTTTAGACTAAATTATTTCCTTTAGACAAAGATATAAAGAGTATTTCAATTTTAGATCTGAAATATTTTTTTTTACTTATAAATAGTTAATGGCTAAAAAATATTATATTCTAAATAGCCTAATTCATATATGATAATTTATTTGTTGACCATCCAGCCTCCTTAAAATATTTTTTTTCTAAATAAATAAAAAATTATGCAAATCAAAATTTCCAATTATAACCAGTTTGAATGCAAGTAACACAAAAACCAGAAAAAATATCGCAATTTCGGTAGTATTGAACTCTCAAGCTAAAAAGCTTATTATGTAAATGCGATCTAATTAAGCCATTTAGTACAAAACTATCCTTAAGTGTACACACTTCTATAAGTTTACTAAACAATATACTGGGTAATCAAATAATCTCTTTATTATTTAACTTTGTACTTTTTCAATACATATTTGCCTTTTACATGATTAAAAGCACAGTGTATAAATTTAAATTAATAAACAAAACAGAAGGGAATTTAATATTTAGGGTGCAATGCCAATTATGTTTAGTTAGAATAAAGATTATCATTTGTATTGTGTTTTTCAAAGTACTATTACCATATTTAGTCTATTTCTTGAGACTGATTAATCAAAATTGCCGACATACGTACGTTAATCTTTAGAGAACTAAAATCTTCTTGAAATTGTAAAACAATACATAAAAACTTGTTAATTTTCAAACCAATAAAAAATTTATTCACAAACGATAAGAAGCATTTAATTTTACATTTGTATATCTTAAAAATGTGAATAGTTTTAACATTTTTATTGTCGACCATTATTATTTTCTTTTAAATTATTATAAAATATAAATAATAATGATAATTTTTATAGCACCTTATTTAATAAAAGTATCACTCTAAGGCGCTTTACATAAAAAGGATACAAAATGGACATGATAAATCATTTAATGTGTAGCTATAAAACAAAAGGAAAAGTATTAATATAAGCGGACAAAGTTTTAAAAGATTTGCAATGGTAAAATTATGGATATAATAAAAAGTTAGTAAAGTTACAAAAATATAAATCTTTAAAGATTTAATAAAATTTTAACAGTGTTGCGTTGGCGTGTTTCAATCATATATTTTATATAAGTAGAGGGTATAATTTGCTTGAGAATTTATGCTTTTAAACCCCTTGTATATTGTAACATACAATTAACTATGTCATCATTAATTTATTCCTAGATAACTATGCACGATGGCAAACCTCTGATCCTCTGGGAAGTGCCTTTAAGTCTCCCAGTATCTTCCTGGCCAGAGATTCGACCACTATCCGTGTTTCAGCTGCAGGAAAATACTATATCTATTCATCATTAAAGATTCTACAAGGCTATACAGCCAAGAGTGAAAACTTCAATATAATTCTAGGAAGGAAACGGAAAAGAAATCCCAATTCTTCACTTGAAAAACCTCAAGTTAGAAAATTTAAAAATAACAAGAGGGATCTATATGAGTCTGTTTTGTTCCAAGGAATTATTTATTTGGAAGCAGAGCACGAAGTTGGTGTTGACGTCCAGGAGAACGTTAAGAACCTAATCGACGTATCATCGTCTGTCTCCAATTACTTTGGAATATATAAAGTTGAATAAGAGGTTTCACATTGTGTTGAAATATAATGGAAGATACTGTGACATATCACAAATTCTACTCAGGGCAATAAACAGTAGTTATCCAACAACATCAACTGTGCACATCAATTGGACACTTAGAACACTTCAGATGTTGTAATTAACATTGTATCATAATGTACAAGTTTTAAAAGAAGAAATACATGATTCGAACAGTTGTAGAAGAAATGAATAGAACCATTTTATAACTTCTATATTATTTTTATAGAAATCAAAGGATACAATTACTAATTCGTATACATTTATAAGAATTATTAACGCATTTGTTATATAAAAATGTCTTGAAAAATGTTAATTTTGTGATCAACACACTTTTCAAAGTATACATTAAACCATATTAAAAAATAAATCACATTGTATGATTATTAAAGTGATGGTAGATCATGAAATAATTTCATAAAAGTTTTACAGCATATCGTAAAATTTATAGCTACAAGATAGTTGCGAAGTTGTTTCCAGGATAGTTTTCCTTGACAAAAAATTCAGATTTCTTGAAAAGATCTGGATGGTCTATCGTTTGCATATTGTAACAAAAATAACTTTTTGCGAAAAGAAATAAACTGATTTATTTTCGTGATATGTTCAAGGTATTTTTTTTAATTGATTGTATACAGATTCATCAATTAATTCATCAATGAACTATTCTAAGATATATTAGAAAGGAGATGATTTTTGCATTCTTCATATAATCAAATTATATTAAGAAACAGCAACTTTAAACATTTTTTGGACAATGCAATGAGATTAATTAAAACAAGCATTGGTGTGTTTTTGTTTAATGTGATTGGTTGAGTGAAATGTGATGGTAAACACTGTGTTCTTTTTAATGAATAAAGGAAAATGATCATATACGAATTCCTCATATCTTATTTATTTTCCATGCATTTCCATGGCAATTTCTTAAAATAGAATGACAAGAACGATTAAAGTGACAAAGTACTAATTATATTTCCTTTACTTAGAAAATGGATTTATTTCGGGATAATTTCAAACATGTATATGGTTCAAAAATACTTCTGACGTTTTTCCTGCATACTTTTCCACAATACAGGAAACTTCCCACTATGCTAAACTGGTATTTTCAAGTATGGGGAAATCCAAGAGAGTGATTGTTTAAAAATGAGCAATACGAGCAGAAGAATCAGATAATTCAAAATGACAGCCTATTGGACGTGTCAGAAGTGCGTGATATCATCAGTTGTGGCGAACGTATTGATGGTAATTATAATTAGCGTTACATTAATTGGATTACATTGGGAAAATATCGTTGGTACCTTCTCTAAGTTATCGAACCGCAAAACCCCTATACTGGTGAAAGGAAACGTGAGTGGTGATGTTGCTGGGCTGACCAAGGAGTCTGTGTGTATGTCATGTGACTACCTGGGGGACAGGATGCTTGCCCACGAGACCTTGTATAGCGATGTCATAACCACCGAATGTGAACACAAGCTATGCTGTTTAAAAGACCGGGAAATTCGCAACCTCCTACAGTCGGTAAGTAGTTAAACAGCTCTTGAGAAATCCTATTGAAGTAAAGTGGATACTACCTTATCAGAAGAAATGATATATATTAATATCAATTTCAATATTTTTTTTCTTTTTTTTTGTAGATAAAAGATGTTAAAGGTAAGGGCTCTACTTCAAGTTGCATGATTCGATTTATAGGTAAAAAAAAATCATGAAATAAAAAAAAACAACTTGTGGTTACATCTGAATCTCTTTTTTTGTTGTTGCTTATTCTCATATTGAATATAAAGAGACGGAATTTGTCCTTTGCAAAGCTAAGGTAAAATATTTGACCTAAACTTTTGCCTTCCAGAAAGCAACTCGCTGACCAAGACTTCACTAGGCTGGTGGAGAAACAGACCCAGTTCCGCTCATTTTTATATGGACAAAGATACTCCAATCAAAGGTAAGTGTTTTATCGACAATATCTCATTTTGTATTGGCGTAAGAGCAGTTGGTGCATTAAGTCATTCAAAAGTTATGTTACTTTTTTTGCCATGTAGAATTGTTGTAAAGCTACAGCACTTAACAAAGTTTTGATCACTTTTGACGTTATGCCGATTTTGGCTTATCTTGGTCTTGGTCCTTTCTACTTACTAGTAATCTTTATTTCCTATTTGACGATTTGAAAAAAATCTATATAAGAATAGATTGAATAAAGAAACGTAATTACCCTCTCGTTTCCAATGTAAAATTACTTTACTAGTAGATTTTAATCATGTGACAAAAATTCATTTTTACAGACAAGAACCTTCAATGGACGCTTGCTGATTCACACGAAACAGCTTTTGCGCAGGGTATTGAACTTCTTAACAAAACATATATGAAAGTGAACAGTAATGGCATTTACTACATATACGCTGCTACAACCTTCGATCTTGGCTCACGGGAACGGATCTCGCCATTTTATCAGACTTTGAGGAAATCACACCCTAAACTGAAAAACAGAGACGAGTCTCCTCTCGTGTTACATAAACTTAGCGGATCGAAACTGAAGAAACAACACACCATTTTCGTGTCGGGAATCTTCTATTTTAGGAAAGATCACCAAATTTTCAGTGAACTTTCAGAGTATGGACATCAATATTTGGACACGTCAGCGATTTTGAAAAATTATCTTGGTGTATACAAATTGCATCCGTGAACCTTTATATAAAGAAAAGAGACTTATCAAGTTTTGAAAAGATATATGTATATATAAATAATGTTTTTGGCGATTTTTAATGTACTTGGATCTTTTGACAAGAGTTGATACATGATACATGTATATATAAATAATGTTTTTGGCGATTTTTAATGTACTTGGATCTTTTGACAAGAGTTGCCAAAATTGGCTCAAATTAGCACCCAAATAACAAAAAACCAACATTGTGTGGTTCTCATTTATTTGAATGTTCCTTTTCTTGAACCTGTTTATTTTCATACTTGTTTAAAAAATGCAGTCTTATTAATATGTTAAACGTGCATGGTACAACACGTATAAAGTATTCTTTCAATATCATTTTTGTGTATTGGCGGTTTGGTTTATTTAAACAATCATCATGACTAATGTAAAAACCCGAAAGCATTCATTTAATTTTATGATTGTGAAAAGAAATTGCCTTAATCATGAATAAATTGTTTTAAAACCTTAGAAAATAAAACAGATTCATTGTTGAATAACATGAGAACTTGCTGAAAACATGATTGACTTCCAGAGAGAGAGAGAGAGAGAGAGAGAGAGAGAGGGGGGGGGGGCTGTGAAACCGTCAGACCGTATTGAAGAAAATGTCCATTTTAGCTTGATGCGATTTACAAATACAAATGAATATTTATCTTACACTAGAGTGGCATGAGTTCCTTAATAAATTGTGTACTGGTCTCCAAAATAGTTGATGTTCTAATTTAATTTACTTCGGCCACGGCGAGATTTATTTGAATGATATTAAACATTATAAATTTAACCTTCAATTCAATTCAGTTTAAACCTACTTTTAAATAAGATTCAACTTTTGTAAACAGAAAAATACCGAATTTTAAAAGCTGTTTTGTTTGATTCACTTTGATCAATGAAAACCCCCAGATACCATTTAATTTTACCTCCCGCAAACAATGTTTGGGAGATATCTAAGAATCACCTTGTCCGTCCATCCGTCCGTCCGTCTGTTCGTCTGTCTGTGCAATCGTGTAGGTCCATATCTTTTATATGGAGGAACATTGGAAGTTCTTACTTCACACAAAGATTGCTTATGACCTGAGGGTGTGTCATGATTTTGACCCAAGATCATTTTGGCAAGTTCAAGGTCACTGGAAGGAAAATGGCAAAGTTCGTGTCCGGTCCGTATCTTTCTTTTGGAAAAAACATTGGAAGTTCTTACTTCATACAGAGATTGCTTGTGATCTGAGGATGTGCCATGAATATGACCTAGGGTCATTTGTGAAAGTTCAGGGTCATTGTATAAAAAATGCATGATTCCTTCTAGGCTATATCTGTAATGGAAATGATTAGAAGCTAAAATCTGACACAAAGATTGCATGTGACCTATAAATATGTCCTGACCTTGAGTTTGGTCATTTATGCAAGTTCATGGTCACTATTATAAGAGAAAAGGTGCATCCATCACTTTTTAATAGAGAAAATACTTGAGTTATAATATTTTCTTAGCGGGGGGGGGGGGGGGGGGGGGTATCATTTGTGATCTTGCTCACAGTACCTCTAGTTGTTGCTTATCCCCGATACCGTGGCAACAGAGACTAAAGATTGATAATTTGACATTTTAAAACTTATTTGGGGGGCAAAACACCCTGTAACCAAGGGCACCAATTTGAGCCATCGATGTGTTATTTAGAGTGGTCAATATTCAAATTACAGAGAAGTATAGTAAAGCAATGCATATTATAAAAGCGTTACCTTGGTGACAACATACATAATTTGTTTCATAGAACTCAAATAGCTTATCATTGGGCTTTTTTTTTCACTAAAATGGCTGCATGTGAAAAAATACATCTGCAATTATAAATCTATTTGGTTCATGTCACAATGTCACAAAACAGAATAAGATTCAGGATACTTAAATATTTTGAGGTAGTTTTGAATGTTTAAATGATTCAATTATTTGAAGTAATTTGATAAGCGGGAAAATATATGCTCTTATCTTTTATTCAATATAAGAAACTGAATTTTACCCCCCAAAAACGGACGTCGCTGTTAAGTTTTAAAAAAATTAAGAAATACATAATTATTTAAGGCAGCTTTAGTTTTATAGCATTACTTTTAATTTTTTTTTAAAAATCAGTATAATATAATATGTATACACTTTAATTCACAAAAAAAAAATGATATTTATTAATTATGAATGTTTTGATAACCAGAAAAACCCCTAAATATAACTTTAAATTTTCAATCTCCTCTTTTTATTACCTTTGTTAGCATAGCAGCAGGTGTCGATTTTTATAACTAATTAGGATGTTGTAAAGACAATTGAGTCAACGCAATTTGAAAAAATTACGCACTTTGAAATTTTTTTTTAAAGTGCGTTAAATTTGGGACAAAATCAACGCACTTTGAAAATCTTTTTCAAAGTGCGTTAAATTTGGGAGCAAGTCAACGCACTTTGCAAAAATTTTTCAAAGTGCGTTATAAGTGTACATCAACAGTTTTTACTATCAATACACTTAACGTACTTTGAACAAAAAAATGTATAAATCACAAAATATGGACTTCGTTCATAACTGATTTCGTTTTATATCAGATTGAGTGTTTATATTTCTTTATGAACACTCTTTAATATGGTCTGGCATCATTGGGAATAGGGATGGTACAACCAAAGATACAGTACAATTTCCAATAAAATATTTATATCAATTACATGAAGAATGCATCCGCATCATCTTTTCTTTCCAAACATTTTATCAATTCCATAAATTATATATCTGCAGGTTTCTAAGTATAAATCCCTTTCTCAAATTCAAACCAAATTAATTAATTTGATATATAAAGTAAGATATTTACATGTACAGCCGTTAAAACATATCAACTTAAAAATCAGCATTTGAGCCTGCACTTTTTTGCATTAATTTTCAAAAAAATATACATACTAGTATTGTATTCGATATACTTTGTAATTATATTTGTCCATAAGCCTATGAACGCCGTATATAGGTCAACTATTGTGTCCCTCAATTAATCATATTTTCTTTTTTCATTAGAGAGTAAATATTCACAAAGTAAAAAGATAAATTATTTGGAAGGACAGCTGAGGACTTATTAGTGTAGTTCATGTGATATTTTGATTTACATATCGCAATTACCTTTAGAACTAATTTTCTTGTTAATATCAACGCACTTTGAAAAAATTTGATATTTTTTCAAAGTGCGTTGACTTGGTCCCAAATTTAATGCACTTTGAATTTTTTTTTCAAAGTGCGTAATTTTTCAAAGTGCGTTGTAACAGACGTAACCATATTGAGAATACTCTGCTCTCTTTATTGTAACACTTTTTATATAAAAATTACACTCAGGTTTTCACCTTATTTCGGATATTATGTGGCTAAATGAGAAGCTCGCGTTCACAGTACCTCTTGAAATCAAATTCAAATTTGTAGTAAATTCAATATGTTGATAGAGAATGTCTTTTCTAAATATTTCTGAGAAATAATGCCAAGAAACAACCTTCCCCTCCAGAAACAAAAATTACTCTCAATGTCTGAGAAACAAACCCTGTCGTAAATAATTTCTATTTGTGACAGCACTAAATACCCTTGGCCTTTTTACTGAATGACTCCCCTTGTTGAAGCTGAAGTATTCGGCAATGCTACCATAAGGAACTCTTTTTTAGTACACTGTATTTCAGATGAGCATAATATTATCACTGCTGCGTGCATAATAATCAGTTATATATATATATATATATACATTTTAAAAGCCACACCCCCCCCCCCCACAAACACACACACCGAGGTATAAAACCTTCTCTAGGATATACGGATTTCTCTAAAAACTGCATTCAAACATATTATTTAAAAGTGTTTAGTGAATTTCGGGAAAACTAATTTAATTGTCTATGTTGAATGATGTTTATGATGTTAAATAACTTAATATTTCATAAATGCATGAAACTATGTACTGCAAGACTAAAACATAAAATTGTGGGCAACTACATAAATTTTGAGAGCACGAGAAAAACGTCAGTAACATTACTTTTTTTCCAGTTGACGGATTCTGAGCATGTTTTTCACTGTCATTAATCATGTTTTGTGTTTGAATACTGATAACAATGAAAAATTCAATCAATGTGTTCCAGGATTTTAGTTTCTAACTTTCATTGCTGTATAGAAAAAGTGAAGGCATAAAGTAAATGATGTACTGTATGGTGTCTGTAGCTGAAACATTAGATGTGTAACAAGTGTAATAAAGTTATTTGTATTTTCTGTGTGACATGGAATCCATAGAGTTTGATAAGCTTCAGCAATTTAGCTTTCAAGAAAATTAATTTGTCAAGTCAATTGAAAATTATCCTTCTTCAACTTTACGTGTCAGTGGCATGGAGTCTGACTTTTCTGTTGAAAAAGTGAATTGATGCATACGTCAGGCCAGATAGTTTAATTGAAAAGTCTTGGCAGAAATATTGTTTTTATGTTAACTGTTCTGGAATTTTACAGAAAATTTATGAAAAAACGGTGACATATTTTTTTCCACTTTCCATGTTTTTATTTAAGGTAGTACAACAATCTTATTTGAATTAGACCCATCATTCACCTGTATTTCGACATTTGAACTTACTGCGACATATCCGGTTATTGGTACTTTAAATTAATCATATAAACACAAACATTTGTATAAATATGTACAACTAAAATTGATTAAAGATATTACTAGTAATATTTATTAAATCAATGTTAACAAATCTTTTAAAAACTCTATTTCTAATATATTTTTTGTTTAAAGTTACAATTCTACATGTACCTGTTTATAGTACTTCTATTTTAATCAAGTTTCTTTTGTTTTGTGTATATTTCCTTTTAAGTTTCACTTATGCCAAAAACCATATCCTGATGTAGTTTTAATTGCAGATTTACTAAGCAGAGCAAATTCCTTTTAAAAAAATGAAGAATGATTCCACGTAAAAACCCACTCCCAAGATATGTGTTTCCTTTCTATTTTGTTCTGTTTCCCCAGATAAAATTGGATGGGAAAACCTACTTTCGTATTGACGCATAATCATCAATGAAATGAAGAAAAAGACTCAACACGGCGCAGACATGGTTTCCTGTGCACCAAAGACTTGTTTATTTATTTCATGCGGAATAAACATTGTTTTGGCGATCTTCGTAGGTGCTTTAGCCTTTATCTATTATAATGGCAAGGAAACCGTTCAAAATGAGGATCTGCTTAAGCCGTCGGGCAATACTGTCCAACAACTTCTTCAAGCCAACGTTAGCCTTGGCAGAGATCTACAGAGTTCCGTTTGTTTTAATTGTGATTATTTAGGTGAAGATGTAAATAAGAATGAAACATTGTATGATGATATCTATACGACGGATCGACAAAATAAACTGTGCTGTTTAAAGGACATGGCCATTCAAGAATTTATCCGTGCGGTAAGTATATATAGAAACTAATCACCACCGAAAACGAAAGTTGGTTATCTAACATTCTTGATATTCTTTTTTTTTTTCTCTCTCTCTCTCGTTATTTGTCAATTTGATTTTTTTTTAATATAAAAAATTTAAATCTTTTTAATCAAGCAGTTAAGGTGTTAACTTATGAGTAAATATTAATTTAATTAACAAAATGCGACTCGGCACACATTGATTATACATTTACATGTATTTTGATTCGAAACCGAAACTGTTCTTTAATTGGACAACTACAATCGAATAACTGAACTTACTGACTATCAAGCGAAAATAACTTTGATACCAGATTTAAAACTCATTCTGATATTCATATCTATCAAAACAATTATTACACGTAGGTATATGTATATATGTCAATAAAAAAAAAGAGTTCTTTATTTGAAAAAAGAAGAAGAAAAGATGTATATATTACAGTTATGGGTGTTTATTAGATCTAAACATTCTGAAAATATTACTTAAAATCTTATTTAATGTTTAATTAATTGATATAATTATTTCCATTTTCTTACATTTTCTAGATTCGGAATGAAGACGGCCACATTGGTATGTTATATGCAACTCATCTTTACAGAATATTAAATCAATCATATTTTAATTCTAATAATGATTATGGAATGATAAAAGTCACGAGTATGGTATATTTTCTGTAATTTTAGAATATCGGTTTTCCTTTTACAGGTAACGCGAATTCAGTCAGAAATTCTTTTCATTGGTGGAGAGATCGACCATGCGCTGCACATCTATATTTGGACAGAAAAAAGTCGATCTCAAAGGGTAAGAGTTTCATCGTTATAGTTCCGTTACACGTTTAATATTTTCATACTTTAGACCCCCCCCCCCTCCACTAAAAAATGATTGGGGACCATCAAAAATAATAATGTGTCTCCGCTATGGAATAAACAATTTAAGTTATGTTAAATCTACATACTAATTCCTTAGCTTGCTATATGCTTCTTCTGTGTGGTTTTTAAAAAAAATTTTAAAGCTGATTTATAATTAATTAACATATGCATATATTTGATTATCATATTTCAAATTTATTTTGTAGAAAACAAACTTCGTTGGACAGATAGCGATTCATTCGGGACGGCATTTACTAAGGATATAGATCTACAGAACGCGACTCATTTGCAAATAAAGGAAAGCGGGAACTATTTCATATATTCCTCCACAACCTTTGATCACAGCAATGATATCTACGTGGAGACGTTTTATCAGAGTCTGGCCAAGTTTCACCCGCTGTTACCACGGACGGGTGACGTAGACCTCGTATTTAGTAAGTTTGGTGGCTCTAAATCATCCGACAAAAATCATTCAAATTTTCTGGCGGGAGTGTTCGAATTGCAGCATGGGTACCTGATTTCGAGCTCTCTATCCCAGAGTGCACACGCCTTCCTCGATCAATCTAACCAAGTTAATAACTACATCGGATTGTTTAAACTGTGAGACTATAGCAGTTGCCGAATTAGATACTCATCCATTTCTGTGGTGATTAGAGTTTCACTTTTTTGAAAACTCAAAACATTTGTGTTTAACAATATTTTTTGTATCAATGTCTGTCTATTTTTTTTTTTATAACACAATAAACTATTGTTTTCATTTTCACGTCATTTGAATCTCAACTAAATGCAACAAAGCTAAGATAAATAAAATTGCTGCATGCTCGTTCCTGCTAAATCACCAAATTTACATGTATGTTGACAATTATATAATCTGTAATTTAAATCTGTTTTTAAAAATTCTTGGAAACGGAACTGTAATATTCATAAAATGTTATAAACTATGAAACGTGCGGTTTCTGGGAAATTTTGATTTGATAATAATTAAAACAAAGAGTGTGTTAAATTCAACTTAAAAAACAGCGGAAGTCAGTTGGGGAATTGTTTCCTGTTGATAGCGTATGGCAATATACAATGAAAATTATTCATGTGTAATTAATCTAGTACATTTGTCTGTCATATACATGAATCAAACAATGTCTTCCAGCTTTAAGTGAAAACTAAGAACTAATAAGATATTAAACCAACTCCATTAATCCCCTACCCTTTCCAAAAACAAGATTTTATAAAACAAATGGCAATTAGAGAATAAAAATAAAACATTTTATGAAACAGATAGAAGTTATACGAAATAAATTTGCAATAAAAAGAATCAAAATATAAAAATCATACAATCGTGAATGCAAATCATGAAATATGCAACACAGATAAAGGTTAGAATATACAGAAGAAAAAAGAGTTATGCAAAGTTTAACATGCCATAAACTGTTCAATTTTGGAACTAATTTCGATTTTACCCCTTTCTGGGTTACGTACATGTGCTTTCAGAATGCAACTGATTTCTCTCGGCTCAGATGGAATCAGTTGCTGATATTTTAAAATTGGTAGATAGCACCTCTTCTTATAAGACCTCTTTGCATAACTCCATCTAACTATTGCGAGGAATGGAATAATGGAATACGGCAGAACCATTCCCAAAACATCTCACTTATAGGGGCACTTGCAATGAAGGATGTAGTAGGCCAATCTTCAGAAAGAGATTTTATTGAATTTTCTCCATCTTGGACGTGGACAACAGATGCCAGCTTGGCTGGCTAGAGAGCTTTCCTCGGATTCCATGCATGTTAATCAAGGAAGGTGGAATCTCTTCCAAGTAACATATCTCATAGAACTACTAGAAATGGTGGCACTGTGAATGCGCACAGGCATTTTTGCCACATGCATGATAAGGGTGTCTAGATCTAATCTAATTATTCTGACATAACCAATACAGTGGTGAATTACATTATAAGAAGTGTCCAAATAAATGTGTCCAAGTAGCGAAGTGGGCAATGCACTCGCTTATCACCGCTGCGACCCGAGTTCGATCACCGTGAACGACAGTGGTTGTATGTGATAGGGTATGGCGGTCGCCCGCTTGGACACGTGGGTTCTCTCCGGGTACTCCGGCTTCTTCCCACATTAATGACCCCCTCGCGCTAACATGCGTGTCAACGAGAGATATTGGTGTAAGTTGTAGAACTTGTTTATCAATCGTTGTAAAAGAAATAAAGTTCAGTCAGTTACATTATAAGACAAGTGCTCTGTGGAACCCATTCTAAAACTCTTTTTGTTTGGACTCGGAAAATCTGGATCAAATGTATAAATCACAACATTAAATTATCAACTATTCAACAGATAATTTAATTTAAACGAAAGTATAACTATAATTTAATTTGAACAAAAGTTCAATGAATAATAAGATAAGAATTCTTGATTTTTTTTATACTAACAAAACTGCTGTAATAAATGAATCTGGTGAAGATTTGTAAACCCTGAACTGTGGAAATGTTGATAAGAAAAAATGAGACTTTATGTAAGGCGTCGAAGATAAATTAATGGAAAATATTCTTTTATTCATAAAAATTATAGTTAATTTTCGTGCTTTGTGTTTTTTGAAAAAAGGAAAGAGGTAAATCAGAAAACAAATTACAGGCTAAAAACACCGCGTACCCCATCACATATTTTTTTATATGAACAGACAAATACAAAATTTTCCCTTATGAACGATTTTAAAGTACGATAATTCACTTTCTTGTTGATCAATGTGACTTTTTAAATAACTTACAGATATACATCCTCTTCGTAAAAATCTCATAAAAAATTGTAGTTTAAAATGAACAGTGTCACTATAGTTTCCATGATTTACAAAGAAATATTTGAGATATTTTGCCATCTGACATGTACATCAGGGTTTAAAAAAGAAAATGTGTTCATGCTGGACAGACTTGAGTTCATGTACATGCAGGAGAAGTTGTAGATTTATGCTATGGACATTAAAAAAATAAAACTATCGACGGATTTATATACATGTGTACATCAATATTTTTTATGTCAGCCTGCCAAGAAAAAAAAAACGTCAACCCGTGTAAAGGTAAGAAGGTATTGAGTAAATAAATGCAATATTTTATACTTATTATCAATTATGTTGGGCACCATGGAGTTTTTAATGTAGAACCATTTTAACAAGACTTCGGACTTTCGGTAGGACGTAGCTCTCTATTTCTTGCATCAAAATAAGTTAAAAATGACGCCAGTTTCGAGTGAAATATGCATAGATTGCATAGTCTTAGCTCAAACCTTTTGATTTCAAAGAGCCGTGGCTTAGTGGCCAGCAATGAAATAGACAGGCCTACGTCACATTGTTGTTAGACACAACTACCCAAAGTCCAAGCTCTTGTTAAAATGGTTCTATAATTGAGAGCATCTTCACAATGTCAAGATTTTGTGATACGAAACTCCACACAAAACCTTGACATTTTGAAGATGAATTGAGAGATAGATTAAAGGATTAACGATAAAAAACGATCTAATGTTACATGTAATTTCTCCATATTTCAGGTTAACAACGATTTAAAACCTAGGTTTTGATTTGAGAAATCCAAATAGCAAAATTTCCCTTCAAATCTAAAGTAAAGTTTAAAAGGTACATTTTTATTAAAAACCATTTTTCTTATTATGTAAAATATTACATAACTAGAAGAAGAATAAACGGAAGACCTTAATAAGAATTGTGCAGCAGGCAATCTGCTTATTTGAGTCCGGATCCTCTCCTTAAAAGCTAATTAATTTTTTCAAAATATTGCATGTATAGGAGAGTGCATATTACTGTAATTCCACTCAGAGAAGGATAAATGTGTTACATAACCAGAGAAAAATGCGTGTATATGACAAAATCTACGCGGAATTCCACTTCATTTCACTGAATCGCCCCGGAAATAAGATAAATCAAGATATTTCAGTTTACTGGTAACAGTTTTTCGAGCCAAAGTCGATCTCAAATGTAAATCCCTGTAAATATGATTATTACTTTTAAATAATTATTTTCATTGGATATTTGATCCTCAGAATAGCAAATTTGATGTGGTAATTATATAGCAGATTGTCCCTGTCAGGAAAAAACCCGCAGTGTCGGCAAAATATTACATTACGTGTCAGACCCCGCATTTTTTTTTTAAAATCTTGTCATTACATCTGATCATCAATATGTACAATACCGTCATTATTTAATATATTGATTTTTGCTCGATTGATTGGATTAGATATAATATAATACGTGTATTTCCTTATAAAATCAATTCAATTTGGGAATCCATGATTCATATCCCTTTTATCTAACAAAAAATATAAAAATGGTTCATTGTGAAAAAAAATAAAGAACAATTCTTACAAGACCCTGATTCTAAACAGAAATTTGATGTCCCGGCAACTTTCTATATTTAACAGAAAAAGAGTGAAAACTCCATCTTGGGCGATTTTGATAAGCGTTGACCAGGATACGAATGGGTTAAAGTACGATATATCAAAATACTCTTTTCTGTAAAAAAGGTAAAATTGATTTGTAACTAGTAAACAATATGGCATCGGCATGGATTGAGAAATTGAAAAATGCACAGAAAACTTGCATGATTCAAGATGGTGAGAAAGAAATTTTGTCGAGATATTTTTTTCGATTCATATCATTCCTCTTTCAGTACAAATATATCTGTTAGAATAGATAACATGGGACATCTTTTGTAAACAACGTTTTCTGTAACTCCACTGTTACAAAGATTGATCCCTCTATATACCCTAACTTTTTGGGGATCAATCTTACAAACTATGAGCTTATAAGAAAACTTGCTTACCAAAAGTTGTTGCATTTTATATACATTTACGCAGATTTATATATTAAAAAAATTACCAATTATAACAGGTCCAGCACAATCTCTTGATTTAGCTATATAGCTTGAAAAAGCTATATAGCTTTATTAAGCTATTCAGAATAGCTTGATTTAGCTATTTTGTCATACATTTTTCTTGAATGTGTATTTTTTTCAGCATGTAAACATAATCGCACTTCAGTGCAGTGAGAGTTTTCAACTTTGAATTGTTCTGTAAACAATGCATGTAAAGATTACTCATCAATTTGTGTCTCTTTCAGAGACTTTGCACTTAAAGTTCTAAAAGTTTTGGGGTAATTGATTCATGACCACACAGTTACTTCTTTAATGAAATATAAAGGAGTTCAGTTATGGTAAACAAGATAATTGATTGGTAATAATTCAGTACAATGTAAAGAAATCATAATTATCCACGCCTCAGTGCACACAAGGTAGTGGACAGTTACCCAAACAATGGAAATATATTTTTTGCCTAAAAGTGTTCAAAAGCAGAGGTGTTAAAACTAATTTTAATTAGGGTTGCTTTTTGAATGGTCCATTGTATAAATATCAGTGGTAATTGTATTGCGATTTTTTGTATATTTCTGATAATTAACATTTTTATGAAAAACTGCATATAAATAGCTTTATCAACCTATTCTGAATAGCTTTTTCAAGCTATATAGCTAAATCAAGAGATTGTGCTGGACCTGTATAATTTTTTTTCATTTACTTTTGGCACTATAGATTTATATCACATTTAGGGTACCCCCGGGTTCATGTATTTTATCTCAAACGGGCTATTACAACTCCTTTTGGCGATTGGTCCCTGTCCCGTGAAAGACTCTCTCTCTCTCTCTCTCGTATTTTAAATAAAGAACGCAATAGACATAGTTTTTTTTAACCTTACGTTACCTGGTAAATGCTTTTATTTTGTAGGCCGTAGGAAGATACACTTTGTTTTTCCAGATGGCACTGAAATGGCAGAGGAGTATGACCTAAAATCCTTAGAACTAATATGTATGTAAAATGGTCACATTTTTTCACTGTAGCCATACATTTTACATGTTTTTTTTTAATCTTTTCAATTTTTGTATGTTATTTTGTTTGTTTGTGTATTTCAGTATAAATTAATCAATTAAGGAAGAAAAACAGAAATTTTTCAAGTCAATTTCATTCAAAATTAAGATTTAATCCATTTTTTTAAAAGAATTTAATAATCACATGTGTTTTACTAATAAAAAGCTTGAAAATTGGTCCTCCCATTTTTAGTGAGAAAATGGAAAAAGAAAGCAACTCTGGGAGTGAAAGAGACAAATTGGGAATTTGAAGTTGGTGAACAGTTGGTACCAAGAAACCTGGATTCAGAGGGAATGTTAGAAAGCTCAGCTAATGTAAGAGCTAGAAATTTATGAGTAAAAATGATTATCAAACAGTCCTTTATTAATTCAAAATATTAGGTTTTCATTTAAAGAAATAATTGAAAATAAAAACGGTAAACTTGTCATCTCCAGTTTGTAAATCAAAGTGCCTGCAAAAAATGTTTATCACATTATTCTGTCTTACATTGCTCATTTTCTTATTTTCTATCAGCAACACCAATCTTATTTATACAAGCATATTTAAAGAGTTGATATATTATAGATATTCAAAGAAATGCAGGAAAAACAGCTTTTCTGCTCCAACCTATTTCCAACTTGTATCTATATATAAGATGTTAAGAACTCAATGCTGCTTTCACCCAAAATACCTGACTACATGTGTTCCAAATTTAGAGCATTTGGTACAGAAATGTTCAAAATTTTCTATGCTTGAATGTATTAGTATTGAGTTTGAGAAATAGTATTGATCATATGCATGCAGCTTGATAACTACCGATCATGTCTCTATTTATTTAGAAACACAGTTTATCAGGTTATAACACTGCACATATGTTTTAATTATAGAGAATATCATTGTTTGATTTCTGTATAATGGAATTTATTAAAACTAAACAACTACTGTTTATGCTATATATTTTTGATGTTATATTGCATTTTACACCAAGTTTATTGTTCACAGCCAATATTTGCCAGGAAAGACACAGCCTCATCATTCCAGTGGAGAATAAGAAATTTACCATACCCAATCGATACTTACAATGTGACTGTCGATCCTGAAAACCGCACAGTCACCGTGAGAACAACTAATAAAAAGTAATGGGCTCACTTCTCTACTCCTATCATTTTATATCGGCTCTTTTTTTCCCCCATTAATTGTTGCAATCTATCAAGGAGCCATTCATGATCCTGTTTTTTGGACATTGGGCTAATGTATGAACTATTTGTTTTACTGAATGCTCATTATTGTTATGCTAAAGCTTGATTTGCAAATTATATTTATTGCAGATATTTCAAGAAGATTTCCATTCCTGACATGGACCGAGCTCAGCTTCCTCTTGATCAGAGTGCGCTCAATGTAGCACATGCAAATAATACACTTATAATCACAGTAAGTTTAACTTACGTGCAGATTAATTGAGAGAGACCAAAAAAAAAGCATTAAAGAATCACAACTTTGCTAACCAATGGTCGGATTTGTTTATGAATAAACAAGTTGAAGCTTTGGGTACCAAAGATGAAAGAATTAGTTTACAAATTCACAAATTGATTGGGTACCAGGTGCTTATTGAGATTAAATATTGTCAACCTAATCAGGTAATCATTCTAAATAAACAATTACCTATGTAGTAGAAGAAGACATAATATTTGGGGAGTACCGGTATCTTAAAAATGATTTATTATTCTTTTCACTTAAACATAAATTTCTATCAATTCATGTATGAATTACGCTGTTTGAAATGAACAAAAAAGGTGTAAATGTTTGTGAGTTTAAATATTATTGTTTTTCAGTACAAGAAACCAAAGGAAATTCTGCTTATGGAAAAAGAAATTCAAGAGGAGTTTAAAAAGTTAAAAGCTTCAAAAGATGGTGATGTAGATTGTACACCAAGCTGATTGCACAATTAATACCATTTATTGAAGCATGACTCGGGCATCGGGCATTGAGCATCTCGGTGCATGACAACTCTTTGTATTGTGGAAAAATTAGCTGGGAGTCTGGAAATTTTTAACAGCTATGCAACACTGACAATGGAATCAAATGTATGACTGACCCAGACTACCAATGAGAACTATTAAACCATATACATGTAATATTTTTGAAATAAAATATGAATAAAAAAATTAATTGTTAAAATTGTGATTTTTCATTCCATTTCTTAACAAAAAGAAGGTTTAAAATATCATGGCTACATGAATACTCTAGTCTGAAATATTTGACGTTTTCCTGGCTTTTTTAACGATTTTAATATTTTCTTGGCATGTAAAATATCAAAATCGTTAAAAAAGTCAGGAAAACGTCAGATATTTCGGGCTAGAATACTCATGCATACCCTTTTACTATTACATGTATTGCCACGTCCTTTGAACTGTGGTTAAATGCATTAAAATGCATGTTTAAGAATATTGAATCCTTTCTTCCCAAAATTAAAAAAAGAACCTGATATAATTACTGCAATTTTTTTTTCCAGTTAGAGACTTGAACATTTTTTTGCCTATTTCTTGGAAATGATTGTGTTACATTAAAGTTTAAAATTTATAGAATTTGAAATTATTGTTATAAATATATTTTCAAATTTTTAAATTCAATGAATTTTATTAAATTTTAATGTAAAACATACACAAAACAAAATCATGATATAGATAGTTTGAATCAATTTATCCACCTATGAATATATGCACTTTTTTCGCTGTGTTAAAAAAAATGCAATATCAGTTTTTATAACAGTTCAATTAGTGACAATAATATTTATTTTATTTTTAATTTCTTTATATAAATATTGACATATCATAACATTACAGTACAATAAAAAAAATAATTGATTGAATTAAAATGCTATCTTTCGTCAAATGACGACGGAATTTAAGTCACATTCATATATATTGATAAGTATATGGTTTGAAATGACCGGGGCTGAAAGAAAGGTAGGCCGAAACGCATTTATACCTCGAAAGGCATATCGAGTCCGACCATAACAATGGAGAAGAAGGAATCAAGTAAGATTTTTAAAATTCGATCACTTTTATAATTTTTTAAGGATCATTTCTATATTCATTTCATAAACATACATGTTTTATGATTGTAAGAGAAATTAAAAAGATTTTTTCCATTTTTGTTCCATTTCCAGTCGAGGGAATTCGAAACTTGCTTTTATTTCGATTTAAAATGATAACAGCAAATGTTGGAAAGGTTGTAAGATTTACCTTTGTAGAAGGAGTCCTTTGATAATCGCATTTTCTATTAAATTGTTAATCCAAAGAAACAATTTGAAGATCATAATATGATATGTACTCTCAAGAATTGGAATTAATTTCAAGTTTCACATATCAATTTGTTTTGTAAGCAATCAAGAACCATTTGATAACATCGTTTCCAATGTTCCAGGTAGAATTAAGGACCTGCAACAGAAGAGAGTGTTGGATGATGCAGCCAGACGGAGGCGTCAAAGAAAAGCCTTAGAGGCACTGGAACAAGACAACTTTCAGGATGATCCCCATGCGGATCTGAAGATGAGTAAGAAGGCCCCTAAGTTTGAAGAATCCATGGAAACTCCAGGTAATACATTCAAGACTGTGATGGTTTGACATTTGCTGGAGTAGAGATTTTGTTTGGACATTTTAATTGAATGTTAATTTGGGGATTTCAATTTTAAATTAACATAAAATTTTAACATGTACTGGCCTTAGCTGCAGTCTGTAGCTTCTGGTCTGAAAAAAAAATTGGATTGACGACCTGGAAGCTACAGTTCCTTACACTAAAAGTGCCTCAAAATTAAAGCTTAAGTATTTAAAGTATCCTAATGTTTACATCCAGTTGAAAACTTTTCCAGTTACTAGATGTCTTTCGAGTTTTTTCCAACTACATTGGTACCAACATTTTCTTTATTTTAAATCATATTATTGTTTTGTTTTTATAGCACAAATGGGGAAAAAGAAACGAAGAAGTAAAGCTGACAATTTTAAGTTTCGTTACAAGAAGAGTTTTGCTGCATTACTTGAAGAAGAGGTAAGATCACTTTGAAAATAGCCTCTAGCTTTATCATTCAATTCTTTTAATTGTATCTAAACAAAAAAATTAATAAATGGGAGGTCCTCATATTTCCTGTTCTTTTTTTTCTGCTTTAGCACATGTTGAACAAAGATTCTGTCGGTTACGACTCAGCTGGGGTGCCACCATCACGATTCCCTGACAGAAAATTCTGTGCTGTGTGTGGATATCCTTTTAAGAAAACAACACATATTGCATTCTTTTAATAAGTTTTTTTGCTTTACTGATTTTGGCAATTTTACCGATACTCAACATCCTTATATGTTTGATGTTGTGTTTATTTTCCAAAAAAAAAAAATTTCATGCTTTGTAAAAAAGAGGCATGTTGTTTTGTGGGCAAAGTGGGTCTGTATGTTGTTCAATCAATGTACTGTCTTCAGAACCCCCAGCTGGACTGGCATCAAACATGCTATACAGTTACAGTAACACTTTAACAAGTAGATGACCCTTGTTAAATTTAAGATCACAAGGTCAAGGGTCAAACTACTCTCTCATTTTGAACAGTTAAATAAGTGTTGTCCAATCAATATTTTAAGAACCCTTTGATCTATAGACATCAAAACTTTCTACATAGGTAACCCCTAAAGAGAAAATGATACATACATGTATAACTTTTCAAGTCATGAGGTTAAAGGTCAAACTACATGTACTCTGGAACTGACCATTAGACTAGGTGTTGTCCAATCAATATCGAAACGACCCTTTATTAATTTTGAAGCTACAAATGTGAGGGTGTAGCAATTGCTGTTTTCATGACAGTATCTAGTGTTGAAAAGAGACATCAAGATTTTTTGAGGAAGATCTTTTTTCAAAATATGTATTTGAAGATTTTCTTAACTGCCATACTTTTCCTTCCAACTATACCTGTGTGCAATGTGGAGCAAGATATTGTTGTGTTCGATGCCTAGGCACTCATCAAGACACCAGGTATGTGGTGCATATATCACAAGTATGGATGGTAGGGATCAGAGATCAAGTAATTTTCATGGATGGGGGAGGGGAGTTCCAAAGGAGGTTCTTGTTTCCTAGGGAAGGTTCAGTATTTTGATAACTTTCATAAATTTCATAATACTCAATTTTTTGAGAGGGACAACCCCCCCCCCCCCCCCCCCCCCCCCCCCCCCCCCATCTGCTTTTGAAACTTGTTCAGAATGGTACAATTCTCACAGGGTTTTGCAGGTGCAATACAATAGTTTTCAGTATGGCTTCAGAATGTAAAGTGTGTGATGTTCACAGGTACATCATGACCAACGTGAAATTCATTGCTCAAACACTGATATCTCGAATACAATGGTTATGTCGAAGTGATTTGTAAGTCGCAACCACTCATTTTTTAAGTATTTTACCCTCAATATCTCAAATACTCGGATATTTCGAAGTTTTTTACACAGTCCCATCTAGTTCGAGATAACAAAGTTTGACTGTATTTGTACTTATGCCAATTATAATGGTTATGAATTTTGTTTATTGCAGATGTTTGAAGTGGACTGCTTAGTGAGTGTTGTTGCTTATCAGGGAAAAGAACCCAACTTTAGAAGTTCAAATTCCATCTTGCCATATTATCCACCACCTACAGAAAAAAAAACTTTTCACAAGGAGATTATTTTAAGCTGGACAGTGGACACCACGCTTTGCTGATTTAAAGATATCAGTACTTTTCTAGGTGTGCTGGTTTAGTGGAATTTAAATCTCTTGAAAAGCACAGCCATGTGATATGATGGACAAAACAGAGGTGTTATGGGCTAATCAACAGTGCCCCTTCTAGATCTGCAGAGTTGCTGGATCACAAAGCCTATATTGTAACAGTGAACAGTGTGAAATTTTGTCATTTAATACTAATCCCATGAGAATAATTTACAGAGATGACAGAATTTGTGAGAAGCCATTTTTCCCACTGAGAGTATTTACTTTAATTTTTAAAAAAAAGTTCAGACTTATGTTAGATAATTTAGTGTAATAAATTGCGAATATGCCTTTTTTTTTAAAGGAACGCAATATAAAGTTAATTTGATTTGAATTACATTTACTTTAACTCAATTTAAAGTTTTAAACAGTACAGAGCTTTAAGTACATGTGTACTGTGATATGACTGGAAATTTACAAGTACAGGTTTTATTTCATGTTGAAATACTGATTCCAGCTCTGTTTTTTATGTGAATGAGAAGATTAATGAAAGAGGTATTCAGTTAAATTTTGTTTCTTCTACTTAAACCCATGAATTTAGTAAATTTTCCCAGTTTAATTCTTCGGAAGATTTATTGTATTAAAACATAAAAATACATGTATATTTAGTATAGCTTATACATGTACATGTATGTAATCATGTAAACTGGGCTGTATAACCTTATTGATTAGCCATCAAAAGATCAAACCATTTCAAAGGATAAATTTGATAAAGGGGAAATCTCTGCATATATAGATGCACACTGGGCGGTTGGATTTGGACATTATATTTTAACCACTGAAAATTAATGTCAACCCTTTCAGAAATGTATTTTAAAACTAAATATGCAGAATAAGAAGATTAGCGCGCATATATAGACAAAAAAAAAAACAAAAACAAAACAAAACAAAACAGCAGCAACAAAAACTGTGCGGAGGGACCTTATTGTATACATGTAGTCCAATAGAATGTCAAATCTCACATAGACATCGCGCTGTACTGTAGATTCTTAATTAAACGCGAGGAATTGATTTCAGCGCAGATTTTAGAATCTCGCTTTTATTTTTCAGCCAGTTTTGAACTATGGAAAAATATAACAAAAAATTGGTGTTTGCGATTTTACTTTATCGCGATTTGATACAAAACAGTGGAATCGCGGAATTAAGTACTCGCGTAAAATAAGGAATTACAGTATACAGGTGATGGGACCTAAAGCGCACCCCCATACCTAGATATTTATTTAGCAAGTCACAAGCAATTTTGATTTTCATGGAGAAGACTTTTTTACTTTAAAATTCATTATGATGTACATTTCGCGTGTTGAGCTTCTTAATTTGAGGCGGGGTCTTATATTACAGCCGAACAAAATGGGCTGTCCCTTTGAAATTATTACAAGCAAAGGTCATGTTATAATCATTTATGACTGTACTGCTTTTTTCACCTGATGATTTTTTTAATAATATTACAATGGGGAAGGAATCTAGTTTAGTATGGCATTTGTTTTGATTTACATCATATGAGCATACTGGACCCAATAAACTAGCCGTATAAAAGGTTCGCTCCGATAAAATGATACTTGTTTTTATCACGTAACGACATTCTTTAACTGGGGTCGGGACCCAATATTTTAAACTGATAAAAGATCTGCCCCTTTGATATAATCGTTAAATATAGGATCAATGTAAGTTGCGTGCGCCTGTATTCGCTGTTTTCATATCATGTAAACTTTACGTGAAAAAAATACTGTTTATATAAGGACTTTATTTAATATAATTATTTAGTTATATATACTAAAAATGAAAAGACATATTTTGCACATTTTAGATTATAATATATTTATACTGAATAACATTACAGATCCAGGGGGCCCCTGGCACCCCAGGTGGTGTACATGTATATCTAGAGGGCCTCTGCCGAGGTATTGTCTGAAATTTGGATGTATGGTGTTAAATTAAAAAAATAATAAACTGATAAAAAAGATCTGGCCCTTTGATATAATCGTTAAACGAAGGGTCAATGTAAGTGGCTGTACAAGGTGCTTGTACATATTTTAAAGCTTTTCATGCTAGCCTAGTTGTCTCGTAAACTCAGTTCCTTTGGACGACAAAAATACATTTGTTCTAGATAATATACCTGACAAATATGATGTTCAAATTATAGAATTCTGTATGTTATTTAGCCCTTTGTAATGTGTTCCAAAATTATACCTGTAGATATACATTATGTACTTCTTGCATTTTCACATGCAGGCTAGCTAACTATCATTATGTCATAGATTTTTCATTTTATTTTGTAAAAACGGCGAATAAACATGCGCTTATTATTTGCTTGTGACAGCAAAGCAAACATGTTAACATCATCAGAAAAATATAGGATGGAAGTACCAGCTGCGTTATTAAAAACGGAAAACTGGTTCGAGGTTCAGACCTGCAGTGAGGCAGGGATGTGTCATGTCTGGGTTCCTATTCATCATTTGGACGATTGGATAATGAGAAACACCAACAATAGGAAACGAGGTACATGTATACGCTGGAAATTCATGTCCACACTAGAAGATCTTGACTACGCCGACGAACTGGCGCTGGTATCCAGCAAATATAGCGACATACAAGAGAAAACCACCAGGATGAATGATAAAATATTAATGTTAATAAAACAAAAAGCATGAGGATAAATGAAAAAAAAGAACGATGCCATCAACCTAAACAACAAGAAAGTTGAGGGGGTGCAAACATTCCTATACATCGGAGCCACAATAGACAAGACCGGACGGATAGAAACAGACATAAAGGAAAGACTAGGATTAGCCAGGAGTGCCTTTTCATCCCTGAACAACTTATGGAAATCAGCCCAATACCATAGCACTAAGACCAAGCTAAGAATATTCAACACAAATGTCATCTCTGTGTTACTGTATTGCTCTGAACTTTGGAGAACCACCGAAAAAGATGAGGGGAAGCTTGATACATTCCACTGGAAATGTCTTCGGAGAATTTTGAAAATACACTGGCCAGACAAGATATTAAACCAACAACTATATGAGCAAACAGCAACAATCCCACTTTCAAGAACAATCCAGGGGAGGCGTTGGAGATGGATAGGCCATGTTCTCCGAAGGGACAACAATTCGAATATCAGAACTGGGCTGACCTGGGCTCCTGAAGGAAATTTAAGAGAAGGCGAGGAAGGTCAAAAAACACCTGGATGCATATAGTGGAGAAAGAGAGAAGAACTGGGGTGGAACAGTTGGAGAGAGGCGCAGTTTGTTGCCAGCGACCGACGTAAGTGGCGTCTTTTGTTGCACGGCCTCGTGCGTCCTCCGGGGCACGGAGATGATAAGTAAGTAAGCATTGTTTGCTTGTAACTTGATGTACAATATGTGCGACATCTGCAGGATATATACCAACGACACAATTTTAATTAAGTTCGTATACAGATGAGTTTCTAAGTAATAAAACTTCTGTATACAGGGTTGTTTTCACACGTTTTTTTCCCCTCGCCCTTCTACACTTGCAGACGGTTTTGCCCCGCCTTGAATTCGCCCGGAGACGTTTGAATTCGCCCAGTCTTAAATTTGCCTGCTGACAAAAAGGTCGAAAGTGGCGAAAATTAAACGGGGACGAATATGTCTGTATACAGTATATGTTTTTGTAACATAAGACTCAGACTTGCAGACTTGAGGAATTAGAACTGAAATATACACTGGAGGCTGCATTCTCGGCCACATGTTTCACTCACAACTAATTAATAAAACGATGATTTTACTGCTCACTAATATCGCTTTTATGAGTCCTTACATCCCATAAACTGACTGTTGAACACATTCCATCTAACTGTTGAGATTTGTTTTGATTTCGTGCATTTTTGAAATATCGTGAGAAATAGGTCAACAACACTATTGTTTATCAGTGTGATTACCAAAATGTGCAGTAAAATTATATTTTAAGCTGTATTATTGAGTTAAAATATATATCTATTTAAAATCGAGTCTAGGATGCCGCTTCCAGTTGGAGGCGGTGAATTTCCAGTTTTCGTAATGGCGCCGATTTTGACGTTTTCCTGGTAAGTGAAACATCAAAATCGTTAAAAAAGCCATGCAGGAAAACGTCAGATATTTCGGATTAAGACAGAACTGAAATGTTAACATTACAGGTACGCCCGGACCATTTTACAGTGCGAATCCTTTATCATACGACACAAGTAATCGGATAGAGCACGCAAAAGGAACACTTATTTTATGGAAAAAACGATGTGATATTCATATAAGAGAGGTGTTAATGACCTATCAACAAGATCCGGATGTACAAAGATGTATTAATAAAACTATATGACATATTCTTTTGTATGTATGGTCATAAGTGTAAAAATAATAGAACCCTCTTTAAAAGACTCATCTAAATACCCAACGTCTATTTATAATGACATTTCTCGGGTCAAACAAACGAATTGATTTTATCAATTACACATGTTTATAACGAGAGAGAGAGAGAGAGAGAGAGAGAGAGAGAGAGAGAGAGAGAATTGCCATTTGTTGTCATGACAAACAAGGTATCGGTATTGACATAAAAAAAAAACCCGTGGCATTTTACCTATATAACAAAATCTGTACTTGATGTATGGTTATAATTTGTCAGCGTTGTTAAAACCACCTCCCCCTTTTCTCCGTTCGTCGTCATCTTGTCGACGAAAAAATAGTTTGATTTCATCTTTGCTGTTTTGGATTTTTTTAAGAATACCACTAATGACAGAAAATAGCATAAAAGTGCTTTTCTTTATACAGACTGTGGATTTGATTTATCAGTTGGGGCCATGTTTCGTATGTTGCTGATGAAAAAATTGCCATGGTAACATTCTTTGATCAGCATTCTCTGTTGTAACTTACCCGTGAAGTGTATTCTGGGTATATAGCTGATTAGCATGTATAAGAGTCGTATACGTTAAGCCAGCATATTAACAACATATCGTTACAGAAATATCATAATGCATTGATATATATTGAGAAGATTAAAATAATAATCACACAAACTTCTTTTCAATAAGTTCTTCCCTTTTAGTTGTAATAAGGCAAATTGTATTACATGTATTAATTTCCTTTCTTTGACTATACATTTCCAATACAATCTTTAATTTTTATTAAATTTTATGTATGCTAATTGTAAACACTCAAATTCACCAAGCAGATGCAATTGAGGTTCCGTCGTTTGATTTTTTCCTGTTTGTCGTATTGATAAAAATATTATTTTTATGTAGCTTTCCTTACAGCAGATTATGAACATATTGAAGTATCTTTTATTTCAATGATTTTTTATGGATTCTACACTTTTTACCTCTGAATTTTAAATGTACTTTACTGTCTCCTGTCGGAAGGGAACACATTGACCAGGCAGAAGCTATCAGCCATTAACAGCAGCAATAAAGAAAATCATCAAAGTGATGAGAGTATTCGAACAGAAAATTGTATTTTATTTTATTTATATATCGGTATATTTTAATTAATATAAAGAAGATTTATGCAAGAATAATTTGTATGAGTATTGCCAACTTCGGAGGCAGAGAAGCTCGCCTGGATAAGTATTATAAATGTTTTAGTGTCTAATGACTCCAGAAATAACATGCATCGAAAATTAAGAATGTCCTCGTATTATTACAAGAATGGGACGATCAGACATCTTACATTGTGATTTTATTCTCATTAAAAAACCAGCCTATGTCGCAAACCAAAACAACAGAAATCCAAAAGTGAATTTGGGATTATTTTGTTTCAACCATGTTTTGACGTGAACCTTCGAGAAAAAAATGCTAAGATATATACAAGAGACTATTTAGCTCATCCGAACTTTGGCATTTTTTAGCATTTCACAATGATATAGGGGTGAAAAGTGGTCCATTATCTCCTTATCTTTGAAGTGTGCATCAAACGGATACTAGGGCAGTGTAGGGGACCTATAGGGCTATTATTTTCCGGTCTCAAATTTGGGCTGTAGGGGGTTCCACCAAGTGGTTCCCAGGAATTCGGGGTCATTTCAGGGTTTTATATCTCACTTGAGTTTGATAACAATAACTACAAAACACTGGGATTTAGTAGAAGACCTCAAGAGGTATTCAAAAAAAGCGTTACAGAGCGCCTATGATCCCATAAAGGGTCCAGTTAGCTCACCAAAACTTTGGCGTTTTTTAGCATTTCACAATGGTATAGGCGTAAAAAGTGGTCCATTATCTCCCCTATCTCTGAAATGTGCAACAAACAGATACCAGGGCAGTGTAGTGGACTTGTAGGGCTATCATTTCCCGGTCTCAAATTTGGACTGTAGGGGTACAACCAAGTGGCTCCCAGGGGTTCGGTCTCATTTCTAAGGTTTATATCTCACTTGAGTCTGGCAGTAATGGACGACCTTTCACCCCTATATCACTGTGAACTAATTAGAAACACCAAGGTTCGGGTGAGCTAACTGGACTCTTTTAGGGATTATAGGCGCCCTGTAACGCTTATTATGAATGCCTCTTGAGGTCCTCTACTAAACCTCAGTGTTTCCAAGTTTTTGTGAACAGACTCAAGTGAGATATAAACCCCTGAAATGAGCCCGAACCCCTGGGTTCACTGCCCTAGTATCCGTTTGATGCACACTTCAAAGATAAGGGAGGTAATGGACTACTTTTTACCCCTATATCATTGTGAAATGCTAAAAAATGCCAAAGTTTGAGTGAGCAAACTTGACCATTTTAGGGTCACAGGCGCTTTGTAACGCTTATAACGAATTCCTCTTGCGGGTCCTCTACTCAATCCCAGTGTTTCGTAGTTCGTATGATCAAACTCAAGGGAGATATACTAGTAAACCCCTAAAATGAGCCCGAACCCTTGGGAGCCACTTGGTGGTACCCTACAGACCAAATTGGAGAACGGGATATAGTAGCCCTATAGGTCCCCTACACTGCCCTGGTATCCGTTTGATGCACACTTCAAAGATAAGGGAGACAATGGACCACTTTTTACCCCTATATCATTGTGAAATGCTAAAAAAAATGTCAAAGTTCGGGTGAGCTAAAATAATCCCAAATTCACCTTTGGATTTCTGTTGTTTTGGTTTTGTTTTGCGACAGAGGCTAATTTTCTATGAGAATGATGTCTGAAAGAAAGATGTCTGATTGTCCTATTTTTGTAGAAATACAAGGACTTTTTGAATTATTGATGCATATTATTTCCGGGAAAAAGTAAACAGACCCGGAGATCAATTTTCTAGATTTATATACAAATACCGATATTCAATTGAATTTCATTAAATTTAAACGCATTTATAATTCTTATCCAGGCGAGCTTTACTGCCTCGAATTTGTCAATGCTCATACAAATTATTCATGCATAAATTTTCTTGATATTAATTAAAGTATGTCGATAATAAAGTAAGATATAATTTTCTGTTCGAGTACTCTCAGTACTTTGATGATATTCTTTATTGGCTGCTAGCTTCTACAGGCTTAGTGGCTGCTGTTAGTGGCTGCTAGCTTCAGCCTGGTAACACATTGCATTGATTTTTTTAATAATAAGAATACAATTTACAAGAAGGAAATCACTATTGGATATTCACAAATATGCTTCATGTTGTCAAGAACAAAAAAAGGGACATGTATCATTAGAAAAACATATTATTCTAAAAAATGCGTCAAAACAGATGTCGCCAAATATAAAAAAAAATAATAAATGTACGTTACCTGCACTTCTCAGACGTTACATTGATAGTCATTACACTTATAATAATATGAAATAATAATTAATTGACGATGAGAGCAAGTATTAATTGAGAAATAGTTTTTACCTTCAGGCTAAGGACGTTTCCAGTGCGTTTAATTGTGCCACATAATTAGCTTAACAAATTAATCATCTTATTTTTAAATGTACGTTACCATGCATTTCTAATATTATGAGATACAAGCATTGTTTTTACTATCAAAACTATGAGATATTGTAAAAAAAAATAGCAAGAAACAGACTGCTGTTCTAAGAAAAAATATTATGTTTCGAAAGGTAGGTAAAACGTGTTTTAAATAAATGTATGTGATTTAAATGTTCGTTACCACAACTTTAAAAAAAATGAATTATCGCGAGTTTTATAGGAAAGAATTTTTTTTTATTGTGACTTCATTTTAAACAGTGCGGTTTGAGAAGTTACCGGGGCACCATATTATGGAGTTGTATGACGTAACTTTGATGTTGTGTAAAAATTATCCGTTACTAAGATTGCCTTTGACAGAAATCAAAGCATATTGTTATACTACGTTTTGTTTTTGACATTTCATGATGATTTAATGTTTTGAAAAGGTTGATTATAGATTGTCATTATGCTTTTTGATAAATTATTGTGTTCAATTGTTTGATTATGCAGTATTTTATTCAGAACTAAATGTACGTTACATTAAGTAACGAACATTTCACTTCAAATGTGTGTAAATACTTTTTTGCAACTTTACACAAAATGGTCTCTTTGTCCTTTGAATCAGGTAAAATCATAGAAAATAACTATTATTCATAGCCTTAAAGCTGATTTTAGGTTATATATATGCGCGAAAATAATGAAAACACACACTGCGGTAATTTTACAAATTCACAATATATATAGCATATTAAAATTGAAATTTTATAAAAGCAAATTTTATGAAAGCAAAATTATTTCTATGAATTCATTCATAATGCAAGTGATCCAAGATTCCAATAAACAAGCAAATAACTGGATATTGAAATAAGCGCATGGATTCGACAGAATTTTGTTGTTTATATATTGGTAACGTACATTTGATCCTGAGGTTACTGACATATAAATTTCCTTTTAGAGACAAAAGGGGTCACAGTATAAAATGGATTCAAGCGCATGATGTGTTCTGCGAGATACTGAGAGGAACCAAAAAACCAAACAGACTGTACAAGTTAAAATTATATCTCAACTCGGCATTTTTGCGCAACTGGCACCATTTGTTGAATAAATGTTCGTTACTATTGCGAAATAAAACGTTCTATTGTGCCCACTAATACTGTTGCAATTGATTTTAGTTTTTGTTAATAATGGCATAAAAACAAAAAAGTTGCAACAAAAACATACAGGTATTTTAAAAAAAACAAATACATTTAACAATTATATGAATATTATTTTTAAAATATTAAAAAATGTCCGTTACATTTAACACGATCCAATTTATTGGCTGATATAGGCAGATAAACATCAGAATATGTTTTAGTTAAAACCACTAACTTTTTCAAAGTCAAAATTTAACCCTGTGTTCAAGCAAATATTATTTGTATAGCCAGTGTAAAAACTCGAAGTTGTGTATATAGGGATGGTAATGTAAAAATACATCTCAAAGATCATCCAAATATCTAATAGGGTCTCAGGAAAAATTGTTAATGTCGAATAACCTTGTTCTAAACAAAGCTTTGGGCTACCTGGTTGTTTTCTCGCAATATTTCATCATTAGGCACAGTAAACCATATTTAGTTTATGAGTATTGTTACTAGAAATCGATGGAAAGCACCAGTAACGTACGTTTTCAAAACAAAAAACGATAAATTTAATGTGCATATTGGTCATTCAATTTTTTAGAGAATGAATTTGGTCAATTCATTCTCTAAAAAATTGAATGACCAATATGTACAATCTGTCGGGTTTTTTTGTTTTGAAAACGTACGTTACTGATGCTTTCCGTCGATGTATTAAACCCTTTAAAATTAAACATATATGAGACTATTGTCTTCTTTAAAAATTGCATTAGAAGCAATGATATAAAGTTTATTTTTCGATTTTAAAATTTGCTAAAAGTTTCTGCTTAGTGAGTTTGAGTGAAGACATTACTAAGTATAATATTTTTATACATGTACTAATATGTGAACATTTAAGTCAAGGCAAACATGTAATTTAGTTAAAACAACAGATTGAACAATCAACCACAGACCTACATTACATCTTACAAACAATAGAGGGAACTCGTGGTCTTTGAGAGAATGTTTTAAAAAAGGTTCACCTTATTTTCATAATGTTCACATTATCTCTCGTTTAAATGGAACCTGGTCGTGCATTTGAATAAAGTTTAAAAGCAGAATACCCTTTGCCAAGTTTGTTTTAGATTTGTTCAGTAGTTTGGGAGAAGAAGTCAAACAGATAATCGACGGAAAGTGTGAACATCAGACGCATCACGCTTAGAACACCACGCATGAACTTCGGTTCGGGTGAGCTAATTATTACTCATGCGCGGAACCAGAAATTTGAATTTTCCAGGGAGGGTCCGGATCCCGACCCCCCCCCCCTTCCCCCAGATCCGCGCATGTTACGTGACCTAAAAAATAAAAAAATGAAAACATTTAAGGTATCCGATCCATAATAGACTCAAATCAATGAATCTGGATTCATAAAGGATATGTATGGGCTTAATACTCAGTATTCTTAGAAATGAATTTCATGTTTAAGTATCAGTACACATGTGTAAGAGCAGAATATGTCCTAATAAATGACTTTTTCATGTTCTTCAACAGTTGCCCCCCTTTCCTTTAATCGATAAAAATCAATTCTAAAAAAAATCAATCCGGTATACAATTTGTTTTTACTAGTTTTTCTATTCCTTATGAATAAATACATCTTTTCAGCAAAGCATTTATTGATATTCTTATTACATATTTACTTTTTCAATTTAGAAAATTTGCTTCTCCCCACAGACTTTAATGCTACATTTTGTATCTTCATTACTTAATTACTGCTTAGGTAATAACATTTTTGAAAATTTCTCTTGATAACCCTTTTCTACTCTAAAATGCTTCGAATTGATATCAGATCATTTAATACATGATGGATGTTCAAGGTAAGAAAATTAGGTCCTAATATGGATCGGATACCTTAAAGATTCAAAGGTAACAAAGGCAAAGGAAAAACGTCAAACTACTAGTAATTAAAACTGTCACTGTAACATGGGGGCTTTTTTATAAGGGTCGTTTTTACCATCTGTCGAATCTTTGACTAAAATCTAAGCCATTTACAGCCATTGTCATCCACTTCTTTTTTCGATCTTTTGGGTGCAACAGCTAGACAAGATAGATCTTGATTTTAAAAAGTTTCACAAAAGATTTTTCTTTTGCTATCCATTGCAATTTGATATAACCATATTACTTCCAGAGCTTCGGTTTCATTGTTATCGACTAGATTCGGAGTTTGACGACATTGTTTGGAGGGAGGTTTGAACACCGATCGGTCGTTACTCTTATTGTTTGAACATCTTTGTTTCATTTACAGTCTCCTCTGATTGACAAAATTGTCCAGCTTATGTAAGTTAACAGATGTGAAGTAACAGGATATTTTTTACAATGCAACCATAGAAAGAGTTTCTCTCCAATTTCGTAAATTATTAATTACTGAGTATATAGACTCCCGACTGTAGTGTGTTCGGTTAACTTGACATAAAGACCATGCAATGCACGTACGTAAGCATTCATATTGATAATCATAATTTATAATCCCCTACGTAATGACTTTTCAGATCCTAAAAGCTACAGTATATACGGTCAATCTCCATAACCACATTAAAAATACCTGTCATTTTGTTACACGTACTGTACTATTGCTAGTATATGAAATACAAAATTTATATAAGCAATTGTTAATTGTGATCATATAAAATAAATTTCAGTTTCGTTTCAAACAGATACCATAATGGTGTCTTGAACAATGACAAACAGAAACAGGGACGAGCAGATAGAATGTTTAGAACGAAGACACAGAAAGAGTGTCTGGGACAATGACAAACAGATAGGGCAATTTGGACAGTGTCAAATAAAGAAATAGGATGTATTGGACAATGACAAAAAAGAAATAGGGTGTGTTGGACAATGCCAAACAGATAGGGTATTTTGGACGGTAACAAACAAAGAAATAAGATGTCTTGGACAACGACAGACAGATAAGGTATTTTGGACAGTGACAAACAATGAAATAGGATGTCTTGGACAATGACAGACAATGGAATAGAGTGTCTAGGACAATGACAAACAGAAATGGTGTCTTTAACAGAGACGCACAGAAAGAATGTCTTAGACATTGACAAACAGATAGGGTATTTTAGACAGTGACAAACAAAGAAATATGGTGTCTTGGACAATGACAAACACTCAAATAGAGTGTCTTGGACAGTGACAAACAAATAGAGTGTCTTGGACAATGACAAACATATAGGGTATTTTTGAAAGAAATGGGATGACTTTGAAAATGACAAACAAAGAAATAGGGTGTCTTGGGCAATGACAATCAAAGAAATTGGTTGTCTTGGACAGTCATAAAAAGATAGGGTGCCTTGAACAGTGACAAACTGATAGGGAGTCTTGGACAGAGATAAACAAATAGGGCTCTTGGTCAGAGACAAATAGATAGAGTGTCTTGGACAGAAACAAATTGATAGAGTGTCTTGGACAGAGACAAACAGATGAGGTATCTTGGACAGAGACAAACAGATGAGGTATCTTGGACAGAGACAAACAGATGAGGTATCTTGGACAGAGACAAACAGATGAGGTATCCTGGACAGAGACAAACAGATGAGGTATCTTGGACAGAGACAAACAGATGAGGTATCTTGGACAGAGACAAACAGATGAGGTATCTTGGACAGAGACAAACAGATGTGGTATCTTGGACAGAGACAAACAGATGAGGTATCCTGGACAGAGACAAACAGATGAGGTATCTTGGACAGAGACAAACAGATGAGGTATCCTGGACAGAGACAAACAGATGAGGTATCCTGGACAGAGACAAACAGATGAGGTATCCTGGACAGAGACAAACAGATGAGGTATCTTGGACAGAGACAAACAGATGAGGTATCCTGGACAGAGACAAACAGATGAGGTATCCTGGACAGAGACAAACAGATGAGGTATCCTGGACAGAGACAAACAGATGAGGTATCTTGGACAGAGACAAACAGATGAGGTATCCTGGACAGAGACAAACAGATGAGGTATCCTGGACAGAGACAAACAGATGAGGTATCCTGGACACTGTATATTCGTTGATATTTTACCGCGCTGCCTATCCTTGGAGGCATCATGTTGTTACTGGGATGTCAAATTTACTTGGAGAGACTGGTCAATTAATCGAAGGCTTTAGTCGAGTACTTGTTGATTTATTTTTAAAACTTTGTGTCCTTTTCAAATAAAATACTATATACTGTGAAATCATTTTTATTCGTGGGGTCAATGTTCGTGGATAGCCAAAATATTCCTGGTTCGTGGGGACGTAATTTCGTTAGTAGTGTAATCGGGATAAATTTAATGAATATAAAACAAATTGTTGTACATACGTTCGTGAGGATGTAAATTCGTGGGCAAGTGTTACCCAAGAACGCCACGAACATTTGTATTATAATGCTACCGTCACATACATCTTGTAGTTAAATCAAAAACATTTTAAAACTTATTGTTATATGTAATAAATGAATTTGATTTAAGATAAATTGAAATTTATTTCATTGTAATATTTATTAGCAAATGCTCTGGCTTTTCCCTTTTCTTGTGACGCTCACACATAATTGATCTACATACATGTATGTATCATCTAAGCAACTTAAACGTGTCTCCCGTCCCTAATTCACAATTAAAGTTTTATTGATTATAAAACAAACGCCTCGAGATAATTATTGATATGATCAAATTAAATTTTTAATTATGTAAACATCTGGTCCAATAATTAGCTGAATTGAATATTAAACATTAAAAGAAATACCAAATTGGACTTCACAATTACATAGTTTCACTTTTATTCAAAATTTGAACTTGATCTACAAAATCAAAGACGATATTGGACACCAATATTTTAGCAGGTTTAAACATATGGAAAAATGGAAAGACCGTTACTTAAGGACCAAAATTGTCGAGAAAAGAAAACTATAATTTTCATTCGTAGCCTAGAAACTGCTGCGTTAATAAAAAAAATAAGATGTTTTGAATGTTATTTACTTTATAACGAGTAATCGACTAAGAAATCGTCATGACCGAGCGATAGTCGAGTACTCGAATACTCGTTGACATCCCTAGTTCAACTTGTTACCGTTGAATTTTTTTTGCAAGATCTGAAAAATAATAATGCTGCAATATATAATATCCAATACAAAAACAGTAATATATTTATCATATTTCATTTGTTTAATATACATCACTTCATAATCATCAGAAAGCAAATGTCAGGGTCATGAGGGCTAGGCAGAAATATGAGTATAATCAGGGGTTTTTTTTGTACGAGTTCGAGGTATCTCGAGGATGATAATAATAACACACATCAGGTAACATCCCTATCGTCGCACCACAAATTGACCTTTGACCGTACAAGCTAGCTATAAAAAACTAACAAAATATAAATTTATAAATCCCCGGAAGAATTTTGTTTTCGCTGATGTTAATTTTTCTGAGTAAAAAAAGATAACTTGTCAATGAAGAAATCTAAGAAATTTCCCCTTTTATCGCCCGCGGGGTCGTTTGAATGCAGAAATGAGGAAAACTAAAACCATCTACTGAAGTTCTTCCTCAGTCTTTCAAAAGTACGTACACTTTTATGGCAGTTTCTTTATTAAAAGTCGTCCGTTTCTAAAGTTCAATTAATATATTTTAGATGTATAATGCTTTGAACAAATCAATAAACAAAAAGGTGTATTGATCTGATGATATATTAATTTTAAGATTTTTTATACGTTTAAATCGAGTTAAACATACTTCCAATCAAATTAAAAAAAAACCAAACAAACAAAAAAACCCACCATATTCATGTTCCCCAAGTGACGCCTTTGATGAAATTTAATTTTTGTAAAAAAAAAAAAAAAAAAAAGAAATAAAATTATTAAAATACAGTAAACATGATTTTATATCAAATTCAAAACATTATATATGTGTTACTCTTCTAATTTTGCGTCCAATGACACTTTGGTCAAAATGATTGGATGAAAATTTAAATTTAAATTAAAAAAAAAATAAAATTAATAAAATCTAAATTAATTTTAATCGAGTTCAGATGACCTTGAAAACGTTTTCAATAGATCATACCTTGGTTGCACTTGCAATTCTGTGTCCACTGATTCCGTGGTCAAAATGATTGGATGAAATTTTCAAGATTTGTTCAAAAATTTAAAATAATTATAATTGAGTTTAAATGACTTCAAAACGATTTTAATGGATCATATTTTAGTTACATTTACAATTAAATGACATCTTGGTCGATATATGTTAATACAGTTTTAGTTTCTCTAAATCTTTCAATGCAATAAAAAACCAAAACGGAAATGTCATTCGTGGCTTGCAACGAGATCGCATCTAGTTATCATTATTCTATTTTCTTCCCGATTTTGTGCGCATAAACTCCCCAAAACAGCTTGGCCAATTTCATGAAAATTTCAGATCTAATAGATATTAAGCCTGAACCTTATCGCAAATCTTTTGCATGGATGACGTCAAAAAAATATTTTTTTGACGTAATGAATTTTTTTTTTGGGTGGGGAGGTGGGGGGGGGGGGGGTGTCATAGGGGTATTTTTGTCGGTGGACGTTCTCCTAAACTAGTTATTTTTACATGACAGATATAATTATAAGATCAAACCTATAGGGGTGGTGTAGAGGAAAGATTAAAATTTAGCGTGGAAGTTTGTTTACATGTCTTGCACAAAAATCGCCAACATTTGGTAGGGCTCGAAAATTGAGAACGAAAGGTGTCATCATTTTGTCGTGTTTAATCTTTCATATGTAGAAAAGAAGAAATATTTTTAAAAACGCAATTGAACATTTTTTTTTAAATAGTATATTTCATTTAATACCATTACATTTGAGATTTAGGGTTAAGAAAACTTTTTAAATTCTTCATGATTATATCTTATCGTTTTAAAGGTATACGGAAGACCAACTCGTTGCTCGCAACGAGATCATTTCTAGTACTAGTATATTGATTTGAAGATTGACTTGTGCTCGCCTCGCGTCACGTGACATAACCAAATGTGTGTATATATATACATGTATATCAATATGTGTGCGAACTCTACGGAAAAAATTACACTTGCAAAGGTAAGGTAAATGAGATTTGCTGCTGAAGAAAATCATTTTTGTTCATTATGATTAAGTTTCATTGAGGAAATATACATGTAGAATTGTGTTCAAGAAGTGATGAAATTTGAAAAATTAAGCGAACGATTTAAGATTTGCAATTATTGGATTTTTTTATAAAGAGGAGCTAGTTTATACAACTGTCATAAATATGGTCCTTAACAATATTTTTAAACTGCTTTACATTGCAATTGTTCGCGGGAAGAAAAATAATTTGTGATTTGAAGAGAATGTGATACAAGTTTTACTTTGAATATGAAGTTCACTTTGCAATTTACGTCTTATAAAACATCAAAATGTCTGTGAAGATATAATATTTTTTTCCTTTTTTCCATTACGGTTGATCAGCAATGTGTGATTTTAACTACAAATTGGAATGATGTACAGTCGCACGGGGGGTGGGGGGGGGGCTTTAACTTTCCTGATAATTTCTTTCCTTTCACTCCAAGTTTTACATGCCCCCCCCCCCCCGAAAAAAATGGGGGTGGGGACAACTCCATTCAAATTCACTTTTTATATGTAAATAAAAGAAAAATATTTGCTGCGAGAAAAAGTGGGGGCCCGGCGACACTGGTCCTGACTACAATATTCACTATACCTATTTAAGAGTGTAGTACACAATAGCATTAAAGTACTACTATAATTCAAAACACACAACATTTTTCCGTTTACATTTAAAATGAAAACTATTTTACCTAAGTAATCAACCTTACAGATTTCATATAAATGCAATTATACTTAAAATAGGAATAGATGACAAAACATATGTATACAGGCATTGATTTCAACAACAGAGACATGTACCAGGTATAAGTAGGCGATGTAAGGTTACATAACACTTAGTCTATCTCGTAAAAGAAAATTATAACGAACCAACAGGCCGGGGGGAGAGAGAATATGTACATGTACATGTACAAATCTTCAAGTTTTATATCGAGATATTAGCAACTCGCTACATAAATTCGCCTCTTTCTGGAGACAATTTTATTTGAGTTGTAAAAGTTGTAAAAATGTTGAGCTGTAAAAATATGTTCTGAAGACATATTATGCTTTCTTCTTTTGTGTATTTCATTTGGTACGAGTAAAAATAATATTTTTCTTATATGTAAAACAAACAGCAAATGTGCACTTCCAAAATTTAATTTTTTTTTCTTCGAAACCTCGTCTTTCATGGAAACATTAGAACTATTGATAGAATTCATTAGCTAAATTTATGCCTGTTCCAAACCTTATTTAATATAATTAATTAGATTTACATCCGGCAAGGTGATTTTACGGTGCTTTTAAATTCCATCGCAAGTTAACTAATTATATAAAGTATTTCCCTCTTTTGTGAGACTTCCCCGGAAGTGAGTCCTCCGTTAACCCCGGAAGGTTGGCTATATGCCGTCATATTTTGCATGTCAAAAATCTACAATTATTTGTTAACAATTTATAACGGTCAAATCCAAGAATGTGTCAAAACATTGCAAAATTAAACTTGGTTCATTTCATCCACCAATTATCGGTGAAATCAGCAAGCACCTTTTCATCGGATCACTAAAATATCTCTGTCTCCAACATGTACCCCCTTTCGGTCATTTGTAGTGGTCAATCATTTTTAGAGACGTCAGGGTGAAATATTACACATGTAATAAATTTTTGATTAAGGTTATTAATACATTTGTTTAGTCTGCATTAGCGATCATGCACTGCACTTGATGATAACGTCAAATCGCTCATGCTGTAATTTTTGGGGCCTTATTAAGGGTATAGACATTCGATATATCTTAGGGATGTCAATTTTACTCAGTTGGCTTAGTCGATTTATCGGAGGCTTAAGTCGAGCGATAGTCGAGTACTCGATGATTTATTTGAAATTGTGAGTCCTTTTCTTCAAATTTAATAATGCTACAGCCACATACATCTTATCTTAAACTAAAAAAATACATTAAAAAACTTATTATACAGTCCCTGAAACGTTCTACTTTCCCACTTGAACGGTGAGTGAACGGTGAGCGCAGGCTGAACGGAATTCGGTGAGCGCTTATGAACGATGAACGGTGAGCGAACGCAGAGCGCAAACGGAGCGCAAAGTGAACGGTGAACGTACGGTGAACGATATGTGAACGCTATGTGAACGCAATATGAACAATTTATTTGGAAGGCCTTGGGAGTTATTCTTACATTGTGTTTCGTCGGTAATCAGGAAAAAATAACAAATAAACTACATGAATGTATTCTTATTAGCCTAAATATAATATTATCTGACTGAACAATAAGTTAACGCTGAACGAACGATGAGCGCAAGGTGAACGTTTTGTGATCGCACGGTGAGCGCTTTGTGAACGGTGAACGCGAACGGAGCGGAGAGTAGCCTGGTTCCTGAGGCCTTCCGATTGTGCAAGCAGAAGCTTCTGTGCTTGTACAGTCGGAAGGCCTCGGGAACCAGGCTAAGCGCAGCGCAAGTGAACGCACGGGTGAACGCACTGTTAGCGCACCGTAAGCGCACTGTGAGCGCACGGAAAATGGGAAAGTAGAACGTTTCAGGGACTGTATATTAAATGTATTTGATTTAGAGTAATTGAAAAGTATTTTATCTAAATATCCGTTAGAAAATGTCCTGGCCTCGGGATCATGAAGCAATTTCAGACTTAAGTCAAAATTTCAGTCAGTCATAAAGTAACTGTTTATCATAATATGACAAATGAAATTTGTAATTAACAAATTTATATCAAGACACTTTCCATAGCATTACAAATTAATCAGTGTTTTCAATCAAGAAAGGACAGTGAACAATTTTTGACATAAGTCTAAGATTGCTTCATGATTCTGCCACTGGCTTTTCCTTTTTTTGTAAGGCTTACACAATCATCTTACTAGGCAAATCAAATGTGACCTGTTCCACGGTAAGTCATTGTCCGTGCTTAATCAACAATCGAAGATTAATGATTATAAAAAACAAAACCTTGAGATATATATTAATATGATTAAATTTTCGATTAAACAATCATCTAATCCAATAAATACCTGATTAGAAGAAACACAAATTGTCCTCAAGTACATGTCTGCCTAAGTAAATCAAAAGAGATCAATTATATAATAAGCCGCATAAAAATACACCAGGGAAATTGATGGAAAAGAGTGTAACTTACAGATCAAACATGTCGAGAAAATAAAACTGTTACATGTATTTACATTCGTAGCCCAAAAACTGCCGCGTTAAGAAAAAATAACAAAAAAATGAAAATATATTGGTGCATTCTTAACCTCAAAGTACAGCATCAAAGTTTCAAATGAAAGTTTATTTTTGTGATATGAACGCATAGAGTTAACATACATAAAGAGAATTGAACCACCATATACTGAAAATTATGAAAAAAATATTTATCAGCATATCCAATTTTATTTTTAAAAACCCAATAGAGCCATGTAGATATTATACCCGTTCTTTACATCTGTAAAAGAATTGTGTAAAAGGAAGTGCATCTTATCTCCAAGCCCCTGGCCTTATCATATTTGAACAATCTGCTGGGGGATACCTAGTTACACTGTATGTGGTACACATCAGCTAGAATAGATGTAGGAACCTTCAGTTGATTTCTTTCATTCTGTTACAACCGGACAAAATATGACTAGGAGAATGTCTTTGATTTACTGTGTTATGCCATTTGTGGATTTAGATATTTGGGTCTAGGTGCTGACGACATGGATATTTTTGAAGGTGAGTACAGTTATATAGCAGGATCCCACAACAGCAAGAAGCACTATATCGGATGATGCCAGTTCATGTACATACAATTAATACGCACGAATCGTGTGAACACTACATATATTTATCTAGAAAATAAGTAATCTTATACGTAAATGTTATATATGCAAATAAATGTATCACATCATACACAATGTGTCAGAACAGGTCATGGCGTCTGAGAAAGCGAGGCGATTCGCGGAAAAGGGCAACGAGAAAGACGTGGCTGCGTACAGTCAGAACTATGGGGCCCACAGAGAGGGGATATCAATGAAAGAGGTGGCGGAATACTACACAGAATGGGCCAATTCAAACCGATACGAAGTGGTAATTAACTAGTAACAGTTTCCTTTCCGAAATTCTCTAATTAAATGAAATCAGGACCGCAATTGCTTTAAAGAAAAAAACATTTATTTTTCTTTAAAACAGCTCTCAAAGAATCTGGAATTTAAGAAATTAATTAGCTCATGTTATATATCATTTTTCAAAATTGCTTTTGTTACCACAGTCTGATGAAAACCACCCCCTTAATTCTCCTTACACTCGTCAGGGACCCTGACGAGTGTAATGTGAAGGGGATGGTTTTAAACCACCCCTTACTTCTCCTTACACTTGTCAGGGACCCTGACGAGTGTAATGCGAAGGGGGTGGTTTTAATCAGACTGTTGTTTCCACTCTCTAAAAATGTGTAGGATTATACAATATAATAGATTCATATAACCCGTCTAAATTGGTAGAACCTCAGCTGTGGTCCAATTGCTTTTCGTATACCAAGCACGGTTTCCCACTATCAGCTTTGTCACATCTTTCAGAGAATATAGAATATATATATAATCTTGTTGATCAATATTTTGGTGTGTTCATGATACAATCTCATTGAGGAAGACTATTATATATGATTATATGGTGCATGTCTCTCTATAATAGAGTAGATGAAAGTTATTTTAATTTTATCGTTCAATATAATTATATATTTCTTATAAATCAAAATTTTGGTGTGTTTATGATCGAATCATATTTAGAAAGTCTTGATTGAGGTATTTGCTAAACTTAAATGATGAAACTTATGGTACATATCCCTCTATTGTCAAACAAGAGCAAAATAGTAGTATAATAGTTATTAACAAAGAGAGCACTTTTCCATTTAACATTTTTATCTGTTATGCGAGAATTACTACAATAATCAGAAGAGAAAATGTAGAAAAGTTAGTAGGGTTTATGACACATCCATTCGCGGTGAGGGTAGCCATTGAAAACATGAAAGGTGATAAATGTACCTACTAATTGTACTCTCGTGGTAGGATCTGGGACCAGAGAGATACCGTGGACCTAAGATTGCGACCGACTGTCTCTGTGATTTGTTTCCTGACAATAGAGAGGGGGTGAAGATTTTGGACATTGCCGCTGGGACCGGGTTTCTAGGACAGGAGGTAAGCCATCATCTTGATATCACAAAAAAATGTTAAAATTGTGTCAGATTTTGTATGCTACATCGATCTATTAAAATCGCGAAAAAATGAAATTCACAAATTTTAAAAGTTACAGATTTATTTATTTTCGCAAATTTTGCAACACGCGAAAAAACAATAACAACAGGTATTTAACTTAATTCATCTCTGAACTTTCATGATCCTTTTCCAACTGACCCTTTTTTAGCTGTGGAAGAAAGGTTACCGCTCGATCGACGGGCTAGACCCTTCGGAGGGAATGATAGAAGCAGCCAGAAAAAAGAATGTCTACACTAACCTCATATGTGATTTCATGAGTGATAAAAAGTTGGACGTCGAAGAAGGTACATCTATTAATTGTGCGATTTTGATAATGAATTTAACTTTTGTTTTGAGAATCCTGATTTCAATGCTGGGGTTAATTTTTTTTAAAATCATGGTGTCAACGCTGTTGTTCATTCTTTAAACATCATGCTTTCAATTCTGTTGTTCATTCTACATGTATAAAGATCATGAATGATTTCAATTTTTTTGTTCATTCTATAAACATCATGATTTTAATTATGTTGCTGTATCTAGATACCTACGATGCTGCTGCTATTGCTGGGGGTATGGGAGAGGGACACATTCCATGCAGTGCCTTGTACGAGATGATCCGGATTGTTAAACCCAGTAAATAACGTTTGGATTTCATGTTTCGTGTAGTGCTTCCTCTCTGGAGAGCTACTATGAAATTTTTCATTATTAAATATGTATACTTTGCTGATACAGTTGTGCCTTGAGTCTTACGCATAGTTTACATGTATTTTTCATTTTGGAAGAAACCAAATGTCAAGAATTTGTTTTATATGTTATATATTGATATAATCTTTTATTTTAGGCGGGTACGTTGTGATCGTAATGAGAGAAGAGTACCTCGAACACGTCAGCGATTATAAAGACAAATTGGAGCCATTAATGAAAGAACTAGAACTTTCCGGTCATTGGATAAAGCAAGAAAGAAGGATAGTTCCAAAATATTCTTTTGAAAACAACGGTGTCATATTCATTTTCAAGAAATGTTAATGACCTATCATCTAGAGCTCGATTCTGTCATGTACATGTATGAATATAAATATGATTTGTGCATGTTCATATTCATTTTGTAAAACATATTGCCATGTTTATAAAAGAATACTCAGAGTCTTATCATTATAACTGCGAATCAATATTGTATCGAATTACCTATCATTTGCCTGTATTGTTAACGGTGCTGCAAAATGGAAAATAAAATGTGATCTCGCCTTTTGTTGTCTTGACAACCAATTTGGTATTGACTTACATGTCATTTTATCTCGTAGAAGATATATGAATGCTGGCAAGTGTTAGTGGTTTTTTCCCCTCTTTGAGTAACATGATTGAAAACGAGATATAATTATCAATATAGAAATTCTATACGTTAAGCAGCTGTTTTATTAATCAAGGACACAATTCCCGTTTTGTAATTTAATGACCACGGCTCTTTCATAGTGCCTTCTTGTAAGTTACCCTATTAAGGTTCATAATTGTTACCGGGTAATTAGATGTTACACTATTCAATTCGTTTATTCACTCAAATCATTAATTAATACAATGGTACATGAGATACACTATTGTGTAATATGCTTTAATTCGTAATGTCAAGGGTCTAATTATACATAATATCATAATGCAACGTAATAATACGAGTGTCAATAAGCATTAGTTAAAAAATAAAAAAGGTGATAGAAAAAGTGGATGATCAGGTTGCATAATGAATACAGAGTTTGGAATTTAATACGTAAAGAATAATCATAAATACGAAAATAAGTTAGGCTGGACAGTAGACTTGCTCCTGGATTTTCAAAATAAAAGTGCTTATTTTTTTCCAATGTTTTTAAGTTTAATGTCGTCAAGAGTTCCCTAAATTTTATTGTACTTGGTTTGTAAGAATACCTGTAGGTAGAAATTGTTTTCGCAAAGTTGAGAGGGATTTGCATTCGAGAATAAAATGAAATTCGAAGTAACTAACATCACAGTCAATTCTAGTAGTACCGGGTGGGAATATATCATTTCTTCCAAAATGCAATGATAATATGTGAAGGTTACCTTATGAGCATTATGGTCATGGATACTAGTATTTGGAAAAAAATCTTTGACAGACTTGTGAAGTCGGACAGTCCTCATGGGTACAGAAGTGTTATAAATAAATACATTTTTATTTCTTCATTCTTTTTCCCCACTGCGGATATTTCATATTACATTATAATAATACAACGCATAGTAGCTACACTTAGAATGCAATAAGAAAAATCAATAGAGAAATCAAATATGTTCATGGGAAAAAAAGAATATACATACTTTAGTGGAAATCTAATTCTTTTGGCCATAGTTCTTTCACATGTATAACAAACATTTCGCTCACAGACAAATATCTTTCCTCTATGAATTATAATGCAACCTTGTTTGACTGAGATAATTCTACGTAAAAAAAAGAAACATTAAAATTCAAAATATCGAAGAGGTAATCTAAAAAATAGACGCCACAGCAGCCAAAAGACAGCAAGTTGAGAAATGGTATCGTGCGTAATTTGACAGGTCTGGAACCTGTACCTTTGGCACAGAAAGGTAGGTTAAATAGTTCTGAGTTTGGCGAAAAACATGGAATAGCATGAATAAGATGGCATCGAAAGAAAGTTCATTTTTGAATGTTGATGGGATTGTACGGGGGATAACTCTTGCATACTTGAATTTAATCCCGATTTCAATTCTATAGCGATCTGGTTAACGTCGTGTTCTTATAATTTTATATGAAAATTAATTATATACATTATTAAACATGTACCATAGGTAATTTTATCTGTATAAAAAAATATTTAAAACTCGAAAAAAGTATAAATGGTCAAATAAACCCACATTTATCCAGCACGATGGAACATTAAAATAATATCTTACAGAATTACGATCAACAATTGTAAGTACTAGTAAATTCAAAAGTATCTCGTCCATGATATATCTAGACTGTTATCAGTGACGATCTTCCTGCTTACCTGTTGGTTTGCACTAAAATTAGTTTAGCATAAGAATGAACACTGCAAGAGAAAACCCGTTTACTTGTATTGCCAGTTTTGTGGTACTTCTGGGTACATTCCAACATAGCAGAAGTTTCACTATTTCCTGCAAATGTTGTTTCGTAGTTGTCCCTACTATATACATGTAAATGTGTGTTAGTCGAATATCGAGCCAAGGTCATGTGAGAGCCAAGGTCAATGTGACATGTAAACCACGGTACTCCTATGTCAGGAGTTCTTTTTTTTGGAAATGGCCGTTTTTGCCTCAGTGACAAAGGTCTAACATTTCCATGTAAGAATTCGACGTTTTCCAAAAATCAAACACAAATCAAATGGAACTATACATGTAAATGTGTTATCTATCTTTAGGCTTGAAAATCTTTACAAAATTTTGTTTTTAATATGCATTCTTTCATTGATTGCACGCATTCTTTTTTTATCATACTGACACTCTTTTAAAAAGTGGCTGATGTTAATGACGTCATTGGCATAATCGTAAATGATGTTTATCACCGTTCGGGTACATGTACATCATTTCGGAATTTAACTTTAAAAATTCAAAGTAAATTAATTTTCGCCTCGCTGGACTTCTCGCTCAGTTCTCTCATAAAACGTAATCTTTAGAATTTTATTTTATGACTGATCGTGAATTAGTGATAAAATCACAATTAAAAGCACTCACAATACGTTTGGCACGAAACGTGCAGTTGTCAAAGCTGGTCGGTCTGCGGTTCTATAAGGGGGGAGTTTCAATGTGATTTTTCCAATACAAAGGTACACATTGCTTTCTAAGCCCGGAGAAGGCGTGTTTTAAACGTCAGCTTTTATGTTTCTGTTCTGTATTCCAGAAATCTATTGATATTTTGAATGTCAGTGTTTACATTTTAAATTTTTGCTATTCATCCCTTTTGAGCCCCTATTGAACTTTTCTGAACTGAGCAGAGAATGTTGTTTCTTCATCCGTAAACGGTTCACTTCTTCGATGATGTGTTAATGCTTTTTGTCGCCTGCTCGTAAATACGAATGGAAATACTGTCGTTTTAGAGATCCACGAGTAAAATCCGGGAATCTTAACACGATAAAAGGATTAACTACATATTTTGTCGTTGCCGATTGCATCCAACACTCTACATAATTTCGTAAGTACAGAATCATATTTACTGATAAATTTTCTCTGTTTAAATAATTTATCAATCAATATTGCAGTTTCTTTTATCTCATATAATTTTGAATGAAAATCAAAGAATGTAGAACAGAAGCATGGCATCTTCCAGTGTGTGTGAATATTCCAATTTTTCGTTTCTTTTCTGGCCCAAGGGAGCAGAAAATTAAAACAACTTTAATCAAGATTTCGCCGATTTTTCGACATTTTGATACATATATTGAAAGAATGTAATCTTTTTGTATTATGCGTGGGTCTCTATGAATATGAATATGAATATGAATATTACATGAGGATTTAAACTGCATTAAATGTAACGAAGTAGAAGCCGGTTAGTAAATTTCAAAGCGCCACTGTATCTTTTATGTTGCTTAGTTAATAGTCCAGAATTTAAATATATTACAAATAAACATTTCTCTCATTATCGAATTTGATTCATAAACCAAATATGATACTGTTTATGAGGTAAATATAGCACCTGGAGTAAAACTCTACCACCAAAATGTTATCAACAACACCCATTCCCTGTAATTGTCGATACTTCATAAACTGACAAATGATCGCTAAATTGATACATTTTAAATACCCCCCACTTTTATATGTTTGAGGATCAGTAGAGCACGCGCTAACAATCAACTGGCCGTTTTTATTTACCAGGAAGCCATCGCTATTCAGTCTCTGCAGGAACGTTATGGTTCAGCACAAAGTAACTCCATTTCCTGTCGGTTCGCATCAGAGGCGGTATGGATAATGGGCGAGAGCAACAAAGGATGGTAGCAAGCTAACTGTCAAACGGTAGCCCTTTGTCCGTGTAAGTTTGCGTCTATAAGGGGGAAGGAATCGTGAAAGTTGACGGAGGGAGTGCGAGGCAGACAAATTTGATTTATGAAGTGGGGGAAGTTTACTGCAGTTCCACGTGCAGTTGTAACGAAAAACATCTGACTGCGAGAAGTCGTAGCGTTAACACAACACAAACGATGGCTAAGGAGCGCCGAAACTCCACAAGTCAAAGGGAACCACGTCTTTGACTAACTATAGCGTGGCGCTAATTTGTCAACATGGTAGTGCTCAAACCTAAAAGCAGTAGTTTCAACTCGCTGTGGTCCATATCATACAGTGTGATTGTGGTCAGCGTCCAGTGCTATATATCTTACAGAAATATATCGGACTATCAGGACTCTCTGCGGAACCAGTGGAACCGTGAAACCCCGCCCGAGGTCGGCCTCAAGCTCGGCCTGACAATCGTTTCCTTCATTGTGCTTCCTTTCTTTTTGTTGTCCTCCATCTTTAGAACCGGAAACTATGGAAATGACGGGTATAAGCTGGGACGGGATCACGCCATCTGCCCGATTTCCGGCGGAATCTTGGACCATATTGGTTCGGAGTTTGGGCGACGTCTGTGGCGCTATGCGCCTCCCTTTGCGCCCTCTCTTCACGTTTTATCAGCGTTCTGTCTTTTGTTTCCGGACGTCTTGATATCAGCCAAGGAAATCCAGCTTCAACTCAAACCAACAGGTAATGTAATATAGGGTACATACATAAAGAATTAGTGTTTTGTTGATTGTAAATGACATTATGTTGGAAGATTTCACAGAATCTAGATAGCATGTTTGAACTACGTGTAACTTTGTTAAACATTTAGTGCGTTTATACATCCTAATTGTCTGTTTAGTCTTACTTATTTGCAAAGAATTCTTCAAATTTATCTAAAGCTCTGACAAAATTTACTCCCCGATAAACCTGTCTTTTTATGTGATATGAAAGATATATCTATACATATCTACAAACGCCCTTGAGCGTTGGATGCAGCAGATAATGAAGACAGTCGCTATAAACGTCGACTTATTATGTTTTATGTGACCTGTGTAAGCTAACCGGCTTAAATCGCGATCCGCATAGAAAAAGCTGTGAAAACCCTCTTAAGACATTATTCAAAATGAAATGGGTTTTTAACCCACCGTGATTTCTGATCAATATCCGAACTCTCCGGGAAGCTGGTTCTAATAAACAGGGCATGCTCCGATTTCTCGCACCTGTTTGTCTTCAGTCATTGACAACTTGTGGTCAAACTGACCAGACCTTGGGAGTTAACAAGTGGGAAATTTGTTCATATCTGGGACCCTAGCCATTTAGGTTTCTAACTACATGTATTCAAAAACCCTTAGCTGCTATAATATTAGGGGTCCCTGCAGATTTCTAAATTGTAACTGTTCACAACTGTGCTATAATCTACACGCTGTCCTTTATCAATACTTTTGGATACGAGATTCCTTAAAGGTTTTTACTCCAATCTTTTGATCAGTAGCTGACTGTTGTTGACTCTTAATTATCCTTAAACTATTATTTCCTTTAGATTTTGTTTTTATGGTGACGAATTCCACGAATTGTTCATGTACCTTTAACTGTGTTTCAAACCTTCGATCGACTGAAACATCTATTTAATCATTCATTTAGAACAGTTTATGGGCAATTAGACTTTTTACTTGACTTCAGAGGTTGGCAAAAAGCACGCCTGCAAGAATAAAGAATACCGAACTGAAATTGTATAATTGGAATGTTGTGATTGAAAAAAGTTTGGAAAATTGAATCTTCACTGCTGGTATGATTCTTTAGCACAGTGACATGACTTTTGTTCGCCCCAGGGGTTCGATTTGTCCCATTATTGTATTGTGTTCTTGAGGAAAAGCATCTTGACTTGGTGGGAGTCCGCTCATAGTACCGCATCGATTGTAACAAACTTGTGTACCGTTTTGAAACCTGTGTTTTTTTTCAGTAATGATCAAACACCTTGTCTTCTGCCTTAAAAAACTTTTTAAAAATTTAAAAGCCCAGGGTTCTCGTGTGTTCTATTTCCATACCGGAATTTCTTCACAGATTCCGTCCGCTTTTTTCAATCAATAATTCAAATTGCTGCCCAGACCTTTCGTTATTTACTCGATTCTTTGACCTTTTTACTGCGCTATGTACCTTTTAATTATCAGATATACTGCGCATTCTCGTTTTGCTCAATGTCTCATTTTGTGTGATGTTTAGTCTATTACAATGTATACACAGAAGAACTCGAGATCAAATATGGAAGTTTATTTACAAAGCCATCTATGGGTTCCAACAGCTTTTACAACTAAGTAAATTCAGAGGACAGAAAACCTCGTGAAAAATAGAGTAAATATGATATTTCACAATCAAAACATTTCTGTCGGCATTTATTTATTCTTCATAAATAGAGAAGCGCCGATAACAGAAACAGTTATGAATAGCGTTATTTCTAATCAGCATTACAGCATGTGATCTCACTCATTCCGCGGTAAGGTCAGCCTTGAGAATTCCGGATTGTCAGATAAATTCTCGTTCCTGTACTCACAATAGATAGGACGTCGAATAAACAACAGAACAAGGTGGAAAATCACGGGGTATCACCTGTCAGTGTGAGAAAACACAAACCTTGTTCTCCAACAACAGCAAGCCCCTGGGTAACATAAACGTTTACAAGAATCTGACCCCACAGATCACAAAACATGAGCTAGACTTCGCCCTCCAAAAGAATCTAGATTTATAAACACCGAATTTTGATATTTTTTTTACAGCTGCTACATTGGTTTTTATAGTACTCACGCTGTTAATTTTACAATCTCTCAAAAACATCGGTAGTTTTTAATTTCGTGTCGTTATTAATCGGTAACTGACCTTCATAAAACGTGTTCTCCCTGAGTTTAAACCATTCACCACGTAATTCTATTTCCTCTGAAAAAAGAAAAAAAAATCTGATTACTTCTGGAGTAAGATTGGAAAATTTAAGATTTTATTGAAATCAGGATAAATACTTAGGAAATGGAATAATCTGTTTGTATCTTGTAATCAAAGGTTTCGATATGCCCTTGATGGACTGAATTGGTTTCTTGCACAAAGGTTAGCATAAAACTTGTTGCATTTTCCCGTGGACCGGCCGATGCAGTCCCAAGAGAAGCCATCGATTTCAAGCTCTGTCTTGATACATGTTCTTGTAACCTATTGTGTGCAACTCGCGATATAAAAGATTATCAAACAATTCTTTAAGTGCTTCATATGACTATGTAGTTGCTAAATCATCATCGGAAACCCACGCATACGCCTTCTTTTCTCTATATAAAACTGACCATACTTCCCATTACAATCAAACTTTGACTAAGCAGTTTTTTTAAAAATGCAAATTTACATACTGCATACATTTAAATCTTTAAAATTATATAAACTCTTTAGTTTGTGGTTCTTTTCAGTTTACCTTTGAGGGGAAACTTCACCGTATATAATGTATTTCAGTTCCATCTACTGCCGAAATCATTTTATGATTCTTGTTATAAATATCGCCATTAGTAATCGGGAAAAAAACCATTTTGCACATTTTTCATTAATTTCCAGCGCACGTAAGCATGTACTTAAACATTTATTTGTTTATGAAACAGCAAACATTCCATAAATTGAAAGAAAGTGACGAGTTTTAATTGATAGAAACCATGCAGTCTCTTGATCTCCGGGAATCGAATGCGCCACTAAAGCAGATAATGATTACAAATGGCGCATTCTTGTAGACAATTTGAGAAAAAAGCAACAGCCCTAATACCAATGCTATGATCTCGATAAATACCGCCTCTTGAAAATTTCAAGAATATGCATTTTCCTCAATGAGATGCTCCTTTTGACACAGAAGTGTGTCTCGCCAAATCACGTCTAAAACGGCATAGAAAGAATGTTAAAACCACGTCAGAATGAAAAGGGCTCCTGCGAGCAAGAGTGGAAAGGTTGGCACGGCATCTCTGCTTGTTCTAGCCTTATTTTACATTGAAATGTAAGTGATGTTATGGTAATTGATACATGCAGGAAACAGACAGTCGCGACCATTTTGCGGAATATTGTAATTCTTAAATGGAAAACGGATGTTTTGAAAAATGATGCTAAAATCATAAAACGATGTTCAAGTCAATGCAAATGTATCAAATCGGTGCACTGTATACATGTACATAGACCGAAACGAACTCATCAAGGATTATTAAAACTGTAGTATAATATTATTGTTTATAATTTCTTATATTTCTAACCATTAGATCGTACATCGTTTCTTTAATTAGGTTTCAAACATTTAATAATGTGTGATTTGTAGTGAATTCATCCAACAAACTAAATATGTATGCGTGCACGGAAATATGAATCTAACGATACAGATACTTACAAGTCAGAGCTTTATTCCTGTCAGTGTGTTTTGTAAACCGATTCTTTGTTTTAATTCGATCTGTAGACACTACTATTTAATGGTATATATTGATAACATAAGTGTGTTTTGAAAAGCTTGTCAAACGATATCTGGATCAACCTGAGAACAAAGAATGGGTTCATCGAAACAAACAATAAAGCCTGGCTCTGGCAGAGAAATCCTAGCATGGCGCCTCTCCACGAAATTCCGTGCAGTGAATATTGCAGCTAGTTGCACATTGAGATGACTATCTCTTTCACTGGATTCCATGTGCTCTCGGAGAGTTTTGCCATTAACATGTTACTTTTCGATTTACGCTTTAAAAAGATGCGTTCATTACGCCCTACTAGAATGACAAATGTGTCCATGTCTGTGAACGAGATTTCTCTTGACAACGAGATTGCAATATCTGCTTCTTTCTCTGTAAACTCAATATATCTTTAACCATATTTTTGTCAACGGGTTGTTATTTTAAAAAGAGAACTCAGCGGGAATATATTCTTAGCGGAGACGGAAAAAGGATGTTTCTTTGCCTAGCTCGTTGCATAAAACCTTTGCATAAAATATAAGTAATGTGATTCTCTATATAGTTTTTGACAAGGTAATTTTTCATTTTGATATGATCACATGATTTATTTAGAGTAATTGACAAGGGGGTGCTTAATAACTTCACCTAGACATTAAAGCATGTCACCATGGAAACATATACGCCTAAAATATGTATAGGCATCGGACTTCAAACTTTGATTTAGAAATATGTCACACACTGGTTTCTACCGTCGTGACTAATTGTTCGGGAAAATTAGCTCAAGGATTAACCTGTGTCTAATTGCAATAAACTTGCTTCCACAGCACCTGAATGAATCCAAATAAAATCCGTAAATTTAAGTTAAAACTGTCTTTATTTAAGTTTGAATTGATAAATTTTAAACTTTTAATGTAACAAATACACACGAGGTAGTATTTAATTCAAAATTTTGTTTTGAAACCTCTGCATCCATACCCTTCCCCTCCCTCAACTTATTTTGAAGTATACACTGTATGTATTAAGTATATCATAACAAAAAAGGTTGTAGGTACCATTAGAATATATTACGTGCACGCTAATTATAGCAGATATCATGCGCATTAGATTAAAAACAAGGTGCTCGTAGACCTTTGTGCACAGTAGGAGTCTGGGCACACAGACAAACATTAATTTCTCAGCCAAAAAGTTCATACCTTGCTGAGGCTGCTGCTTAAATTCAAGATAAAAATGAAAAGAAATCCTCGATCAGTTGTCAATCAAAGATCCAGATAAGTGTCTTTTTGCATTACTGAACCTAATGACATTGAAATTTTTTTAAAAAGATTATTTTTTTTTCAAGAATAGTGTTGGGGCTTTAAAATGAAAAGTTTTGATTAAATCAATTTAATAAACTGTAGCATCAGACTCCATTATCTCTATGGAATGCGTCGTTGGATATCAACACGAATTACATATCTCTGTCTTGTATTATACAGATAGTTTATCATATTGTTGAAACACTACTGCTGTGTGCAAATCAAAAGGGGGGAAAATCAGCAAAATTAGAGGTTCCAATTTGTCGTGATTTACGTAACTTGATCATCAGTATTACTCAGTATCTAATCAGAATTAATGGAGCTCTCGCTAGTGATATCTCGTGAAGTAATCCAGACCATGGAGGGGAAAATGAAAATAGAATCTTTTAAACATTCTTTTATCGTTTGACTTGCAGGTTGTTGTTTAAATCAAGAGAGAGAGAGAGAGAGAGAGAGAGAGAGAGAGAGAGAGAGAGAGAGAGAGAGAGAGAGAGAGAGAGAGAGAGAGAGAGAGAGAGATTTGCCTGCGAGAATTAAGGTGCCGGATCTTCCTTACTCAGAATTATTCGTATATTGAGGAATGATTTATCTAAAAGGTGTCGATTAGTTTACTTCCTTTTGACTGTCTTCTCAATCAAATTGAAGTTCTTTGAATCTGCTAAACCCTTAGAGATGCAGAGAAGCGATAGCTCTCAGAATCAGATCATCGAATTTGTTGACAAATGAATAATTGACAAAATAATTTTCAAACAGCATGAATATTGAGGCATATCCTTTGGGAGTTGAATAGTATAAATATATATGGGAGCTGTATGGAGTAAAAAAATGTTGGATTAAATGTATTGCTTAAGACATGGGGTAGACCAAATTGAGGTTACCTCCATATTTGAAGTAAAGTTTATGAATGCATATCCAAAGATAAAAAGCATAACAAATTAAAATGCATATCGACAAATATATCGAATTATATACAAATATAAAATATCATCATGTTGAAGTGAAATATATTAAAAATTTTCAGGTTTCGATAAAGAATAAACTGAAGTACATGTACTAGTATTGCATCCCAATATATGGGGGTAGGACATATTGACGAAACCGTGAACAGTTAATCGTTTCTGTATGCAACGCTTTTGTTAAGTTTGTGTCTGAGCGTATACTATTAGTGTTAAGAAAACTTGGAAATCCTATTGATAATTGAGACTTGCCATTGGTGTACAAATACCAGGCATTGTTTTACTAGTATTCAGACATTGAGAGACAATCCTGCATTTTGTTGGAAGGAACTCTTCAAGAGACACCTGTTATTTCGGGGTCTGTAAATCCAAACAGGTGTTTTCAATGTCTTCTCGCATGTTTCACCCGATGAGGTGCGCTAGTACGTAATGCTGTTTGATTTTACAAACTCGTTGATCTGTGAAACTGAGACAAATCAATTCAGACTACACAATTCTCTCAGGTTATTGCTAAGAATCCCTTAGATCTGCAGTGTGTAAGTTAGGTAATGCCAAAATAAACAACTTCCCTCTTCTTTGATCCTATAACAAGATTTCTGAATGGATATAGGTAGGTGGTAGATTTTGAGGGCCTATTTATAAAAAGAACATGCATTGCATAGAGTATAATAAAAAAGAACTTGCATTCGTGAATGGTTGTGAAAAATTTAAAACTTCGTTTTACAGGAGAGTAAACAACTTATTTGAGGTTTGTCGACTTTTGAGGGTTTGATTTTTTCGGTTTAACATGTTGCAAGCCAGTGACTTGGGGAATTCCATCAAACAACAATTTTCTATTGGCTTTTCTCGAAATATCCCACGCATTAAGACCGCCCGTGAGAGGGCGCTGCTAGTTTCAAACCATTAGAACACCCACCCCGAGCCCCACGTGTTTCGTAGTTTTTAATTGATTTTTCTCACTTTTGTTTTATGGCTCGTTACCATTCTGACAATCCATCAGTTTTCATCTCAGCCCCCCTCCCCCCTTTCACCGTTCTCCCATCTTCTGCTATTGTCTTAATCTTTTGGCTTGTCTCCATTTCTTATTAACGAAGCATTTAGTCTTCAACAAGGGCAGTGAGATAGTACTAGTGTGTATGAGGATCTGTATGAATATCTTTCGTAATGAACTCACCGCGTACCGTATCGGACTTAATCAATATCGCGATGATCGACGGCGTTACATTTCTCTTTAATTTCCCGTGGTCGTTCCTCTTCTTCAGATATATCGGGGCATATTGGTACATTGTAAATCAACATTTGAGACCTTTGCCTCTATTGCAAAATTAGTTTAATCTAACTTTTGATATTCCTTGCTACTGTGTTTATTAGCAGCCAGTATCGTCTCGCTCGCGCCTTTTCGGTGCAACTCCCAGTGCAAAGAAAATCATTTGAAAAGAAGCAGGTTGTCGGAATACAGTTATAATTTTCTTAGCGAGGTGTACTTTAAAATAAATTGAACAGGTGTGGGTTTTCTTTCAAAATTCTAACTGGAAACAGTCTTCATTCCATGTTTCTTTTGCAATAGATCGTATTACCCATTCCTGATTATCTCGATAGCCAGTCGTTCATGTTGATACTCAATTGCATACGTTCTATCAAACCAATCACATTGATCCAAATCATTCAAACTCAGCGTTAATTAGAGACCCCGGTGAGTCACAAATTTTCCATTTATTTTTCTTTTAAATTGAGTTCCGCAGGAATTTCGTAACGTAACGACTACAGCGGAAGTCATTATCTGCAACCTCTAAGTTGTATTTTCGGATTTCCTCTCTAACAACCATTAAAAATGAAACCTAAAACAATTACGAATATGGAAAATTATTCTCTAGTATTTATTTTCTTCTGCGAAATCAAATGAACAGCAATATTCAAACGAAATGAAAAATAACGTACATGTAGTAACACACTTCTTCTATAAAAAAAAATATTTACGAAAAACGAAATATTCTTTGATATTAACAGCGATATAAAACAAGTTCCAAAACTCCAAAACCGCCGAACCTTTTAATCTAACGGAGATGAATCAAATCAGTGAAATAAATACACATGGAAACCTTTCAATCTTATGGAAATGTATCAAATTGTGAAATAAATTCATAGAGTGAATTTTCAGTGCGTCTTGATTATTGATAACCTCTATTTCTTTTCTTTTTCAGAAGCAGTATGGAGTACGGACCTTGATTTCTTGTTCTCTGGTGATAGATCTTTAACCAGTGATTTCTTAACAAAAAACATCAGTGCAGTTGGTCTTGCTAACCTCACGGGCTATTCACCTGAAACTGCTTATATCACGCCGAATTTCCTCAACTTCGTGTTCGCATTAACGACGTTCGCCATTCGTTATTCAGCAGTGTTCTGGTACACAAACAAAACTCTCTCGTTTGTGTACGCAGCCGAGCTACTTTTTATGAGCTTCGATTCAATATTTATGTTTGCAGGATTCTCTATATTGTATAAACTCACAAAATCTATTGATCGATACAATGACCCAGTTGACCTTATTTTGAACTCGAGTGGCATTCTGGGACTGTACATCACAAGTGGTTTCGTTGTGATGTTCTCTTCGTACGTAGTGTTCGAATACAGTGCTTATCATTTCATGGAGAAGTTCAAAAAAGTTGACAGAAAACATAATCCAGAAAAATACAAAAATCAATGCATTGCTTCGAAAGGAATTTGCAATGGATATTTCTCCCATTCAAGTGCTGTAGTGATTTTTATTTTATTGGCCGTTTTTCGCGGTCCCATCTATTATGACATCATTGCTGTTTATAGACTGACATCAGATGGCTGCCTCTTGGCGTGCCTTGTGGTAGGGGTGTGCTATTTAGTGACCTGGATTTTTCTGTGGACTCTGCTCACAATTAAACAAGAGTGGATGTTCCGAATTCTTGATTATGCGAACGTTGGACAGCCAATATTTGTGATAAAAAGCGACCGACTTTCAAAAACCAACTCAATCTCAATTGGATCGGTCGAGCTGAAAGACGTGAGCTTGGAGAGGAAACGCGGGCCAGGTTCGGTCCCCAGTATTGATATTACTCCAAGTGAGAGTGGCTTTGATGAATGTGAAGTAGGGTTGTCATCCGAGGATGACCGCTATGGGACAGTGTTAGCCCCCGTCCATGAAGACAGCATCGAAAATGTCTTCCCCAGCGACGTCATCGTGCGCAGAAGTCGACATAGACGGAGTGGACCGCGGTGTGTGACATTCCACGATCCGATACGTCATTCTGTGGGAAGTTTGTGTGAGAGGGACCCGTCGCGCAGTCGGTCGCCGGCTCCTAGCGATAACACGATGCACGTGACGGCAGAGGTCCATAGACTGGGTCCGCGAACCCAGTACCAGCGAAGGAGTTCTGACCCCGAAATGAAGCAGGCCTTCAAACGACGCCATAACAACATTATGTTGGCTGCTCTTAGAAACAACACATCAAGTCCTGAAATCAAGAACAATGCCGATTATTTAACAAATGTTAATGATTTGTCTACAAGTTCAGACGATGTGCGAAGCAACGCTTCCGAGCCACTTTTAAATCAACCAATGAGATTGTCCGAAGCCCGTAACTATGGAACTTCATTTGGAAACGCACCGCAGTCTCGAGAGATGGCGAATTACAAACCATCTAACCTCGATACAGCCAGAGAAGTAGGAACAGCTCCCAAAACGCCAGGGAACGCTGAAACCTCTTTAGACACTTCGGTGTCACTGACTGAAAGTGGGATAGCTCAGTCCAATGTCACAGACATTACTACGATATTGTCTGAGGACGAGTATGAAAACTTTAAAGGTGCAAAACAGCCAGACATCGTGCCAAACCAGCATTCAGGGTCGCCGCATAGAGTCTACCCCAAACCCCAGAATTTCATATCGAACACGAAGGGAGTTTCCAGGCGAGATTCTGCCAACTACTCCATGGCGTCCTCTCAAGACACGTCTTCCAACGATTCGGACCCCGTGCGACCGCCTGCGTTGTGCAGCCAAGTATGACATTTTCTGCATGAGTGGCGTGTGCATTTTATTTTTGTGATCTTATTTTACTAGCTTGTTTGGTAGATGTAGTGATGTTTTGAGAATTGGCGATCTAGCGGAAGTGGGCTTATGAAGTTTTCATGGCGAAGCGATACACAAGCATGAAAAAAAATTTGCATTGTATATTTGAATTTTTTTGCTGAATCATGATAGAAAATATTTTGTTCTACGTAGGTGTATTATTATAATTGTAGAGTACTTAATGTATTGATTTTTTTTTCATTTGAAATCTGATTTTGTATATGAATTACACCTGAAATAATTGTGGACAATATATGATTTCATATATTAAATTCGTTTAAAAATTAACTGTATTTTTACAATTTTTTTGGTACTAATAATAAGTTTGTTGAGTATTTGTAAAAATCTATGGGTTTAAGTTTCCTCACGATTTCCCCTCCTGAAATTTATTTTAAAAGTTTAGAATATACATAATTTTGCATGAGTAGTTAACAGTTTCTTGTGGATTTGGTATCTAATTTTGCATGGAATCAAAAAAGATCAAAATAAATTCTGATTCGTTTCAAGATTTAAACATTGGCATATAAAGAATTATACTAGACAGAGTACAAACTGTATTCAGACAGCACTGCTTTTTGATTTATGGATCGTGCGGGAATATCGCAACGATTAATATACATGTAACTGCAAATTATTGTATAAAGATAATAAAGAACAAGATAGCAGGTAACACTGTGAGCAAAAAGGGGGAGCTCAGCGACTCTTATTTGATTAAGATCCTCGAACGATAGAACAAGTTAGTGGACCCAGGTTTTAAAAATCGTCAGACCCTCCACCCTTCCTCAAGCTTTCAACTCGTTCAGCTTCACCAAAAATATAGGTCATATGTCTGATAAGCCTCAAGTCGGCCGTGAAATTAAAAGAAAGAGAAGAGCAATGTTTCATGACAAATATAATTGGCCACAATGTCTATTGGTATTTACAGCCGTACTAATCGGGTTTTTTCTTTTATGATTACTGAGCAGCCATATTTGATAATTTTGTGTCTGACACAGTAATTTGTTGCGCCGTATTTCCAGCGTCTCCAGTCGGATTAAACCTCTGGTGCCTGACAGTGATGGGTATATTTATATAATAATTCGCTTGTTTCTTGTAAACCAGACAGCTGCATGTAAGATGACGGAAATATCGACAGAAGAAATTCGATCAACCAAATAGTACAATGTAATAATGTTAAACAGTTTTGACAGACAAGCTCAAAAAAAGAATCCAAAAAAATGCTTTGATATCTTATTGGGGTACCAGCTTTTCATATAATGCCTTTGAATTAGGCAATGCATGTTTACATACATTTGCTTACCGGTAGATATTTGATTTTCAATTATCAATCGACATTATTTTTTTTATAATATACGACTCCTATATCTACAATTTTTGTTTTATACAAATATATATATCGTTTAGCTTCTTTGTCCTCTTTTAGTACCCACGATCAAAAATAGTAGCAAGCTAAAAAAAAAAAAGACCTTAAAATTATGAAAGAAAATTTAAAGCTCTATGCCGAAATTAAATCCATATCCAGCGTCTTTCGCGCGGGTCCAGAACTTTCTGCGGGGGAGAGGGTTTCAACGGATTATTTGTTTACCGAAGGGGTGGCTGGGTAGGGGGTCCGAGGCCTTTTATTTTTGTAATTTCACTATGCGAATTTTATAAATTTGAATTTTCTGGGAGTTTCCGATACCCCTCTAGATCCGCTCATAAGAATTATGTTTCTATCAGTGGTGAGAGCAGATGGTGATACATGCATCTTGAATATCGAGGAATGCAGTGGTTTGGGGGTGTATTGTGCAGATGTTTATCAGTGACATTTCTTTAATTCTTACTAATAAAAAACCAATGACTCGTGATAGCATCTATGAACTGTGCAGAACGCCCCCAAAAAGCTAAAATTTCATCCTCTGTAAATAGATTTCTCGAATTTATAATTATTGATTAAAAAAAGGCAATGACTACACTAGCAAGAGAATATTTTTGAATGTTGACCAAAAAAAACCCCCAAAACCCAAATTTAGGCCTCTGGGTATTGTCACAATCTGAACAAAAAATGGGGTGTAAAGAATAATGATATTTTTGGTAATACCTCTCTTTTTTGCAAAAACCTCTTTTAAGCAGAAAACAACAAATGTACGTGCAAACGGGAGCAATCCCTCTGTGCGCTACTTACTAACAGGTGCCCTTAATGAGTTGTTCTTGAGCTTTGATAGTTATTTGACGCACAAAATACATTAATTTTATCTTTCTCTCTTTGTTATGTTTTGTAGGTTTCCAAATCGGCGAAGTCCTGACCAGAGTGTGCGGAATACTTGCAGGATATCTACAACCCGTACCTCAGGCACGTGTGATACCCTAACGTCAAGTAGCTGTAGACGATATTTTGTCTATAAGACATCTATAGACACAATATATATTATATGTAATAAGGGGTTATGTCTATTCGATGAAAAACACTAGTCGCCAAAGCGTCTTTGTGAGTATCAGAACGACTCGGGCCGGGAGCTAGCGATGATTGACGAAAGATAGGAAATCAATGCCTTCCATTCAGGAATGTTTGAATTGATATCAAAATGTTTTTACATGGCTTTTTATATTAATTTTTTAATTGCAGTCTATTCTGCATATATTTCATGAATATCATAAACGGTCATGAGAGCATCATTTACGAATATCATATTGTGTCTTGCAAGTGTGCTATTCAGCTGACCAAATTGTTTTACTAAAGTAACGATCAGATTCATACCTAAAAATCTTAAGTTAAGGGTATTCTTAAGTTTAAATTTATCAGTATTTTATCCCACAAATCAAGATTAAGAAAATATTTCAATTTTTTTTTTTGAAAGATGTACGTGAAAACATTTAACATTCGTGGATATCAGTGATATTTTCCCCATATATTCAAACATGACCATGGGATTTTTATTTTAATAAGATTGTTTTTTAGAACTCACGAGATAAGGCAATGTCAACTACTTTTATGAGCTTAAGGATGTTGAATTATTTTTTTTTTTTTAAATAAAGGCGGTTAAAAGAATTATCTGAGGGAATATGTGGTGTTTAACGTTGTTTTTCGAGCCGAAATAAAATTATGAAAACAAAATTTTCAGTTCATTGTGCCATTTACATACTTTCTCCAGCTCAGACAGATTTGTAAAAACACTCATTTAAAAAGAATGTTCACTCAGTTCGGTTTTCTTGCGTGTCAGTTTAATTAACAGAAATGCAATTAACCACTTCGACTGGCGGTTGCCTTTGTTAATCACTCGCGAGCGTCATTTAACTCGATTGAAATCATCACTTGCCAATTGGCAACTAACGGAAAAATATGTCGTTAAGTTTTGAGTTACTCGTAATATGGCATTGATTTCTAAATTGAATTTCAATTCAAATTATTATCCTTGAGCTGCACAGCTCATCAGAATAAAAAGTATAGTACATATATTTACTGCAATGTGCAGTAGGTGAGTGGACATAGAAAAAGTAATGCACACAAGATAAAATATAAATTGACATAAATGTATGGTTAGTAGCTTAAACTGAAGTATTCGTACAATGCTGACCTCTTACTTACAGGGCGCTCTAAGACAAACCTTTGTAGTGTTAACACTTAAAAGTATAACTAACTTAAAAACACTTCGTTTTTTTTGTAATAAAAACTCTATATATATTTCTTTCGCAATTCAGCGTAAAAAGGACACATGAGTATAAAGTGGAACTCATCTTCTCAATCTTTTTTATTATAAAAATTGCAAAATATCTGGTTTCTTGGCACCTTGTTGTGTCGACCTTTAAGAATATACTGCGTTCTAACTGTTAGAGTGTGTGTATCTAACAATTCGAAGTTCTTTCAAACTCTTAAAAATAAGTACGAATTCCTTCAGCATTTACTGCCATTTTAAGAAACTATGGTGTATATATATATATATATATATATATATATATATATATATATGAGACTCAGTACATAAATATGCGGCAATTTGTTATTTTCAGTAGCAACTGTCATTTTTAACTGACTTAAATCTCAGCATCGCATCTTTATTCATCTATATGGAAGGCCTCATTTTTAACGACTGAAAATATTCGTGAAAGAAATAAATGCTTTCAGCACAAATACTGTAAATAAAATCTAACATATTATTGTATTCTGTATCTTTAGTTGAAAGCGGACAAACTATGTGGACGAACTGTATAGAGAATGTCCGACAACTCCCGCATTTTTGTTGTCCCACTTAATTAATTTATCTTTTTTTTTTCTTATTTCTCCCTTTTATTATAATTTCCTTAAAATTTAAAGAAAATGCGTATTCAGTTTGTGACCTTGTTAATCAGATACGAGGGAGGAACAGTGTAAGTTTTGATATAGGTTTATTAACAGATTTGGCACATGAAACACTATTGTGTTGGAGCATACATATCACATATACATCATCATCATTCACAAATAAATAAAGTTACAGCTTTCATCACACACTGGACTTCTCCGGAACACGGGGGATCTGTCCTAACTTAGGGGAAGCCATGCTCGGGGAATAGTTCACATAAGGATAAGGCACTCGGAAAGACTGTCCCGGAATAAAACTCGGACTCAGCTGGAATGATGCGGCGGAGTAAGGTAGCACGGGTTGGAAATGTCCGGGAGATGATGTCACGGGATACTGTGGAGGGGTGTGGGTCATTCCGGGAAGCTGTCCAAAGTTGGTGGCTGTAACATTGTACGGTGGAGGACAGGGAAGTCCCAGGGCCGTCAGCTGAGAGACATCAACGCCACCTGTCGGGAGGCTGAAGGACCGCGCATGCTCGTCATCCCTCTTCTGTCTCTTTTCTTTCATTCTTCTGTTCTGGAACCAAGTCTTTACCTAAAATCAAAATACATCAAATATTATATAAACTCCAAAACATTACCAATTTTTCACATAGTTATTTTAAACATAAACTCAAAATCTTTTGATGTTCATAATTGTTAAGAATTTTGAAAGAATTACAAAAATTGCGTTAATTTTATCTTGATATCTTTCATTGGAAACAAGTGCTATGAGAGAATTGTACGTACCTGTTGGTCAGAGAGGCCCAGTTTCTCCGCCAGCGCTTGGCGTTCGTTGGCAGGAAGGTATTTCTGTGCCTGGTACCGCTTCTCTAGATCGTGTATCTGCTCGGTGGAAAAAGCTGTGCGGGCTTTCTTACGTCTTTGGAGATCGTCACAGTCGTCGAAATCTGAAGAAAACAATTCACAAATTCATATCAAGTTATCAATTATGACTATATGTTAATTATGAACGTAAATTGTTTTAAAAAGCACATGTGAGAGAAGTATTTAAGTTTGTTTGTAGAGTTTTTGTACAATCTTTTGACTTTTCCCAATGAAGGGATAAATTGTGTTCAATTCAAATATAAAGGAAACAGATTTCAGAGGGAAGAAATGTTTGGGGCTTTTTAATACCTGATGTATTGAAAGAACTGTTGGAGGAGTTGCTAGCTTCGCTGATGTGACGAAATCGATCTGGAGAAGGGCTCTCCACACCAGAGTCACAGGAATCCTCCCTCTTCCTTTTCACAGCGGAATTGGTTGGCGATATCAGAGGAAGCTTTAAGGGATAGGAGGTCTTTGTAGAACTCAGAGAAGGCATCAACAAGGAAGATGAGGAAGATTTCTCAGGTGTTACGAAAGCTGAACCACTTAAGTCCGTTCTGAATGTTGACTGTATCACGGCATCTTCAGAGCAGGAGTTTTTAGGACTTCCGTCCTCTTTTTCATCATGGCTACTCCTTGCCAAGAACTCAATGGAGAACGCAGCCTTCCTAGGTTTGGCCTCGGACAACATTGTTCGACGGTAATACTCGTAAAATCCCAAAGTTAGACTGTGTTATCTCAGTGAAAGTCAGAGTGAAACTGATTCAAACTAAGATGGTCAGGTATTAAATACGAGAGATTTTAATTTGTTTAATTGCTTCCGTAACTTCGTTCATCCCCCCAATTGACACTTAATCCTATTGTTAATCGTCAATGCTGTCTTAATGAGTGGAAAGTATCACCTATTGTTTAATTTGGCTTGGCGAAAAGGCTGCTAAAACAAACACAAGCCGTGTTTACGCTACAATGGCCAATTATCACGGGCCGTTGAATTTGGTCCTATTTGTGTTATTGAAGGTGATTAGGATAATGTTGTTACAATGATGTTGTGTAAACAACTTGCTAATCGCCGTCACAATGGGTTCACACATCTAGTCTCTTGGACCGTTTGAAGTAGCTGACCAACGATTGTTAAACAAGCCACAAGATTTTAATTATAATTGCTTCGTACAATAGGTATAAATGACATATGATTGCCTTGTTTTGTCGTAAAGAGCAAAATTATCACATGTTTCATTATGTTCCAGAAAAAAATTGTAAAATCGTGTATAAACTGTCTGTCGACATAATTTGCGATTTTTTTTTTTATCAATTCAATTGTTTATTGTACGTATTCTTTTAAGAAAAAGTTATAGAATTTGACGTAAGGTAGTCCATCCATATCTAAGGTTACTTTAACAATTTTGATTGATATAATTACATTAAATACATTTTTAAAAATTATGATCATCAGACTGACATGAACCAAAGTCGGGAGCATGTACATGTAAATAATCAATTCAATGAACTATTGCACTAACAACTGTCTTTAAGAATTGTCTGCCCTCCATAAAATTTATGAAAAACCATTTCCTCAAAATTTGTACGGTTTTTAATGAATTTTTGGGGGCATTTTCAAGGAAAGGGAAACCTTTTGTAACATTCCATGAGATTTTTGAAAAAAAAAACAGTTGTACTAAAAAGATACAGTATAAAAAACCCTCCACTTTTCCCATAGATTTCAATGTAAACCTAAAGATGCGATTCAAATTTATTTAAAAATCTTAATCCTTTAATAAACCTTATAAACCACACAGACATTTTAGTAATCAAACTTGCAATCTGTTAGAAATAAAATATGATTAAAAAATGCACCTAAATATATGAAAATGAAAGCTTTTGAGTTTTTTTTTAAACATAATTTTCAGTATCAAAGAGTACCACTACTGATCGAAAACAACGATGCACACATCTTCTGAAGTATATAGATTTAATTAATGATTTTGTTCAAATATGTAGTTTCTTTTGAAGTTTTTAAATTGTGTTTATTTAACAGATTATATATATCCAGCGTTTTAAAACTTAATTTTACACTTTTTGTTGAAATGAATAGACAACGAAATTAAACAGAAATTCAAGAAACGGAATAATTCTAATTTCGTGTAAACTTTTAATCGGATGATACGATTTTAACGAGCTTAAAATTACACATGATTAAACACCCAACTGGATTATCGCAGATCAAAGCAGTGAGCTAATTTTGATAATGTCTTTACGAGGCCCTAACAATCGTGTCAATTAATGGTCAATCAGTTGTCAAATAACCGACAAAAATGTCTCACCTTTCACCTAATGAAGCGATAGAACGATTATTAAAAAAGCTTAAAACCAACAACACCAAACCCCAAATAAATAGCAAATCGCGTAACAGTTTTAACGAATTCTATGCGTTATAAAGGGCGATAATCTGTTAACAAAAGGAGAGACAATTCGTATAAACCTGATAGGGACCCGTTTATTGACAAAGTTGTAAAAACATTAAATCACATTAGTCAATAGAGTTGAGTAAAACCCCCTGATGAAGGGTTTTGACCAGCGAGTAGAGGTGAGAGAAACAAACAGGGAGCGATCTCCCGAGGATCTGTGCAGTTATTGCAGTAAAAACATCGTCACATGTCAACGGGCTAGATGTCTGTCGTCTTTGATTCTCTGGCTTGTGGGAGATTGATCGGGGAATCGAGTATCTGTGAAAACTGTTCACTGACCCCATGAATTACTTCTTTATTTGCATACTTGATAATGTTACAATTTAAAAAAAACATTGAAGCTTGTTAATATTACTAGACAAAAAACTTTCTCGTAATAATTTTAAAAAATAATATATCATTTAATCAATTTTTTAAATATTGTTAAATCAAAAATACATAACGGCTATCTTTCTTCAACACTTTTAGTCCGAAATATCTGACGTTTACCTGGCTTTTTTAACAATTTTGATATTTTACTTTCCTGGCAAGTAAAATATCAAAATCGTTAAAAAGGCCAGGAAAACGTCGGATATTTAATTGGGACAACAACACTTTCAACCTTCTCCCACGGGTTTACTAAATTACATGCGTCCTCGTGTTTATCATTTGCTGTAAATGAAATTACGATGTATATAACGTTTTTCTTTGTTTATTACTCCACCTCCAATGCATTACTTTTTAAACAATAAAAACATGAGCAATATTCGATAAAGATATTACAGGGAGGGGAGTATAGGGTCATACAAAATGAGACCATTCTACTGGAGAGGGTATGTTTCCCGATTAAACTCACATAATCTTACGATACATCAAGTTTATATTTATAGAACTATTTTTCCAGTCGTGAATGGTAGATAGGTCACTTATATTTGAACAGCGATTTGAACAATACTTTGCACCCGCCTTCGATAATTATATCTATAAAAATATTTATCACATACTGTCTAAAAATTGTGAACATAATAATTATCATTAATACACAGAGCATAGAAGTTTCCATTTCTTTTTCACTCTTCGTCGTTGGTATGGGTTAACAAGCTAACTTTGAAAAAATATATCAAGGAGGATGGGTGGTCAACAAATTAATTACCTAAAACATTTAAATGATATGTTTGGCCGAAAACTAGCATTTTGTAAAGAAAAATTCCAAACATTTTATCTATAAAATTTGATTATGTTCTTATATCTTATTACAGAGCTCTTCGTCTAAAGGAGGCAAATATAGCCTAAAAATGGCCACGACCATCCAGCCCTCTTAACATTTTTTCATAATATTCACACGACGCAATGATACCGGTACTTTCTAGTTTTTTTTTTCATTGTTGATACAAAAATTAGTCAACTCTGACAACAACATTTCTATCTGATGATAACAGGAAATTACAGCAATATTTGCAAGCAAAGTCTCTTCAAATAGCAGTTTAACCCCCGACTTCTGATAAAACTTTCAATAAAACCAGGGTACTAGTTATCAGCCATCAGTCTAGTTATTTCATGTACCGTGCAGATGCTGTCGACACTCGTGGTAGGAATTCTTTTGGTGGGAGCATCTATCGGCTTCCGGTTGGGGGACCAGCGCTCGTGCCGGATAGTATTTTGGTGAGTACAACGAACCGGTGTTCGATTATAAAATATTAGATTAAAATCTGCTAGTTAAGAAGGCTGGGTGGTCAACAGAATAACCATCAGATTTTCCTTAAATTTTTAGATTTGATTTGTTAATCTAGATAAACTATTAGATTTTCAACAGATTAATCATCAGATTTTCCTTAAATTTTTAGATTTGATTTGTTAATCTAAATAAACTATTAGATTTTCCTTAAATTTTTACATATTATTTGTTAAGAAGGCTCGACCGTCGTGGCGATTTTTAGACTGTACTGATCTCCTTTAAAAGGAGAGCTCTATATATAAGAATACAGGAATATACTCAAATTTAAAAGGTAAAATATATGGACTTTTTCTTTACTAAATAATAACATAACTAAAGACATCATATCTAAAAATTTAAGGAAGATCTGATATCGATGGCTAATTTGTTGACCACCCAGTCTCCTTATTCTAGATAAACTACATGTATCATTTAGTAAAGAAAAAAATATATATTTTAGCTATCGACTATTTTGCTACATCTTTATACAGAGATCTTCTTCTTAAAGAGATTACTGTAGTCTAAACATGGCTACGACCATCTAGTACTTTTAATAGACGCAAATAGAGTTTTAAAAAAAATGCTCAGGAAAAGGAATTTACTGATCACCAGACGTTCTAAAATCGAATCGAATTTATAATCAAAGAATTTTATTAAAAACAAAAAGCATAATGGGAGGGTTTATTTTTACAAATAAAGATACATATCCGATTACAAAATAATATATCCAACCGCATCCCAACTTCTGCACGGCAATTTCATGATGAGAAAACCTTGAAACAACCCTAGTAAATGTTTGTATGTACGTATACCCGTATTTATCACGACTATAAAACATTCGATTTATATTCTGGTTATCTCATTTCCAACCACATTGATATTTTGATGGCTTCGTTTTGGTAATTTGTCTCCGACTGACCACTCCCATTAACATTCATAAAACTTATTCTGCTGCGTCTTTTTAAAAAAAAAAAAATTAGTTTAATCATGATTGAGCGATTTGATGATTGTGAATTTTCACAAAGAAACTACGCGTCAACTCGTTGCCATTTTATAGCATTTCTTTACCTCTGAACAAAGAAAAGGGCGATAATTAGCTAGTAAATAAGATATCTACAGGTCTATCCGGATTTTTTTGTTCAGACCAGCAGCTACCTTACAGAGTGAAAGTTAATTATGTCAGTTGTGATATATTAAGAAAGTATTTATAAGTTTGAAAATGCTTGCACGTTTGGGCAAAAAGCTCAATTTCAACGAAAGGCGAGGGGGCGGGGCGTTATGTAGGAAAAACAAATAGCTGCAGATCTTTATCTCTCAGCTTTACAAAATATGGGATGAACGACCAAGGAATGTCCGAGGATCTTTTGTACAGAATGAGTTCGGAAATAAGATTAATATGTCCAAAATAGCGCAACTTACTGATCGCCGTAACTTTTAAACACGCAAGGACGTAAATTTTTACCACGTAAGGAACTGCAAGACCGTCCATCCGAATTTTTTTTCAGACCATGAGCTCCAGCTAGGGAAAGGGTACATTTAAATAAAAGCAGAGGAGTCAGTCCCCATCCCATTTTGCTACAGTATGTGTTTGTCAAGCGAGAATTTAATTTTTTTTAAATGGCATTTTCTCGATCGTCAGATCTAAGAAATCACGCGGCCCTTATTCAACGAATAGATACTGTGTATGAGAACAGAAACACTCAAGATAACAGTATATTCGATTGTTTCTCACATGCAATTTCAAACTATATCTAAGGCTGAGCTGTCTGTTAAAACACTTTGTTAACAATCACAATATTTCCATAGGAATGATAATCCTGGGGAAGTTAACACCAAAAACGCAACTTGCTCATCAGGAGGCATCGAATGGCATTACCCAGAAGGCCGCATTCGGCTCCATTTTCCAGACGTCCCAGGGCAACTCTGCATCACACGTGGCATTGCAGCATTTGATGACGTAATATCACAGGTTTATTTAGAGAACGGAGACCAACCACAGGATCTCCAGTTTGATGCAGGTGCGTCATACAAAGACGTTGTGTGTGTTCACAATAAAGAGATAAATATTCCTTTTGAATTCAATTATTACTTTTCTCTTGTTTTATAGACGGGACAGCATGCGTCGACCCCCAGGGAGAAGATGCGACAGTGGTGTTTGTGGGACCTCAAAGCATGCGCACTTACATGGCTTCCTTTGGATACGAAGTCAAATCACCAGACCTGGGCGTCATGGACAGACTCCATGCATCCTTCAATAACTTTATACAAACTGCATCTCGTCCGTTCGGTGCTCTTTTCCGAAAATGGAATATCCAATTGAATATCAACCCTTTGTAAAACATATACATGAATACGTTCGATCACACCGGCCGATCGCTGTGCTACTTCAGTAGCATCAGTTACATATACATTTGAGTTTCATCTATCACAAATCATTAACCATGTTAACAATTCATTCACATATTTTATTCATCTCAGTTTTCTTTTCTTGATATAAAGTTTAAAAATAAAATGATTTCCACTACCAACTTTAGTTATGTGTTATAATGGAAGGTTCTCGGTGTGTGTAAAACTCAACATATGAATGTTTCCATGATAAAGTCAACATGCATCAAATCACCCGTACGCAATGACATAAATCACCAGTCTTGGATTTTCAACAAATTCTCTCAATACCTTAAGCTTCATTTTAACATAGTTTAGCCATATGAACACTATTAGTAGCCTTTTATTCATAGAAATAATTAGCCATGTTTCTGGTGCAGTTGCAATTTTCTTAATATCATAAAACATTGTTCACCCTTACACAAGACTTCTCAGTAAAACGGTTCAATGTAAAGCTCTTCTAATGAGGACATTGTAACAAGCTGTAAATTGTGTCAGATGTTGTGAGAAATATCAGCAAGTGGCATCTACAGCTAAATCTTACATCATAAAAAGAAAAAAATAAGACCTCAGTCCATAAATAATACTTATATCAAAGAATAAAAGTTTGTTGTAATTACCAATTCTCATCAACAGAATAAAATTGGAGACGGTGTCAGAACATTGTTTATACATACATAATTAAAATAGCAACTAACGACAGTTTAAAATAAGTCTGTCTGCATATGCGAGATTCAAATCTGACCAGAAACCATATGAAAAATACCCTGGGAAAACCCCCAAAAGACCAAGACATCTGATGAGTGTTTTAAATTGTCTGTGCACCCTTGAATGTTTTTAAATCTAGATAAAAATTAACCATGTTTTCCTCAACATCAAAGTTATATTTAAAAGTTTCAAAAAAGAAGAAAAAAAAAAACCTGTACAGCAGGGCACATGGCATACATAGAGACAGGAGCAGAAATTTTTTAAATTTTGACAAAATGATTAGGAATAAGAAGCTAGCAATTTTTCAACACTCACTGAAGAAACTGGATCTTTTGGTCATTCCCATTTATACCAAGAACTGGTGCTTAATACTTTACAAGACTAAAACCTCTAAAATACAGACTGGATGAATACCATGTGCTTTACGACCAGATACAGAAATGTGTCATGTGTGTGCAGCATAATGCCCTCGAGTCTGGTCAACAAATGTATAAATATTATACACAGAGACAGATGGACAAAGGAATTTCAGAGCAGTTAAGATAGGCCATCACTTAATCTTAAAAGTGTACAAATCAACTAAATAAAAAACCTTATAACAAAGTTTGTTTTCTATTTCATGATCAAATATATATGCAACCCCTTAGTTACAAGTCAATGCTATTTTCCTCCTGCGACTAGAATTTTAAATTCATCACACAGTTAAACTTTAATCAACTCCCCAAAAAACAAAGTTCAGGCCCCGAGGTTATAAAACTTTCTTGAGTACGATCTCATACTCCAAATCGTACTCCGTGCTCCAAATCGTACTCGAACTCAAGGTATCGAGGTTATAAAACATTTTCTTACTCATACTCGTACTCCGGCTGAGTACAAAACGGCGATTTTCTGAGTAAAACTATGGAGCTTTCTCAAAGTCGTACTCAAAACATTTAATCTGAATAAAATGTAGTGCAAACATATTATATTGTTACATATTGTAATGATGCTTTATTATAAGCTATAATTTAATCAAAGTTACATGTATATAAGTTAAAATAAAAAAAAATGCAAAGTTTTTACCATTTTATAAATGAAATATCTAGATATAATCAATGTGAATTTAAGAGTAACGGAGAGCTGCAACATAAATTATCAAAATAACTTTTAGATATTTCGCTTCATTAATTAATGTACATATGCATGTAAATGTACGTACAAACTAATTTCATTGTAATAGCTCGACTTTCTTAGAATTCTGTTTTTAGTTTTTTTGAAGAAAAATCTCTAGAATGCAGGAGCTTTCGTGGGCTTTGCCCCCCCCCCCCCCCCCCCCCCCCCCCCCGGGCCACCAGCAGGGCTTTGACCTGAACCACTGGAGGCCCCAAGGCGGTCCCAGACCCCCTGCCTTATACTGGCGCCCCCTCTACTTGAAATCCTGGAACCGCCCCTGGTACTAAATATTTCAAAGAGGAGTTGGTGGGGGGGGGGGGGGGGGGGGGGGGGGTCGAAGGGTCGAATACTACTTTCTGTTTTTCTATATGATTTTTTTTTTTTAATTTCATAATTATACTTTTAATTTTATAGAGCAGCTACTGTCTGTCGAAAATATTGGCTTTTAAAAATCGACTTTCCTCTATAGTATCAAAAATGCTTTTAGAATAATTTTGTACAAGGTTCATTTCGTTTTTTTGAAATATCAAAACCGTTAAAAATAATAAAAGACTATGCTGAAAGTTAACAGCAAGCCATCTTACTTAGAAATCTAGTCTAATGAATCTAATTCAACATTATGCAAAATTGTCTAATCGACCATTTTATTACATAAAATAAATATTTTATTTTAATTTTACTGCCAGAAGGTAGGGTTTTCATTCTGAATCATCTACCAGTATTATTTTTTGATTTTTATTTTCCAAATATCAAAGTCATTTTGACCACAAAACATCACCTAACTCATGATCTTTTTTATTTATTTCAAATTAAAACATCGAGAGCATAGACATGTCTAATTATACGTAAAGTGAAATGCATTATTTGGTTTAATATTTGATTATAAACGCTCGAATATGAAGACGGTTGGTTCCGATAACCACATAATCTTAAGTCTTATTTTACATTAACAGTGTCTTTCCACAAATGATTATTTAAAAATAAAATTTGGTTTATGAAATCAAAATTTTATTCTTAAATAAACATTTATGGAAAGACATTAAGTATGATCTATGTATTTATTCTGTTTGAGTCTTCGGGTAATTTACAGTACTAGTTAATTAAAAATAAGCTTGTCCATGTAAAAAAAACTGCTAACACTTTAATCAATTATAACACGCAAGACAGAAGATAGAAATTATGAGAGAGAGAGAGAGAGAGAGAGAGAGAGAGAGAGAGAGAGAGAGAGAGATGGTTTCCAAAAAACATTTGACATAATCACAATTTGTTTGTAAGTTTTCCAATAACACTGGACTTAGATCTATCGTCTTTGTTGCTCAAAAGTTCAAAAACTATATATGCAGACACATCTCCATGCTTGCAGATGAAAAAGGGCATATGTACATGTAAATAATGTGTTATATTTTGTTGATAAATAATTTATCTGAATATATGTACAGTTTGCCTACATGCCAGGATTATTTACATGAGTTACCGTGCTCTATCTTACTCCAGAGAAATAAAATTTCCTCCACCGGCTTTTGGAGTATACTCCAAATAGTACTCAGCGGAGAACGTACTCCAAAACTTTTATAACCTCGGTTTTTAGAGTCGTACTCAGTGGAGCACATACTCGGAGTACGGAGTACGAGTTTGAGTAGGAGTATGAAAAAAGTTTTATAACCTCGGGGCCTGATCTGTTTATTAAACTACGACCCCCTCCCCCTCCCTAAAAAATGGTAGAAATTATTATAGCCATACCAATTTTTTGAAGCCCAATCGCTACAAAAGCACCTCCACTGCTATGGTTCTTACAATGTACCCTTATTTTAAAAACAAAACTAGAAGTCTAGTATCACTTGTGTAGTGTAGCACCTATGGGAAAAACACATGAATATTGCTTTAATTGATCAGTTCTGCTAAGTTTTCTGCCATGGTTTCTTGTCCATGCCTTTGCTTGCAGGTAAGTGTTTATTGCGGCACTTGTCACCAAATGAACATCCAGTGGTCCTCCAAAAGTAACATTCGTCCCCATTGACTGGGCCGGTGTTCTTGGGGTCCAAAGCCGTTGGTAATGTGTCGTTCACTGGAGTAGAAGTCTGATGCTGGGCAACAACTGCTTTTCTGTAAAATAAAATAAGACAACTTCGCATGGTCTACAGACGCTTCACATTTAAAAGGTAACAAGTGAGAGAGAAGTGGGTACAACACAACTCCATGCTGGCTGAGACTACAGAAGACAAGAGGTCCCGGGGGACCTTCATATTCCTTTTTGTGAGCTATCGGTTAAGGGCCATTCCATTCCATATCATGGAAAACATGCATGGTTGATTTGTCCATATATTTATTATTACCAATCTAAAATTAATAATCAGAAACCTGTAGTGGATTAATGTCAAATAAGGAGTTGTCTGAATGATTTTTTTCCCTAGAATGTTCTTTGTAATAAGCTTTCTCTGCCCCTATTCCAACAATCAAGAACCTCAGTAAATGCCCTTAATTGGCTCCTAATATACCTCAACCTAATGCAGCATAAAATAAAAAATTACCGGTATATCCCCTGCATCCCTAGCATGCTGGAGTATCTCTGCCCCTATAGCTTATTTCGTTTGTTCAGATGTATGTAACCCATTTCATTACCTTATTAAAACAAAAGTTTAATGAAATTCTGTTCAGCAATTTAAGAGGAGTTCAATTGATAAAATAAAAATCCCAAGACTGACTGACAAACTGATGGATGGGTGAAAAACAGTGTGATCTCTTTGACTCTTTGTATAGGGTATTATAAGGATCACTCATTAATGTAAATAAAAGTCCCAAGTCCTAAGGTCTAAGGCCTCAAATCTCCAGGTTTAAGGCCTAAGTTATGTTCTTGAACCCAATAGAGACAGATTGCAGTTGAAGAGCACGGGTAATGTTGTTAAAGACGATATCTTGATGAACTCAGCTGGTACTCAAAATTATCAATTGTACCAGTACATGTATATGATAATGAAAATGAATACATATCATGGATAGAAATATACAAATATATTAATTAAAAGATTATACATGTATAATGGTTGTGTAATTACAAGTTAGAGGTTTATCACACAACTGTTACATTGTGAAAAGTCAACACGAAAATTTGGTGAATTAACACTGGTTTTCATTTAATAATATATAATATAATTTCAACAATGATGTAGAATGTACTACTCTGAAATATTCCAAAAACTCCCCCCCCCCCCCCCTGATAATATATGTATGATTACCAAAAAAAAAAAAAAAAAGACCATGCTATACCAACATTCCCCTTGCTATCATTCAACCTTTCTGGCATATGTAGAGGGTTCATACTTACATATGTATGCAAACATTAATAAAATTCAGTTTCTGTTCAGTGAATACAAATTTACTATTCATATTTTCTATTTCAAATTCCTTTATTTTGAGAAAGCTCATTTTTTTTAAAGTGAGGATTTTAAGTATCCACACACCCACCCACCTGTTTAAAAAGAGAAGAGCACCTAAGGCCATTTCAAGTTTTTTTTCTATGTAAAGCGTCCACCCAAAATTAAAAAAAACTATCTTTCTATTGAGAAAAAATCCTCACATCAACAGAAAAAACCCACACATTATTTGTTTTGTGGATTAACAAAATTTATTTTCATTATTTGAGTATTTTCTTTATACATTAACAAAATTTAACACATAAAAATCCCAATTTTTGGCAGACATGGTAAAATACAGCAAATTTAAATTCCTAGTACAATATACATGTATTTTAAAAGATGAAGAATATATGTACATTTTTATGGTACACTGTACATGTGGTTTTTAAAAAGAAAAATTTCATGCTCTTAAACTAATCCACTTGTGAATGCTAAAGACAGGAAAAACTTGGAATGGCTTAATATCATGATGAACGAACAAAAAAGAACTAGTGTATTGTAACAATTGAAATTTGTAAAATCTTTGGATACAAATGTGCTGTGTTTGAATAACATTTTAAGTGTCTAATTTTAAAGATGCATAACATTAACATTAAAACATTTAAATAAATCAATGACATAAAATTTGTTTCATTAAAAAACCAGATCTTGTTTGTATCAATTTATGAGTTCTGTTATTAAAATGTTGAATTAAAAAAAACCTGAACCTCTTTTGGTTCAAAATTTTCATATCTTTTTCAATTATGACAAACTACTCATCTGAGCAAATGCTGAAGACACATGAACCACACCATTTGTCTTATTTACCATGCAATGAGAACAAAACAAATTGTCCTGATAAAAAAAATTATAAATAAACTTTAGCTGATAGCCTATTCATTTAGTTGAAGATGTTACAGGATAGTCTATTCATTTGGTTGAATATGTTATAAGATAGCCTATTCATTTGGTTGAATGTTATAGGATATCCTATTCACTTGGTTGAATACATCATAGGATAGCCTATTCATTTGGTTGAATATGTTATATGATAGCCTATTGATTTGGTTGAAGATGTTATAAGATAGCCTATTCATTTGGTTGAAGATGTTATAGGATAGCCTATTCATTTGTTTGAATGTTATAGTATAGCCTGTTCACTTGGTTGAATATGTCATAGGATAGCCTATTCATTTGGTTGAATGTTATATTAGGATAGCCTATTCAATTGGTTGAAGATGTTATAGGATAGCCTATTCATTTGGTTGAATGTTATATTAGGAGAGCTTATTCACTTGGTTGAATATGTCATAGGATAGCCTATTGATTTGGTTGATGATTTTATAGGATAGCATATCTACTTGGTTGAATATGATATAGGATAGCCTATTCACTTGGTTGAATATGTTATAGGATCAAAAGTATGTATTGCAAGCTGTAACTTTACTTTGGTCAATACTAGCATCAAGACATTTATATATATATCGATAGGGCAGAATTGTTTTGAAAATATCAATGATATAAGAATATCAAAAATAAAGTATTTAAAATGGTTGTATTGTCATTTTAAATAAATTCAACACATCCATGATATCAAATTGTATATAAGAATCAGTATTTTATTCTATAAATCTATAACTGGCTAAACAGTAATAATATGTTATTAATAAGCAAGTACTGAATTTCTTTAGTACACACACTATTGGTTTCTTAAAACTGAACTAAAATATCTGTTAAAACTCATTACCTGGAAAGTTGAATGTGAGAAAGAATTATGATTGAAAAAACAAGCAACTGTTGTCAATTTACACCAAATCGTGCATGAGTTGATTTGACCTCATAAAACAATAAAAAAAATAAAATATGTGGAGACTGACAAAGCTGATGCGTGAACCATGTGTCTGACTCTCCCATCAATGGCCGACTGGAAGTGGATTGCCTCATGTAAAGTGCTTGGCTGTCCCATTTTAAAAAATTTAACAAAAGGCCCATGGGCCACATTGCTCACCCGAGCAGCAATGTCAAATTTGATTATTACTGTTATACTTTAGATCACCTTGGATACGCAAAAACTTGATTTACTTGTTATTCTGCAAAACTTGCTCTTTTACCCTGCTGCTAAAATCTTGGCTGGTAGTTAAGACAAATTTCTTTTTCATTGACAAACCTGAGGCAAGTTGAAGTTGTGTGGTAAACAAAGCCATGGCAAAGAGCAAGCAATCTAGGAGTATGTTGCAAGTAGTTTGTACATTGTGTTGTTCACATTATTCTTGAAAGAATGGAAATCAACAAATGGACTAAATATACAATTTCTGCAAGAAAAGCTTGAAACAACAAAAAAAACAGACTACAGAGCTTCAACATTGATGCCACAGAATAAAGACAAAGAATTATTTTCTGACTTGAATATAAAAGCTTCAATCTGATTGGCTAGAATTATAAACTTTTCACAATATTGAGGGGCTGTAAAGTGAATTCTAAGGATTAATGTGATTTTGTTTGATTATAACACAACATATCTTTATGTATCTGCTTTCCCTGCAGCCTCCTTGGTCTTGAAGTGAAAGCTTTCATTCCTATTAGATTGGAATTGTAAAAACAAGTTTGAAACTTTTTAACTACCTCTTTTAAAGCTGACATGAATTCATAAAAGCATTTCGTTGCCATATTAGTTTCGATCGCTACTCAACTGTCACTGGGGTATATATACCGGCCGAGAAAGTTACAGTCGGTTGCTTTCCGATCGAGGCATTCAGGTTGCACGGACTTCTAAATGATTGAACAACACAATGTAAAAATGAATAAAGGAAACTACAATCAATAAAAAATAAAAGATGGTTTATTCTTAGATAAAATTTCCAATGTGTCCGCAATATCTTGCACAGACAGTGCTGTGTTGTCTTACTTCGCATGCACATCGAACACGTTTGTCGTTCATACAGAGTGCATAACGTCTGCATCTTATTGTAGACCATGGTAGCACTACATCCAACACAGTAGATAAGTGATAGTAATTCCAAGAATGTATAAACAACATTATATAAAGTCCACCCTGTGACTGCATGATCTGCTACAGTGTGTGGTTTCCGCATGTGCCATATTATAACAGTACGACACAGGAGAACGTTCTACAATGAATAGTGCTCTCGGCCTTATATAGGGGGTGTGTAGCGATGAGCAGAATAATAGAAATGGACAACTAATATGGCGGTAGTCGGAGATAAAAGGGAAATAATGCGTATTTATGAATTCATGTCAGCTTTAAGAAATGATTCAAAGGGGGCTGAATTCTTCATGCAAGCTAGCCATGTAAGCTAGCCCTTCTTTGGGATGCTTTGAGCAAATTTGGTTGAGAGTGAGTGGTCACAGACAATGGACAACAGAAGATCAGAACCTTCAGTTCAGCTGAGCTATAAATGTTGGTATTATATATAAAACCAATATGCGTTTCATATCAGTGAAAATTACAAAAGAACACTTCATTAACTGAGAGATCAGCCAGCAGACAAGAGACACATTGCCGGAAGCCATGACAAATACTTCTTTATTATCAGCCAGCACAGAGTTCCAGAAAGCATAAGCAAATATAACATGCAAACAAAAGCACAATAGCCAGACAGTCAAACGTGTAAGACATTAAAAAAGGTTCTTTAACCTTTCTTCCATAGGTTCTACAACGTACATGAACAAATGATATCTTCCTTTGACCTTGGGACCCTGGATCGAGGACAACAACCCACTTCCAATGACATCAATAAGATAGAACACTGATTAGAAAATGTAGGCTAAAGTGATCAAAAGTCTCGCTTACCATTTTACGTGAAATTTCCGAGATGTTCTAAAGGAAAATATAAATGCAGCTTGAATAAAATATTATCTATTTTTCTGGAATAAAACTGTTTAAATTGCTTTTTTTTTTTTTCTTTTTTTTTATTAAAAATTGCAATCTTGAGTAAGCATTATTGTTAAAAGCTGATTTTATGTTAGCTACAAATTGTAAAACAAAACTTGAATGATATAAAACTAGAGTCATAGAGATGATTTTTCTAAGCGTCTCACAAGCTGTAAAGAAAATTGACAAATGAGATTCCTCTATAACACCTCTATGACACAAATACAAGATGACTGCCATTTGCTGTTGATTTCTGCTACATGTACATGTACTGTCAATATAACCTAGCCTACTAATGGAGTTAAAAGGAAAACAATCCCAGCTACAAAATGTAAGCATGCATATCAATGTGGGAACAGTTGGAATATCTATCAATCTGTTAGACATTTTCACACTAAGAAACAGAAACATTATTAAGAAATATTCAATGATTTAAGCCTGTTTGTGAATTGCCTCTTGCAAAAAAGTAAACACAATGTTTTTGAATCATGAGGGAATAATAAAAGTGATACATGTATAATAATGACTTTATTTATCTTTACCTAAATTGATTACCTCAAGACCAACTGTACAAAAAAGTGTATTGCATACACAGAAAGGAACTATCTCAGTGTCAGCATAAAAAATATTTTGGTGAGAAGCAAGAAGATGAACATATACATGGTGGAATAAAATTCTAGCGTGTTCTTAAATGCTTAACAGTTGGTGAAGCCAATGATAAACTATCAAGTTCAAAACCAGTAAACCTAGATATAAAAGAAGTCCCCTAAAACAAGAGCTGGCTTAAATCTTTATATTAAACCTAGCTGTTTAAAGAGATTTGTTGTCACTAGGCGTGACTCAGAGACACTCACCCTACGTACGTCGGTCTCTGTTGAGGATTGGTCTGTTGAGGGGTCTTTCTAATGGTCACTGTTCCACTGTTCAGTATGGGGTTATCTGGAAACTTGATAAGTAGCTTCTGACCCCCACACTCTGCTCCCTATAGGAAGAAGATGGAAAACTAATAAATGCAAGATTCTAAGTAGACATACTGTAAATTCCTTATTTCACGCGAGTACTTGATTGGGCGAATTGAAGACGGGACGAAACAGTTTGCAAGTGTAGAAGGGTGAAAATTACACATGGCAAAAATAACCCTGTATACCGTAGATCAACTGTAGTCAGTGACCTTCATACAGTAGATCAACTGTAGTCAGTGACCTACAAAGACTTACAATGAACCTTAACTCCTTGTGAAGCCTCACCTTCAAACAATGGACCTTCAACCTATGATGCCTTATTAAATAGGAATTATAAGAAGCCTCCACAATGTACTTTAACCAATGCTGCACTGCATTAATTTAGAGGGGTTTTGTACATGAAGCCTCACCTGTAAACACTGCATGGCTTTCCCTGCAGCCTCCTTGGTCTTGAAGTTTACAAAAGCACAAAATTTTTCTGGCAATGTTCGCACACTGGTCACAGGGCCATACCTGTTAAAAACAGATGTCAA